>CM017912.1:7024489-7599976 GCA_008369825.1 Triplophysa tibetana
TTTTATTAGCAAATTTTTACAGAATGCTGACATTCCGCGAGGAAAAGCTGTTTAGTTTTGCGTCACAACGTCACAAACTTCATACGTCACAAACAGGCAAATTGTTTCAAACATTTGTAAATATAATGTCATATATGTTATTAAAATGCATATTTATAATATTTTTTTTAGTAATATTAAACTGCCCCTCTCAAAGGATTTGCAGCATCTGGTTACGGGGTAATATTAGTTTGAGCGGTTGTTATTTGAAGATAACAACCCTGGAATGTCGCGACTGGCCAATCAGTATCGAGCATTCAAATGAGCCGTGTAATAAGGCAAAGTAACGCTCCAGTTTTTCATTGTTTTTGTAGAGCTGAGTTTGCTCGTAGAGAAGACGTGGCTAAGCGTGCCCTCTTCATCAAAGTCCTCTACAACGATAAAGAAGTTTCCAGAACAGACAGCCGAACACTCAGCATGGATTTTAGGGTTCACTTTGGTCAAATCTTTAACTTAAAGATAGTAAACTGGCCAGAGAGCATCAAACTGCAGGTATGAGTTTTATTTACACTTAACTGCAAGTTAAATGTGTGTAACTATAAACGTCATTTAGTCATTTCCATGTGTATTTTTTTTTTTCTTCTAGATATTCGAGCATGTCAGCTCCACTACCACCCAGCTGGCCGAGGTGTGTGTCCCAGTTCCAGAATCTTCCGTCTGACCGGCAGCGCACCATTTGAGGAGATGGAGTTCAGCAGCAACCAGAGAGTCACATTTAACCATGAGGGGTTTGGAAGTGGTAAACACATCTAATAACCACATCACATCAAATTCGTTCAGCAATCTCAGACTCATTTTGGCCAAATCTGAACTTGTCCTGGGTAGGTGTGCCATTTTCTTTCGAAGCTGACGGCACTAACATGCAAACCCTGCTGACCTCAGGGAAGCTCTCCTGCTGCGTTTCTTGGGCCGTTGACATGAACGACGTCCCTCTCGCTCCCCCGTCCAATCATCCTGTTGGGGCGTGTACAGGTCAGAGAGCCATGCAGGGGTTCCTCACTTCCTCAATTCCTCACATCCATAAGAAATACAAATAAATTGAAATGACAAATGTAAATGATTCAACATTTTCTCTCTCCATTAGTGGTCTCATGCATATGGACGCTATCGCATGTATTGGGGCGTCTAGTTTGAACGACATGAAGAAATTGGGAAAGTGGGCGTCCGAGTCTCGCCTTGACCCCAATGACCCCAACAACGCCTCCATTATGCAGCTACTCTCGGTACCTTTTCCAAAATGCTCTGCACTTTGTACCTGAGCTCTCTTCTGGTGTAACTCTCGTTCTGTCTTTTAAGGTGGTGAGTGGCGGGGAGATGGCGGTTCCTGAGTATTTCCGTCTGGAGCAGCTGCATGAAGAGTTTAATTTCCTGTCGGATGAGGAGCTCCAGCGTTCCCGTCGCTTCCGTCTGCTGATACTGAGGAGTCAGGAGGTGCCTGAGTTCAGGCACTTTAAATGCGTTCCCTCCGTGGAGCGTGAGATTTCTGAGAAAGTGTTCCAGGTGAGATCACCTAAAGCAATTTACAGAAAAATTATACCTGAACTAATGAAGTTTACAATACTTTTAACTTATTTCCAGTGCTGGAAAGGGCTTGATTCACTAAGGGGACTCTACTCGGGGGGTATTTTGGATTTTAAAACATTAGAAGCAGAAAATCAATGTATATAAATTAATTAATAATGAATGAAATCTGCATACCATTGGAGGCTGTTGTGTTGATAAAAAACGAAAATTCTCTACGTTTAGCCTCATTTTAGGAGTGCCCTTTTAAAACTCAGTCCCTGGATTCAATCCCTGGCGTTCCCCTTTTTCCAGCCCTGTTCATATGTCAAACAAGTTAATATTTCTGTGATCAAACAAACAGAGGGGAATTGAGTTTATCTTTATTTGATTTATTTGGCCGAATGCAAGAACATTAATCAGAGAGAATGACAATCATGCAGATGGAAAAAGTGAAGAAAACGGACACTGTTGCCAAATTTATGAGAATAGACCAGTGGTTCTCAAAGGTTGTTTTGTTGTTGTGTTTGTTGTGTGCATCGCTTTGTGGTCCCCCAAATAAAGACTGATAATCTTAACATTTTTACTAAACCAAACACATGTTCAGTTATACAATGATGGAAAATCAATTCTTTTGGTTGGTGGTCTAATTTTTTTAGGATTGATTGCATAAAATCTTTGATAAATTACTATTCATTTCATAAAATGCCACAAAATCTGTGCCTCCCGGGATCATGTGGTCCTTTTTGAGAGTATTTGTAGTCACAAGACTACAAGATGAGAATTCATTGTCTGTGCTTGATTTGCAAAATGTTTTGAAAAAGCTTGTTAAAGCTTGTTAAATATTTCCTTATTTTTCAGGAAATATTTCAGCGTTTATAGTAAATAGCTTATCAATAAGGGTCCTTCTCTTTTTAATATTCTGAAAATGCACTTCCGCCCTGAAATGACTATCCATCTCAAATGATATAATTTAGACAGCTTCGCAGGAGGATCCGTTAACTCCTCCACTTCAACTATCAGACTGCTGCCAGTTTCATTTAAAAATCAATGCAGCAGCTGTTTTTACACATCCAATTAATTTGCAGTGAAAAACGCAAGCCTCAGCCACAAATTTCTCCTTTGAATTTCTTTTTCCGCTCGGAAATGTGTCAGAATATGGAAGTAAAAACTATTGCAACTTCCGGTTCACAGGGACTTCAAGGTACATTTTAAGAGTAGGAACTTTGAAGCCCTTCTTAAGCTCTAAAGAACGCTCTGAAAGTGATTCCCACAATATTTCCCTTTGTATTAGTATTGAACAAACGACCTTCTCACATCATTTTAATAGTCGGTAAGAATACGAGTATTTGTGTTGCAGGAGTATGAGAGGAGGATAAAGGAAGGAGAGATCATTGATACAAGGGATCACATTGATGCACATCGAGCTCTCGTTGCCAGATATCTTCAGAGAGTGAGTGACACAAATTATTCTGTTTCACCTTATTTCTATCATCTCGTCTTCAGCTGAGTTCTTTGTGAAGTGATCTCTCATAATGAACTCTTTTATCCTCAATCCCTGTTTTAGGTGCGAGAGTCCGTCATTAATCGATTCCTTATAGCGAAGCATCATTTTATCCTGTCTGATGTGGTTTCAGAAGATGAGGTTCCCAGTATCGGGTAAACGGCTCTCTTCCTAAATCATCTCAAATACTTCTGCAGTCTTTTAATACAAAAGTCATACTGAAGCTTTTAATCATCTTAAATTCCTCACCTGACTCTCCCACATGCCTATTTATGAGGAGAGCAACGTGTTATGGATGTGACAGAAAAGGGCTTGCGTTTTTGAAAGACAACATACTTTGAAGGATTTCTGTAAAATAAAATGCACAAACCAGACGCAGGAATACCAAAAAAAATAGTTATCATATTTTCATGTGACCATTTATGAGGAATATGGACTGGTTATGTAAGTGACAATTCTGAAAGCGGCAAAACCTTAAAGAAACTATAGAAAATCATGCTTTAAAAAAATGCTTTAAAAACTTTTAGAGATACCTCACATGGGTATTTAAACCACCAAATATTGACGACTGAGCTATCAATATGGTCAAACCATTAACATCTTTATTTTTACATCGTTATGGTTGACTTTTGCATGGAATTGCCCTTGACAGTTCTCGTCTTTTATTTCTCTTTTTGTTTCTCTTATGTTTGTATATTCAGTGGTGCAGGTTCTGGGTATGTTTTCAGTACTTTTTTTGTTCCTTTAAGTCCTGCGTAAACCTTTATTTTCCTTGTGTATCTGCCCTCTTATCTGTGTGTTCGTGATGTGTCAATTTTTGTAGAGTTAATATGTTAGACTTTGTGTGTGTGTGTGTGTGTGTGTGTGTGTGTGTGTGTGTGTGTGTGTGTGTGTGTGTGTGTGCGTGTGTGTGTTGATCTGTTGTAAGGTGAGTAAGTGTGTCGTATTGTATGTTTAAAGAAACAGTCATTACATTATGTATACACACTGTTCATTGTAAGAAATTTACAAAGATAAAGCCGCAATAAGTTTTTGGGTAAAACAAACAAAAATCAGTTATTGAACAAGCACATTAATAATCTATATTAAAAACCTTACCTTTTTTGCTGGAATTGTATGTAATTTTAAGTTTTATCTTTCAAAACATGGATGGAAATGGAAACAAGATGTGCTTTAACTGCATACTGTCAGCTTTAATTTGAGGGAATAACACATGCCTGGCCATGGGACAGCTGAGAAGCCAATTGTTCCATTACTTTTGGTCCCTTAACAAGTGGGAGACACATATGCAAACTTTTGTAATTCCTACACCATTCACCTGATTTGGATGTAAATACCCTCAAATTAAAGCTGACAGGCTGCAGTTAAAGCTCATCTTGTTCGTTTCATTTGAAATCCATTGTGGTGGTGTATAGAGCCAAAAATGTTAGAATTGTGTCGATGTCCCAATATTTATGGACCTGACTGTATAAACGCAAAAGTCACAGTCACAAAGAGTGAGTTATCGAAAATTAATGTTTAACATAAATGGGAGAAATTTGAAAAGACTTATACAGCTAATATTTTCTTCAAATTCTTTTGAGGTCTTCAAATTTGAGGAAGTTATTTATTACAAATTTATTACGGTCATGTTAATCCCTGAGGTAGATTTTAATAATTTGAAAAGTTCACTTACAATTAAAAAATGTGAATTTTTTCCCTTAAAGGGGTTTTAAAAAAACCTGTAAATTAATCTTTCTTCTGTGGGACACAAAAGAAGATATTTTGGGATGATTTGATGGTTTTGTGGTCATTCAGTGGAAGCCAGTGTTGTTTGGTCAGCACCGTTCTTTAGTTATGTTTGGGTGAACTGTCCCTTTAAGTAACCCAAACTAATACAAAAAAGTTAAATAACAAATTGAACAACGGAAATTAAAAGTTTACAACAAAGTTACGTTTATTATTTTGTTAATTATTTTGTATTTAGTTATAAGTTTTTGTCAATGTGCGTTTGTGTTGTTTGTTCTTGTTAGACATTGACAGAAATTAAGCAAATTAATTGTTGATATAGATAAAGCAGTCCTCTCTCAATATCAAATCACAAAATATCCCTGACCAATACTCTAATGCATTGTGTGTACATTCACACTTGACTCTCATCCCAATCTTCTTTTAGGGTTTTGGGCTTGAACCTGTTTAAACTGGCTGAACCCAAGCGGCCCCTGAAGCCTCTCAGAAAGGAGAGGAAAAAGGTAACCGCTCAGAACCTTTCAGATGGAGACATCAAACTCCTGGTGAACATCATCAGAGGATACGACATCCCCATCCGCAGACCTTACACCAGGTTCCAACACATCTAGACATTCATTTCTTACCCTAAGCGTTAGGCTGTCACAACAGGTTATTGCTTAGATTGATTAGAGTCGGTCTAAACTTATACTTAACCTATTGTCTTTACTGCTCTCCATTTTTTTCTTTGTGTTGTCAGTAAACCCCCAGTGTCTGCAAGGTCAGCACGACCCTTCACAGAGCAATTTACAGCACCTGTGTCATCCCAGACACCTGTACAGGGCAGTGATTGGCCCCTCGGACAGGTAACACACCTTAGTACAGTGAACTACAGATGAAAAGTCAATAATAATAATAATAATAGTGACAAGAGGCAGAAGCAAATGCAAAATGCGAATGAAAAAAGTGTCATGTAAAAAAGCTGAAATGATTGTGAGCCGTGTGTTTGTGTGTGTTGTGTAGCCTCTGATCAGGCCTTTTGTGGAGGTGTCTTTCCAGCATTCAGTTCTCCAGACGTCTACTGCTGAGGGTCCAAACCCCTGCTGGAATGAAGAGATAGTTTTGCCATTTAGGTCAGTGTAGATCATCTCAGAAAACGTCTTGGTTACGTTTGTAACCTCAGTTCCCTGATGGAGGGAACGAGACGTTGTGTCCAGAACGACAGATGGGGTTCGCCCTTGAGAACCAATCAACTCTGACTACTATAGAAAAGGCCAATGAAATTTGGCGAATGAAATTTGCATGCCGGGCTCCGCCCCCGGATATCCAGTATAAAAGGAATGGATGCCCGGATGCCAGTCCTACATGTCGCCATGCAGGACGTGGGCTGACACCGGGTTTACGCGAAGGTTGTTAAACCTTTGCAAAGGTGTTTGGGCATAGCCCAACCCGCAGCTCTACAGATGTCTGCTAGAGAGGCGCTTCTGCCAGTGCCCAGGAGGTGGCTAAACTCCGTGTGGAGTGAGCCCTCACTGCCAATGGGCATGGGAGATTCTGAGATCGGAATGCCGTCGTAACGGCGTCCACGACCCAGTGCGCCAGCCTCTGTTTGGAGACAGCCTTCCCCTTCTGCTGTCCTCCAACAGACACGGAGCTGGTCAGAGCTTCAGAGCTCTGCGTGCGGTCCAGCATGTACTGGATACAACACTGATCAGGTTGGGTCTTCCTCCCCTATGGGGAGCGCCTGCAAGTTCACCACTTGGCCCCGGAGGGAGTAGTGGGAACTTCTTGGGCACGCATCCGGGGCTGGGTCTCAAGCTAACATGAGAGTTTCCAGGGCCGAATTTAAGGCAATCCGGGGACACGGTGGATGCTCGGTGGTCCCCTACCCGCTTGAAGGAAGTGAGCGCCGTCAGGAGGGCCATCTTACTCTGTGAGGAAGATCGGAACCTCCGAGGGGCTCTTGGGGGCCCTGAGGCTCCCCAGGACCACTTAGGGTCCCAAGAGGGTATGGAGCGGAGGTGAGGCGGATTCCGCCCTCTCGCGCCCCTTAGGAACCTGGTGACCAGGTCGTGTTGCCCTAGAAACTTTCCACCGACTGAGTCTTGATGAGTGGCAAGAGCGACTACATACACATTCAGTGTGGAGGGGAGATGTTAGTCTCCAGTCTCTCGTAAGAAGGAAAAAAAATCCTGATCGAGCACCTCAGTGGGTCTTTCTCATTGAGAGAGACACCAGGACGAGAAGAGGCGCCGTCTAGAGGCATGTAACCGCCTAGTAGATGGGGCCCTAGCCTGGGTGATTGTCTCTGCCGTAGAGGGGGAGTAACCATCTCAGGATCTTCTCGTCCCGTCTAGAGACCAGACATGGGTGTTCCAGAGGTCTGATCTGGGATGCCAGAACGTGTCCCTCCCCTGATAGAGCAGGTCCTCTGTCAGGGGAATGGTTCAGGGGGAGTCGCTGTCCAGAGCATTAGCTCTGAAGCCAAGTGCGGTTAGACCGGTGTGGTGTAACCTATAACACTTGGTGCTCCTGCTCCCTGACCTTGCACAGCGTCTGTGCAAGGAGGCACCTGAGTCCGTCGAAAAAGTCATAAAGACTAGGGGTTATGGTGCGTTGGCAGCAGGGCGGCATCACCATGCGCCTGCTGCCGGTGTGGCACGCTCTCCTCGGAACTCGACTCTGAAACCAGTGTTGGAGCGGTCACATGTGCATCAACCCGAGGGGTATTAACCCGCGAGGACGCCATGTGTCCCAGGAGCCTCTGAATTGTTTCAGGGGGACCGCTGTCTGTCTAAAATGTTCATTTCAGACAGTTCAACACTGGTTGGGCGCAACTGCGGACAGTGGCGCCGCCATGGTGACAGAGTTGAGTTCCATACCAAGAGAGAGGATGCTCTGCACTGGGGAGAGCTTGCCCCTCTCTTGGTTGACCTGGAGTCCCAATCGATCTAGAGGCCGGAGCACCAGGTCCCTTTGTGTACATAACAGATCTCGTGAGTGTGCCAAGGTAGGCCAGTCGCTGAGGTAGTTTAGTACCCGCTCGCCTTCTTCCCCTCAGGGAGAAAGGGCGGTCAGGGACAGACCGAAAGGGAGGACTCTGTACTGATATGCCCGCCTCTCGCACACGAACCGTGGGAACGGCCGGTGTCGAGGAGGACCGAGACATGAAAGTAAGCGCCCTTCAGGTCGATTGCCGCGAACCAATCCTGACACCTGATAGATGTCTGGACGCGCCTCTGTGTGAGCACCCTGAACGGCAGCTTGTGAAGGTACTCTGTTCCGGATACGCAGACCTTTGGGCGCAACCCACCGTCTTTCTTGGGAACGATGAAGTGCGGGTCGTGACCCACTGAACATCTTGGTTTTGAGGGACGAGCTCGATGCCTGTTTGCCAGAAGGGTGGTGACCTCTACCCGAAGTACGGAGGCGTCCTTGCCTCTGATAGAGGGAGAGATGATGCCCCGAAACTTTGGGAGAGTCTCTGGCGAACTGGATCGAGTAATAAAGACGGACCGCCCTCATTAGTCAGCGAGACAGTGTGGGCAGCTCTCGAGCTCCCAGGGACTGTACAGGGTGACCAAGGGGACGGTCTGCTTCATCATTCCCACGGGGGTGGTTCGTCGGCTGGCGGAGCAAACCATCTGTCACGGGGGTCCCCGGAGAGAAGGTTGGCTCCGCCTACTTACCTGCCTAGCGGGACAGCTGCACACACTGTCGGTTTGAGAGTGGTAGCAGCTGTCGTGTGTGTACGACCCTACGCCTCGCCAGGGCGTGAGGTCGGGTTTGCCGGGCACAGTCCAGTGGAGAGTGTTATCGGCTGCAAGTACACCCGGGGAGAACCGAAAAACTCTGTGAGTAAGTGGGCGCCAAGCCCTGAAAAGGGTCCGGCTTTGGTGACGAGGCAGGAGCCGTCCCGTACCGACCAATCAGAGCCGTGGCTGTGAAGGTTCGGGCCCGATGTTGTTCTCCCTGGGGTCTTCCCATCAGTGTTCCTTCTCGCGAGAAGGTTGCTGACGGGGTGGAGGTTTCGCGTGGCTGAGGATCCGGACGGTATGCCACCGCCAGTTGGGGAACGTTCAGAAGAGCGAATCGGGGTGCGATCGGCCCGTGAGCACTTGGCTGGCGGGTTTACGTTTGCAGAATTCTCCCTATCACTAACGCTGCTAATACAGGCAGACTTCGAGGCCGTAGCCCCGATGTCACGGACTTTGGGGCCGTAGCCACCAATGTCACAGCCCGTGTAGCAGACGAAATGGTCGCTGGTTCCCGTAGGGAAGACAGTCACCCGTGACCGCAACTTTCTGAATGACAATCTGCCCGCAGTGCGGGCAAGATGTGTCAATGATCGCTGCTTCAGTGTGCTGGACGCCCAGACACCTAACGCGATGAGGGTGCCGCACTCAAGAGAACAGCGGGACATCCCGCGGTGGAGAATGCTCAGTCAGTCCTGAAAAGGACCTTTTTAGAAAAAATCTCTAACACCTCCGGAACCGTCGAGACGGCCAGGGAAAGGTCGCTGCAGGTAGGGACGATCCGCTGCTCCACGTCGTAGATCCGGCAGAAGAAGAAGAATTCATTGAATTTGTTCTGTTCGTAGTCATGAACGAAGGCTCTTAAGAACAAAAGGTAAATGAATGCTGCACGCCGGCTTCCTTTTATACCGGATATCCGGGGGCGGAGCCCGGATTGCAAATTTCATTCGCCAAATTTCAGTGGCCTTTTCTATAGTAGTCAGAGTTGATTGGTTCTCAAGGGCGAACCCCATCTGTCGTTCTCGACACAACGTCGAGAGACCGACAGAAAGGGAACCAGTTATCATGTTTAACCCCTCCAAATAAACACAAAGAAAAAATATAGCTGTAAGCAGAAATGACGGGGTCAAGCCCTACAAAGGCACATTAGGAAATACATTTGTTCATGTCTGATCAAATGTAAATCGAATGCAAAATAATTTCTAAAAGCACTAGAAATCCAACATAATTGCCTTTAGCTTTCGTCAAATTAATATGAGGTGAAAATTTTTTTACTGATGTTATGTTCAAAGTATTATGTCAAGAAGTATTGTGAAGATACAGCCATATAACTCTTAGGCATGCTCTATGGCAGTGGTTCTCAAACTAAGGTGGGCGTATCACTGGTGATTCTTGAAGAGACACTAGTGGTACATGACACGACAGAAAATTTAAAACTACATTTTTTTATTTACCTTCAGTTTTTAAATACAATTTCAAATGTTTAATACGTGATCGATAAATACGGAATGCATCTCAGCCTATGTGCTATTATAGTTTTATGAATTATTGTTTATTTATCATTGGTCGATGTAACTCAGGCACATGACAGGCAGCTCAATACAGAGCTGGAGAAGACAGTCACTTGTGATCTCACTCTCTCTCTTCCGATGAGCTGCGTGTATATTAAGCTGTTTAAAGAAAATTAATAGATGTCTGCATCTATTCAAGGTTAAATCAATGAAGCACACATTTTGATTTAGTTTTGACGAGCAACATTGATAAGCCGCTGCAGCAAAGTGTAAGTTTCTGTATGTTATACACAGCTGTTTTCTTGAGGTTTAAGTAAACTTATAATTCTTTATCTTCGGTGTTAAATATTTTCTCCACGTTGTTTGTCTTTAATATAAGTGTAATCTTTCTGAAAGTCCCCACAATTTAATTTCCAATAAAAGTCATTTACAGAGCCCTGTTTACTTATGTGCACTACAGAAAGTGTTTTGTGTCCACTATTACTTACTAACTTGAAAAACATGTTCTTAAATTGAAAACAGCTAGGTAATAAAATGTGTTTGTATTATTAATAATACATTAGAATTGGAGGACGAGGTGTAAAGATTCACCGCTCTACTATTAATTTAGGGGTTTATTCATATGATTTTCTATGTTAATCATTAGGTTGTACTTGAAACAACACATTTTATTAAAGGTGTTACTTGATCTGAGAAGTTTGAGAACCACTGGTCTATGGTATGCGGTTCTATGGGCTGATAAGAAGCAATGGAAAACTAACGGAACCAAGAGGGGTCTATGGGTCTTTACCCCTAAAAAAAAACACATTACATGGGGTCAGGGCTAATCCAGAGTTGGCAGTAATTTGAGGTTTCCGTGTTGCTGCTTAAAAAATATTTCTGTCCGATTTGCCTGAGATGTATTGGCAATCAGCATTACTCTCAATTCTTCTGCTGCTTTGGGAATCTTGTTTTGTTTTACAGTTTGTACACTAACATTACAGTCCACTTACCCATCTAATGTTTGTCTTCAAATGAATTTTGTTGGATGCTTCAATAAGATATTTTTTAATTCTGTATTGTTTTTTACACTGTTTACATTGTTAAACTTTCATTTCAGTGCTCCAAATGGAGACTACTGCTCCACCAGTCTGCAGTCGTTCAAAGACGAGGTCTTCATTAACCTCTTTGATGAAATTCTCTATGATGTAGTGGAGGTGAGGAACATTTAGATGTTCAACTTCTTAACTCTCCACATTGTTTAATTTAAAGTAATTCAGTTTCAATTCAAAGTAACGTATGTTTCTGTTTTCAGGATGAGAGAGAGAGAGGAAACACTATTCACACTCGGATTGAGAGACACTGGCTTGGTTCTATCAAGATTCCCTTTAGCACCATCTACCTGCAATCTCGGGCAAGTGACTTTGCTTTAGTTTACACACAAACCTTCACATTGGATTTTTGTCTATTTTTTTTAACGCAACTAATCCTCAAATTAATAATTCGAGAGCAAATTTGTGCTCTATACAACTGATTGGATGATTAAACCTTATTTTCTGGTCGATGGTGGAAATAAATCTGATTGGTTATAATGTTGTATGTTTAGATTGATGGAACATTTAAGGTGTCCACACCTCCAGTTCTGCTTGGATACAGTAAGGAGAGGAGTTTGGGCAATGATGGTGGTTATGATGCTATCCGCAGTCTGAGTGAAGGAACCTTCCTCAGCCTCTTCATCACCATTGAACCCCAGCTGGTGCCTGGAGAAACCATCAGAGAGAAGGTACATTACCAAAATCATGTTTTATCAAATATTTAGCTAGATTTTGCATAATTACGTTTTTTAATTTTGTGGATTTGGTTAAAATGTTGTTTCTTTCATATCCTTTTTTGGACTGCTTGTAATAGATGAAGGAAGTAAAGGTAACAGAATGGCAGCGGATGTGAATGTCGCGTTCCAGGTTGAATAGAGATCAGTAGAAATAATTATTCGTTGCTGTCCTTCTAGTCTCGGATGTCCAAAATTGCTCTTTTTCAGAAAATGAAATAAAATACTCAAATGATTAAATACTGTGTTCTTAAAGTTGCGAAGCACTTTTTCTTAGTTTTCATTCGTACTATATTTCCCAAAACCAGTGACACAAATAAAGGGGGACAAATAATAATGATTTAAAATAAAAAGTAAAAAATGTACAAAATATGAAGATATTTTAGGTTTTAGAAACCTAAAAAGGTTTAAGGAGGACGGCAGCGAATTATCAATCCCAGTATTTCTCTCAACAGAATTTTTTTAAATTCAACAAAAACATAAGATCATAGATCATTGGCATAGAATTTTAGAAAACTGCTGTAATTTTGTTTAATAATCAACAGCATGTGATCCTCACAGAGCTCAACTTGTATTGAACCTGGAACTTTACTCTAAATGTTTATGGCATTCTGAATAGAGCACTGTGTTACTACAAATAAAAATGTATTCTCTATCTTATTATTATCTACAGCTCAGTGCAAATGATTTGTTGAATGACCTTTAACCTCTGACCGTCTCCATAAGTTTGACAGTCAGGAGATGGAGCGCTTGCTGACGGCATGTGAGGTCTTTGAGAAAGAGGCCAGTCACCGTTTCTCCGACCGACCCTGTCTTACCACCGTGATCGACATGAACGGCAAAACTGTCTTCGTCACGCGATTCATTCGATCTCTGAACCCCCCGCAGGAGCTGCTGGATGCTTTTCCAAACAGCCCTCAGGATACCATGGTACATCCACATGCTCCATTTTTAATGTCTTGTCAGAAAATTCCCAGTATACAACAATTCATGTAACAGAGAGTGCTTCCATTCAAACCAACCTAAACCAAATGGCTTAGTTTAAATGAAAAGGAAATACCCAAGGAATGTTTCTCAACAAAAGCGTGATCTATCGAGCAATAGTTCATGCTAAAAGTAGAATAATGGAGTAATTTTGGACCAGTGAGAATTAAGTACAGGTGGAGCATGACATGACATAAGAGTTTCTGTCGAAGTCACCTCAGAAAGTCAGAAGTGACCTTTTTATTTGTCTGTAGTTTGTTTCTATAATTGTCATGTACACGGCTTGCCGGATCTCTGTCTTGGGGCGTTGACTGCGGCATAAAATATTTTCTTTAGAAAATATATGACATTTAAAAAGCTTATTGCTATCAGATCAAGTTCATAAATTCGCCTACCTACGGTAAGAAAGGAACACTGTGATCACCCTCAACCAAACAACATTACAAGCCAATCAGAATTCAAATGGGGCGGCCTTTGTTGCCGGAGTGGAAACGTCACGTTGGAGAGCACGTTAGCAAGCGAACAGTCGGCAGGATCGAGAAGTTTATAAAGCCAATATGACATACACAAATTTGAGACTGTGACATAAAGATCGAAAACTTTGTGTTATTTCGGCAAATCATCTTATCAGATCTCCGCTTACACTCATGCGCGCGAGCTAACTGTGATTGAGAAATCAATTTTACAAACCCATTCAAACAAAGTAAAAAAGAAACCATAAATACGAAAAAAGGAAGAAATACATACTATTTTTATATTATTAATAATTTTAAATGATTTAATGAAATTAAACTTCACGTAAGAATTTGATAAAAGTAGGATTTTTTAAGGAATCTTTGTGCAAATACAGTTGTAAAATGTTGCCTTAAGTATAAGGCTGTTAAACATTTGAAAAACAGAAATAATAAATCCACATAATAAATAATAATAAATCCACATTATCTCTTATTGTTTGTTGTTATTCTGCTCATCTCTCTCTCCTCAGGAGTTAGTAGCGCGATATGTGTCGCTCATCCCCTCTCTTCCAGACAGCGTGTCTTTCGCAGGAGTCTGTGATTTATGGAGCACATGCGATGTGAGTACCCATTCTTTTGTCCCAGCCTTTGCTCACAATCCGTAAGATTGTATTTGGATTCATATTTAGTTTTTGGTGTTTTCAGCAATTTCTGAGGCTGCTGGCTGGAGATGAGGAGGAGCATGCTGTATTACTATGCAACTACTTCCTGTTTATGGGGATGAAGGCGTGGCTTGTCATTGGCACAGCCATTCCTGAGGTGAGTGACCAGTGTTTAAATAATCAAATCTGCTTTAATATTTCCTTTTGATGCATCGCTATGAGAGAAATGTCAGAAGTTAGTGTTTGTTTGTGTGTTGTTTTATATGTGCCTTGTTTTGTGTCCGTTGTTTAGGGCCCTACAGCGTACGTGTTGACGAATGAACAGAGCTGTTATCTAATCTGGAATCCCAGTACTTGTCAACACTATGGACAATATGACATATTCTGCCCCCTACAGACCATTGGCTGCCTCATCAACACAGATAATGTTAGTAAACACAAAAGCACTCTGCGCCTCTTGAGTTTCATGACTGAAGAAAGTCCTTTTTTGTACGATTATGTGATGTTGTATATTTATTTCTCTCTCTCAGGTTTGGTTTAATATCCAGCCGTATGCTGCACCAGTAAGAATGAGTTTTGACGTCTCTAGGCCAAAACTCTGGAAACCTTTTTTCTCACGAGCGTTCCCTGATCCCGGCCTCTCCAGTGTGCAGGTGAGAACTACTCGAACCAATTACCGCTCTTTTATTGTAGAATTAGGACCAATTTGAATGTTGTGATTTCAGCCAGAGTCTCTGGTGTACAGACGGACAGACAGGGCAGCTGCTGTCGAGTTACAGGACAGGTTAGTCATTAATCTGTCTGATATGATACGATATTATGATATGTTTGTGCTTTCCAGTAGGTCACATAAAGATTTATATGCCTCTGCTTTCATTGATCTTCACAAACATTCATATCTTGGCTGAGGTATTGCAGGATAGAGAAGATTTTGAGGGAGAAGATCATGGAATGGCGTCCGCGTCACCCCACGCGCTGGAACCGGTATTGCATCTCTACGTTGCGGCAGTTTTTGCCTAAACTGGAGCTGAGCGGAGGACGGGAAGTGGCTGAGGAACATCGTCTTGAGCTACAAAGCCTTCTGGGAGAATACAGGGTAAGTGCTCCAAACAGAAATCCCAAATATGCTCTACCTCAACAACCTGACATTCATCTTAACATCAGCTGTTTTTTTGGTTCCAATTCAGATATCTGGGTTTCCACTGCATCTGCCTTTCTCAGAGATTCGGCCAATCATTGAAGCCGTTCACAGTACAGGGGTCCATAAGGTGGAAGCCCCAAATGCAGAGTTTGCCCTGGCGGTCTATGTTCATCCGTACCCCAGTAATGTGCTGGCGGTTTGGGTGTACATCGCCTCTCTGGTCTGTGCACACTAGATCAAAATGTAGGAATTCAAAATGTTTGAGCATTTTTATGTACATTTAATGTATTATGCTTTTAATATGTTTTATTTCAAATACATTTTTGTGCATTTTAATGGTAATGTTTTTAGAGAAATTCTGTTTTCTATGATTTTATAAATTTAAGATATTTTGAAAGAAAATGAAATATGACTGATGTTTGTAAATGTATCTTTTTATTTTTATGTAGATGATATTTTGCATATCCGTACAAACAAATAAATGAAAACCTGTTATTGTTTAAGCTAAAACCAAACTGTTTTCCACAATAATATTGCTTTAGAATAAAATACTTTGGAAAAAATGTGTTTTGCATGTGAATTACAGTACTTACTCTCAGTCCTGAGAGATTTGAACACACAACAGAGACAGAGATGTTATCACTCTGTCTTACTGATGTGTTTGTCTGGCTCAGACAGGTAGAAACAAATCTCTCAGATCTGTCAGCAGCTGTAAACTCTGTTTGCTTTGGGTTTTGTGTTGGACTTGTTGGGTCTTGCAGGTGTTATTTCATTGTTGATATCAATATGTTGATTTTAGACAGCTGTCCTTTGGCCTTGGTCTAGTGGAACGGTCAAACATCCTTAAAGGGTCAGTTCACCCTAAAATGAAAATTCTGTCATCATTTCCCCACCCATAAACTGTTCCAAACCTGTAAACATTTCTTTGTTCTGCTAAACACAAAGGTGGATATTTGGGAAGAATGTCCATCACCAAATATATATACATGCAATAATTATTCAAATGAATTTTATTTATATAGTGCTTTTCACAATGTTCACTGTTTCAAAGCAGCTTTACATACATAAAAAAATATATATTATAAAAATAAAATGTATGGATGAATAAATAAAATAGACCGCATATTATATGGAAATACATGCTATTATTGCTTAATTGTTTTTCTCTATGCAATGTACATTGATGAAACTTATTTTCAAACGTATTTGAGAATTACATTTCCCAAAAAAACCTCAAAAAGAAAAATGAAACCGGTATCTGCTCAAG
This sequence comes from Triplophysa tibetana, assembly GCA_008369825.1. Lineage (NCBI taxonomy): Eukaryota > Metazoa > Chordata > Actinopteri > Cypriniformes > Nemacheilidae > Triplophysa > Triplophysa tibetana. The sequence continues at coordinate 7,040,822 of CM017912.1, forward strand.
CACCACTGTGGGTAGCCAGTAAGGTTGAGTTTGGCTTATATGAGGCTGCCAAGCAGTTGTTTTCCTGTTGAGGCAGCTTTTATTTGCAAGATATCTTAAGAGCGTTACTTAAATCTTTCAGCTTACCTATGAGCAATATACAGTTATACTGGTGAAAGTTGTCTTAGCATTGTATTGTGAATTAGTGTAATGCAAGTACTCAGCACTAGATGGCTCTTCTTTATAATTCGGATCTAATCTGTCCACTGTTGAAATTTTGAAGGCCTTGTCTGCAGGCGATGTCTGCTATGATCTGATCACAGCTGTATTAGATCAGGCCTTTAACAGACAGCAGACTTGCAAGATGTTCAGACATCTGCAACACAGCATAGAATTGTCTTCTTATTTAGAAACAAACCAGACAAACGAGTCCAGAGGAATATAAAAGAAGGGTTGGTTTTCCAAAAAAAAATGACCTAATTGAGTGGTCGAAAAGCCATCGTACTGTTTTGTGGCAGCTCTCAGGCTTTGTTGTTACATTTATGGATTTGAAGTATCCAATTCCCTGAGGATCAAACCAATGACTTTGGTAGCTGAGCTAAAGGAAAGCGTGCATGGATACAATTCACAATTTGAGACAGTTCAGTTTTATGAAGGCTTCGCCCTCAAGCCATTGCATGACAGAGTTGTGTTGCTGTCATTATTTCAGAAGAAAGGACCGCAATATGTAACAACAGCAGTCCTGTTCTCTTTCATGTTTGTTTGCACACAAATTAGTGTATTTTTAATGGTGAATATGTTATTTCCTTGGGAAATGTACAAATGGGGTACACAATGAGTCTAGACATCAGCGTCAGATAGAGGAGATTGAAATCGTGGTTAAAACAGCCCCTGGGTGATGTATTTCTGTGTTGACCTGAGTCTATTTCATAACCAAATAGTCATATGCAGGTCCAGATGGAATCTGTGGACTTTTCCTTTGGGCAATTTCTGTTGTGTTTGTACAAAAGAATTATGTGAAGAGATCAAACACGGCCTAATATGTTAAAACGAGCAGAGAGTGCTAAACTCGTTGATAGCTGCAAACTTTCCTCTAGCTCAGTGGTAAGAGCATGGCATTTACAATGCCAAGGTTGTGGGTTTGATCCCAGGGGATTGCACATATTTAGAAACAAATGTATGGGACAATGCAATGTAAGTCGCTTTGGATAAAAGCATCTGCCAAATGCGTCAATGTAAGTCTTATCTGTGATATTATTAATACCTTCTGCTTAAGTACAGCTTTGGCTTGCCTTTCCAAAAAAATAAAAAATATTATTCAAGTGCTATTTGTATGCTTGTTTAAACCTACAAATACCTCAGTCTACTTTTGATGTATTTAAAGGGATAGCTCGCCAAAAATTGATGTCAATATTTACTCACCCTTGTCGTTCCAAACCTGTATGACTTTCTTTCTTCAGCAGAACACAAAAGATATTTTGAAGAAAGTTGGTAATCGAACAGCCAGTTAACAACATTCTTCAAAATATCTTCGTTTTTGTTCTGTGGAAAGATGAACAGTCATTCATGTTCGAAATGATAAATCATGGCAGAATTTTCATTTTTGGGGGAACAATGACTTTAAGTGCACTTGACTTAAACTGACAGAAGTCTGATTCTTCCTGACTTGTACTTCTTTTGATTGATATAATTAAAGCATCATTAAGTGTCTAAGTATACTTGGCTTATAGTCGTGTTTACTTTTAATCCAGTAGCCTATTAAATAATTTTCACATACTTTGACACTTTGATATTTTTGTCTTATAAACTTACATGCCCAAATTTATTGAATGTGTTGAATAGCACTTAGAGTACTTAACCTGGTTTCTTTGTAGACAGGGATAACTTGGCTTTATTTTTAATCTACTTAAGTACTACTTGAAATGGGACTTTTAGGATAATAAAGATTAACTGTAAATATAAATATAAACTTGAAGAGCGAAAATAATACATAAATTGGAAAGTATAAAGTATATAATAGTAGCTAACTTTAATAACAGTCCTTAATACCTCTAATAAACAAAAAAGTGCTATACAGTAATTAAAGTCAACATTATATCTATATGTTTACTTGTATGGTTGCAAGACAAATGAAAAACATAGTTGGAAACTCAAAGCGTACATCTTAAAAGTTTACAACTTAAAGTAAATGTAGAAGTACACTTTACTTTTCAAGACTATAGAATGACCTTATTCATCAGAAGATACACAACGGAGCATGCCGAAGATACACACACCCCTTATCCTGTTACATTCACATACAGTCAGTAGTCAAATAGACAACATTTCTTATGCTGTATTTGCATTCCATTAAGATTTTTACAAATATTTTTGAAGGAAATTTCTGGTGGTGCAAACAGAGCCCTGTGCAAAAAGTGTTCTCTTATGTTGCACGGTGACGGTTTCCACGGTGGTTGCATTCCAGCCTAGGTAAAAATATGTTTTCAATGCTTATCCCTTTTAAAAATGACACATTTAAATAATATCTTAGACTTAAGACTGGCAGTTTAATCATTCAGTTATAGCCACCAAATGTGGGCAGCAGTGAGCTACAGGTACAAACTCAATCCTGTCTGTGCAGCAGAGCAGTTGGTTATTCATGTAATGGTGCTGTGTTGGCATGAATGTTGGTAAATGTTCTTTCTATGACAAGAGTGTGGATGTGTGTGAGGTTGTAGATTATCCTGTGCAAGGCGTCCTTGAGATCTTGCGGCCATGCGTGAAGTAAACTAGTGAAAGCCAGCATTGTGTCAGCCCAGCCTAAAACTCAGACTCTAAATCGGGGTTCAAGGAGGAACAAACTTGCCCTGAAGAGCTGTCTGTGAGTGCTACAGTCAGGTCATGCAGGACATGACCGGACTCTACACCACAGCAAACATGATGAGCGATAAAGAACATGCAGCATAGGGGATCGGTTGTGCTGGGCTTGGAAAGTCCCTCTGGCTAATGGAAAGAGCTCATTCAGTTCAGATCTGATCAAAGGATTGGATGACTGAAAATTACACCGAGTTTAAAGCTTGGGCTATAAATGCACTGAAAACAAGGGCATTTTTTGTGTCAGTGAGCATAACCTTTTTTCGTGTCACTCAGCACGACTTTCAATACACAGACTGCATGTGTATTTACATTTATATATGTATAACATGATATCTAAAGAAGACGTACATATTTTAGGATGTGGCTAACCAAAACCTTACTTCACCCTAAACCCTAAAATCTCAGACGCAAAGGCTAATTTAGCTAAAAATGCGAGTTGTGCTGACAGACATGATAAAAGGGGGAAATTCGTGTCAGTAATCACAAATTAATGGATTACAGTTTGTGACAATGTCCAAATTCCATTGAGACTATGTTGGAATGTTAATTGTAATGTGCAGAATATTGTTGCATCTTGTGAAAGGTTTTTGTAAGTTTACCATTGGAATTTAGATCATGATACTTATAACATTATGCAGGATACTTTTTCAAACATGTAGCGTGGACTCACGCTACCATACAATTTTGCATAAAATTCATTTATCTCATAGATCTAAACTCAGTGGTGGCAAAAAGCATCAGCGCAACGCAGTCAGTGTGATCTGCATTTTTTTTCTAGAGGTCTGTGGCCTCCTGGGTGTTTTGTAGAGCAGGCCAGGGACTCACCTTTCCGCTCCTCCCCAGATCACTGCTCTCTTTACAGGCCACAACACTCGTCTTTGTGCTGTGATTTATGAAGCTCCATCTGTTCTTGCAACATCTATTTAGGACCAGCACCATGCGTGGAAAAGGCAAGAGCTTTCATTACAATTACACATTTTTCTGTTTTACAACGTGTTATGTCTAGAAACTGGATTGTATCCTTTCCATGTGATTGTAAATATACAGTATATCCAGTATAAAAGCTACAAATAGGCTGGCACAGAACCCCTGCCCTTGCACTTTCCATAATAACATGGCAAGTAGGACTAAAACTTAGTACTCAGTGACAGGAGGTGGTAAACCAGAAAACAATCACAGGAGGTTAAACTAAATATTTTATTCACAATTTGTTTATTATTTATTTTCCAGTTTAAATAAAACAAAGACATATTATAAACCTAATAATGAACTGTAAAGTAAATGCAAATATGAATAGGGTATGACAGGGTTGCAAACTGAGACTAAATTGAATCTTCTGTTGTAATGCTGTAGTTAAATGGTTGATCTTCATGCGTGCAGAACTATAAATAGAGTTAAAATATTAACCTTATCTCTTAAATAAAGAGATTTTGTAAGAAAACTATTTTCATCTTTACCTTTATCTTGGCTGGCGCAAGAATGATCAAACCAGTCTGAACTGTTTTCATAGAAAGTTACATTTAATTATGCATTTAGCACAGGGGTTTTCAAACTTGAAGATGCCAAGGACTCCCAAATAAGTCAGACCTTTTGTGAGCGACCCCCTTTCTAAAATACATATCTATAATATTTTATGTGTAAAGATGCATTTATCATTTATGTATTTCACAGACGTTTTTACCCAAAGCGACTCAAATTGCATTGTACAATACCTTTGAATCTACGTAGGTGCAATCCCCTGGGATCAAACCTATGACCTTGGCGTTTGCTAGCGTCATGCTCTAACCAACGAGCCACAGAAAGCTATTAACTCATTAACCCAATGTGATATTCTCACAACAACATATTGTATCCAAATGTAAACTGTTGTCCACACTTACTTGATCTATAAAACCCTCATGAGACATTTTCAATTCAAAGTTTGTAATGTAGCAACTTTCACTTTGACTGTGAAAAAAGGAACTGCAGTAAGTAAAACTCACTAGAAAGATAAATGTGTAATCAATTCTGGAAACTCTGCATGTTGCAAAAAGCATATGAACATTTAGAAATGAAACAATAATGGACCCCCGCTTGAAAACAAATTTAGTAGATGCATTTATTCAAGGATCTGACATTACGCCATTGGATAAACATTACTTGACTTACTTCAACTACTCTGATATGAGCATGAAGCATGTGTTTGTGCATGTTATAGAGTGCTCTGTTACTTGATGCCTGAATTGTGTTCTTTATAACTTACAATGATGCAAAGAGAAATGTTTTCATTCAATCACTTGATACTCTGATGCTGAGAGATACCTCTTGTCTCGGTGTGTATGTGCACTTACAAAGAGTTCACTTACATGTGTGAATGAAAGCTGATTGCATCTGAGTTACTGCTGATCAACAAAAAGCTTATTGTTTGAGGCTTTTCACCCTGCATTCTTTGGCTTGTGGTCGTGATTGCCATCGCACACATTTACGATTAATTAGTTTTCCTCTCAAAAAATGTTTCGACTGAGTGACATTCTTAACAGGGCATGTGGGAACTTGGACGTTTTGGTTTCCACAACAAGAGAGCGAGTGGTACCACAAATGAAGATTCATCCTCAAACAACTAATAGTGGAAAGTTACAAATTAGAGAGGTCAATACAGACAAGTTAAGGGACTCAGGACTGTCTGACATGGGTTTATATGGATACTTGTTTGTTGATCGGTGGTCTCTAAATAAGTGGTTTGTCTGAATCTGATCAACACATTTTTGGTTCTATAGGCCCAGAGAACCAGAGTTTAATAATAGACCTTGTTATAAACATACTAAATTGGAATTTTGTACTATATTTTCTCCTATAGCTGATGCATTGACATATAATGTATTCATGGATAGAAATGTTTTAATGTTATTAATGTAAGTTATTGTTTTTTCCTTCACACATAAGATAGCTTTTCGGGGGTCTAGGGATGTCTTGCCCTGTTTTAGATGATCTGTGCTGTGAACATGAAGAAACAGGTGGTGTGTGAGAATGCATGCGTGATGATATCTGAAGTTTCATGTCTTTGGGCTAATTAGCCTGTGTGCTAATTACAGTGCTAACTTTAGCGCTGCAGGCCGGCAGATTGGGTCTAAACTGGGCCGGGCCACAGGACAGTCAGTCCCTGAGTGTGTGACACACTCGCCCAGTTTAAAAAGATCTAGATCTATCACCAGGGGATGCTGCTGCGCTCACACAAACACACACACACACTGCTGAGCAGAGAAAAATAATAATGATGCATAAGTCAAGTGAGTAAAAAGTTGAAGTGTAATAGAAATGCCTGGGTACCTGGCTCTAGTTTGGGGACAAAATTGTAAAATCATTATTTCCGTATGTCATTTCAAACATTTTTGCAGAGCCCAAAAGAAGATATTTTCAAAAGCGTTTGTTACCCCAAAACCTTGGGGTTCCATTGACTTCCTCTGCATGGACACAAAGACACATGATCATTTTTGTTTAAACAGTCCCTTTAAATTAAATTAGCCTAATAGTAATAAAATGTAATCAAATGATAGCATCGCTTTTGGAATGTTGTCTATGACCGTAACCAAAATGTCAGTGGGAGTAAGGATTTAGCGATAGCCTACTTGTGGGTGCTGTTAAGTACTGTGGATCAAAGTTTGCTTAAAGCAAAAATATTTATGACATTTCCAAATCATATTGTGCTTTATATGTACCAGTATCAGCTGTGTTTTGTGAAGGTAAGTGTGTGTAGAGGGTTAACACAAAAAATATCATTAGCCTGGTATGAAAACAATAGAGTTGTGTGAGATTATGAAAGGTAATTTTGAAGTCAAATATTATAAAATGTCTTTCACAATTTTACTCCGAGCGAGCATAAACAAAAGAGAAATACTCAACAGACCAAAGTCGAATGTGATCACATTTCTCATTGGTTGCCTACGGTCACACGTAACTGATACCAGATATAAAAGAGATTACCTGCACCAAACCCGCTGAGGATGCACTGAACAGAGAATGAGAGAGATAGAACTTAAGTTCTCAAATGTAGAAATTGTATATAAATTTGTTTTGTATTTGTAATGATATATTATGCGAGGTATACTGTAACTACTGAGAATTTGTAAGAATGTGAAAAGAACAGAAAAGTGCCAAAATTATTATAAAAATGGTAGTACAAGGAATTTTTTTAAGGGCCAATGGAACAATGAAATATATAAACTAAAGCAAGAATTGAATGTACAGCCTTGGCTTTGTAACCTATGAAGTTTTTGACCAAATGAGCTTTGTGGATGTGTCTGTGTTGCCAGAGAGAAAGCTGAAATGTTGAAAGCTCTGTGACTTACAGTAAGTGAATGGATGTGTGCCAGACAGGAGCTGCACTAATGGAGATAGCAGACCTGTATCAGAAACTCCCAATGTATAAAGAGAATGAAAGAAATCCCCATCCACTAATGAGAAAAACAGAACATAAACTGAAATGAAAGAAAAGTGGAGTGAGATCAGAGGGGAATTTAGAGGAAACCATGATATATGATAGGAACAGATTCAGTCACAGTTTCAGTCCTCCTTGCTGTTGAATGGGGTGATGTCATCATTCAGGGACAAGTCTTTCCCACCCTCTGATGCCAAAGAAAATGACACCGCAGCAAATGTCCCCTTTTAAGCAGTTGATCTCAAACATATCTATTTTTCTAACCAGTGGCATAGTGCCCGTATGTTCATGGTATGCAGTTGCATCCAATAAGCTTTGAAGTCATACACTGTCCTGCTGAGATCCTGCTCAGTTGATCAAACAGCCCCACCAACTCCTCTGCATTGTGTCAGTGTTGCCTTACAAATTTGAATTTACATTTTTAACAATTCATGGATCATACAGTAATTTACAATGTGCAGTGTTATTTCTTGTACATTTAATTTTTGCACCCCACAACATTTTCTTTTTACTTAATTATAAATGCGGTGATGCTGGGGACCAATTTTATAAAAAATAAGCATTGTATGTAATTGGTTGGTAACTAGAAAATAATATTAAGGATGGACAGCAAAAGGCACTTGATACAGAAGTGAAACAAATATTTTTTTACTCTAGACAGCTAGTGCACCAGAATTAAGCTGATAACAGCGCATCAAATAATAATGCAATGATCATAAGATGAGGTTATGAGTGAGGTCACGCCATGTCGTAGTTTCAGGAAATAGTAGAACTTGTAATTCCAGCATGTAGGCTGAGAGCTTCAAATCCACTTGTTAAGCCTGACATCATGCACCACCATTTCCGGGTCCAACAGCTTTATATAATGGTATGCGCAAACAATATACTGTAGGTTTGCCGTAAAAATAACAATCCTAAACTTATCTCCATATCGAAGCACCACGGGCCTCATGTTTCAACACTGCGTACGCACAAAAATGTTGTGCATACCAGCTTTCACGCTCACGGTCGGATGTACTTACAATGAAATGAATGTGAAAATGTACATTTACAGCTTTGTCCATACTAAATGTTTTAGTATGAATTCAACCTCAAAGTCTTTGTACATGAGACCCCAGATATCTAGTCAGTGGTTAATTTAAATAGTTTTACAATGTTCAAACGCTGTACAATTTAACTTTATTTAAGTTTAAAACCTAAACCTATTTAGTCAACTAAAACCAGAGGGAAAAAAATGGAGAATTTCACGATTTCTTTGTGAAAACGTTCAAATGTCGGTTTCATGCACAAATTTGTGCGTGTGCATGCTTAATGATTGAGACGCATTGTCCAGTCTGCCCCAAGCTTAACATGTTTGATAAGAGTCATGCCCTGAAAGACGTTTTAAATATGTCTATTATAAAAAAAAGGGCAGCAGGAAACCTGGTACATGTATACAAATTATAGTCTTTCTACCTATATGCACATTTTCCACCGTTCGCTTTTCCTCAGACCAACAGGTGGGGGTGGCTCGGGGTTTGCAGTGGCACTTGTGCGAGGGCCCAATCATCTCTGCTTGCAGCTTTAATAATCAGATTCGATATAATGTTTTGTGTATTATGTGTCGACTTGAGCTGTCTGTGGGTGTGCCGTTTGTGTCTAAAAGGATGGGTAACTTGATAAAGGTTAATGTCACAGACTGGAGAAGGTTTGAGAATGTGGATTAGGAGATATGGCTGGAGTAGTATTGAGGCCCTCATCTGAGCAAGAGAGCATTGCCTCAAGATCAAACAGATTTTAAAACATGCATATACAAAAACACACACTCACACTGTTAACCTGGCCTCAGGTCTACCTTGTATGTTTAAACTTCAAAGACTCATACTTAAAAAAATAACCAAACGGATCCTCATAAGTCTATAATGGTCATCAACTGTAAGACAGCACATATTGAGAGTATGAGAGGACATTTCCAAACCCTTCGTCTGAGTGATGTACTTCAGGGTCTATGACAGGGTAATGACAGTGTCTACACTTTCTCAAGACTCCCCCAAATAAGGGATTAACGTATTGTGTAGGCTCCTTTTAGACTTTTTTACGGTTTGTATAACAAAAGGTGTGATCAAACAGTGTTGTTTTGTGCAGAAAAGTGCTTCTACTCAATGCCCTGCAGTACAAAATAGACAGATAATGAGAGTGATGTCAGAGACGTTGACATAACTGAACCGTGATGTCAATGTTTATTGTTGTTCGTGACTTGGCAGCGTTTGTGAATTAATACGTGAAATGCAATTAAGAGCTAAAAAAGCTTTTGTAGCTTATGAATTATGGGGGCCATTTCGACCTTTAATTTTCATGGGTCACTGTCTTTTGCTTTCAAAACAATCCAAGCCTGTTTCAGACAAGATCTTAAAGGAATGTTTTAGCTTCTAAAGTTAAACTCCACCAACACTATGTGTGACGTGCTGCCGGTTACCACAGTAAATAATTTGGATTTCTCCCTCAGTTTGTACAAGAAACAAAATCACACCTATAGTAATGCACTGAAGGAATGCTAGGGGGCAAGACATTGTTAAGTGTTTAAAAGCAGAAATTAAGCCTATTTTTATTCTTTCACACATACTAAAACGTTATCAATAGTGGGAATACTTCCTAAACTGAGAAACGTATGTTGTTACTGATATAATTCTTTTCTCAGTTAATAGTCTCAAAATGGAAATGTTTCCAGATTGTATGTGGTGTATAACAAATGCTTAAAGATGTAACTTTACTTCCATTCTACTTATACAGCCCCCTCTATACCCACCCTTATCACTAAACAAACAGTGGTTAAAAAAAGAACAGAGATGGCATTACACACCCTCTGTGGCATTTCCTCCATTTCCTGTGTGTGTGTGTGTGTTGCTTCTTATTATCATCTGAGGAGTGTCTGCATACACAAAATCCCACGATGAAACTGATAAAGATTGTAGAGATTTGTGTGTTACATGTGCATCAAAACATAAATATAATTTAATACTTTATTGTTCTTACTGTCAGTTTAATGTTTTTTGTTTTTCAGTTTTAATTCATTTAAGAGTGTTAATTGATGTATTGTTATTATGTCTTATAGTTTACAATTATGTTTATCTAATTTTAACTACTATGACAACAGCCCCTCACAAAGGTTTGCATAGGGCCCCTAGACGTCTAGGACAGGCACTGAACGTAATTTAAGTGTCTCCATCCCTGTTTCAATTGCTTCATTTAAACACTTTACAATGTAAAACTTTACCTCTGCATGATGCTCTTTTTAATCCATACAAACGTACATTTCCTGATTTACTTCCATTCCTCTCTTATACATCTGGTGTTAGTTAAAACCACATAACCACTATAAATATTTGAGAAAAGGATTTTTACATGCTTAAATATTTAGACTGTGCTTAACACGGATTCCGCTGATCCCCATTACACACTACAATTATGGCCACTGGCTAAGAATAAAACCCTAACCAAAAATAAAACTTAAGACACAGTAAAGGAATTCCTAATACCTTTAACTTTTTCACGTTTTTTAATAGACATTTTCCTAAAGCTAGCAAGCTCGAATCTCGATAGCACGCTCATGATGCAAAAACAATGATATTACATTTAAGTGAGGCTTAATAGATAACAAGCCAACACAAACACATGAAGAAGTGTTTATCCCACAATCAAGAAATCATCATCAGTGAGCTACAAAAAACTATTCTGAACGATAAATGCACAGGCATAGCGATCATTATAACAAAGGGGAAGGGTCCTTTCAAGCCCTATCCAAGCCATTTTTTATAGTTCTACATATCCCAGGTATAATATAACTTCCCGGAAATCTATGACAGAAAAACTGCAGTGTGTGTCTTTCTGCACCATTAGAAATCTCAAATAGATCAATCACAACAGTCCTGTTCAAGAAGTAAACATCACATTGATTTTACCCATGTGGAAATTACAATATAATCAAAAGATGCATTTGTCTGATGGCATCATTTCTTTATTTAACCTCATACATACCACGATAATCACATTATTGTTAAAATCTGATAGTGTCCCTGTCAGGCCAATTGCAGACACTTTTTTCCACTTTGCAAATCTCTCCCAAATTTCTACATTCCTGGATAAAAGTCAGTTGGCTGGGCACAGAGTTCTGATCTTAAGTTTTATTTTGTTCTCTTGGTTGGGCAGTGTCCAAGATGAATTGCAAACAGAGATCTTTAATAAGAGCTCAATGGTCTCTCTCAAATGAAAAATACAATTCTATTTTTAAAGATGCCTTAACACCAATTCATTCATTAGATACCTTGTAAAAAAATTCAAATTCATGTGATATCAAGCTAAGCAATCTTACATTTCCTCTGAAGCTTCTAAATAATGTCTCAGGTTTGACAAAACATCAAAATAATCAATGCTTACTACAAGAATGTACAAAACAATATATTTTCTTCAAAATGCTGTGCTCAATTGCGTCTGTTTTTACACCATAATGGCAAAGATGTAAATTTAAAAAACAAAGCTGAGAATCTGAGTTTCTACGTGAACTCATTTGGGGTGTGGCTTTAGTTTTATCACTGTGAGTTTGCTGACATGCACACCCTTCACTGCTCCTCACTTTGATGACATCACTCTCAGTGGCAGTAAGTGGAGATACTGGGGAAAGTCTAAGAATAAAGACCAATCCCAGTGGGCTGATCAGTCATTGGTCTACAAGACTGACCTCAGATCAGTGGTGTGCATTGTCACAATAAACTCTATTATTGTTCAGTGGGTGGTGGGGCTGATATCAGATTAATGTTCCTTCATAAATGCAACACACACAAGAGGCAGACTCCATGTCTTTGTCATGCACAGAGATTTTATCTTGTTACATTTTCATGCTGCTTGATTTTCTTGCATGTTCAGGTTACACGCACTTGCCCATCATAAAGAATTGCCAGTCTTTGATAAACCATGGCAATTGTGTTTAATGGCACAACTTTTATGATACAGTTTACAGTATAAAGTGTAATTTTTTTCTTAGTCAGACACAATAAGAATTGCTTTCCTTGTACACAACCCTTTGAAAAGTATTTTGACATTAGAAACCGTTTACCCTCTCCTACTGTCATATCTCTCTCTCCCCCTCGCTGTCCATTTTTCCTCCTTCTCAGTATCGGTATTGTCTTCTGAAGAGGAATAATTAGATATGAACCCACCAGATGACATTTCAATGACTTGCCGTGACCTACACAGTGATAAGAATGTGTGCTAGATTGTCTCAGGACACAGAACCATGATAACCACCTTCGGGCCAAACCCTTCTCATTACTTGACCGTACCATTCTGTGCCGATCCGGCCCAGCCAGTACAGACACAGTTAATTTTCCACTGTGAAGCTGATAACAGAGCTCCTTGGAATTTAATACAAATGCATCAGTGTTGTGTTGATAATGCAAGTTTGAGGACGATATGGGATACTAACCGTATTATGGAGCACAATCAGATATTTTTGTTCTTGGACTCCATTTCTACTTTGCTAAATCTCAGAAAGAGTATGACTGATGACCGATAAAGTAAAATAAAAAGGCATTTATTTACTTCTCTCCAAATATCCACTTGGCCAACCACAGACAGAATTGGGTAGCCAGGCAACAGGCGAACGAATCCTGAGCGGCAACATCAATTAAATTAAATTCAACTCAATTTTTTATTTATTTAGTGCTTGTCACAATGTGCATTGTTCCAATGCAGCTTTACAGGATAAATAAAGGAAAACAGAAAAACAAAGAAAAGGTACAGCACAGTGCAAGGTGTTTATTGAGCAGGCAAGCACGTTCTAGTTAATAACATCTAATAAAAGCAGTCCCCCTGTGAGCAGGCCAACACTGCCCTGTGGCGAGGAACCCAAACTCCAATGATAACTAAACGGAGACAAAATATAACACTACATGCTTTCCACCAGAACAATTCCAGGCCGAACCTAAAATGGTTTGTACAGTTTTGTTCAGCATTATTAATTATTGACAAATTAAATATAAATATGTCTTTTAATGACATATATGACATTTTATTTACAATTGATTAAACCAAATTGCCTGTTCGTGACATTTGAACGTCGTTTCTTACCTTAAAATTAAACAGCTTTTCCTTGTGGAAGGTCTGCATTCTTTAAAAAGAGCTAAACAATAATAAAATTCAAATTTCATGTCCAGTTTTTTTCTCATGTGATAAGTAGGCGTGTAATAAGCGAGATAATGTACGAGCAGCCAGCTGTCATCGCGATATAAGCCCCTTCGGTGTGGCCCTGATCACACTTTCAGAGCTAATTTCTGAAATAACAACCGGCTGCCTGTACATTATCACTCACTTAATTAACAGTGACAACGTTTGATTTTAACAATGTATAAGTATATGCTGAAATTAACATGAATAATATGAATTAATTTATTGTTCATTATTAGTTCATGTTAGCTAATGCATTAACTAATTGTTAACAAATGGCACTTTATTGTAAAGTGTTTGACCAAAATTAAAATTTCCTTTTTATCTTGGAAGAGTTAGCAACCACCCAGAATACTCTTATATTCAAAGAGATGTTTTGAATGGGCAACACATAACTTTTAGGAGAGGCAAACATCTATTTATAATCATTGCAGAAAGTATAATTAATATTGTAGTAAAGCAATACCATAAACATGCCTCTGAAAATTCCCATGAGCATCTTAAAAAACTTGTAAGATCTGGAAGTTATTTAGAGACCAAAACGATAGCCCTTATAGTAAAAGTGCTTAGATCTCACCGGAATTCCCTTCTCATTTATCAGACTGTAGTCCTGCAGTCTGCCCACAGAGCTTGGCTGCTTCCCATCCTCGCTCAATAGCAGCTTTTCAAGGACTTTTAAAGACCGCTTGTTCATCAGTGGCATCCCACTGCAGCGGGAGCATGAAAAGCCCAAATGAAGGCAAAGCCCACAGCATCTGATGAGATACTGCTCACATTGATAACAGTTAGCACAATAACACAATGATGAACATATGGATTATCAGTGTGTTACTCATGAATAAAGTCTAAACATTTTAAAACAATATTAAGTATTAAATATTCATTTTTTTAATGTAAATTTATTAATGTTGCATTGCATGATCACATTCCAAATAAAGACCATTAGATCATCCAAAAAATTGTCTTTAAACCCTACTGTACTGTATTTCTTTGTAGTAAATGCGTTATTTTGTTTATTTGTGGTCTTTATATTTAATTGTTCATGCACTAATATCTAATGTAACGACACAGTGTGGCTTTAAATTTTTTCAAAGATTTTAAAACAACAGCAGCAATTGATCATTCAACAAATCATGAATAAAAACAACATCTACATTCAATAAAGATTTTTTACAAGGTTGTAAATCATTTTTTATCCTTTACAAACCAAACACTTACATACTTAATAAACATCAAAGGATAATAACCCCCCCATTCTCAGCATCTCTTCACTAAATGTGACATGGAGTTTATAATGTGTGGGTTACAGAAGTGGTCTTTTGAGTGACAATGAAACAACATGCTGTGTGAATGATTGTGTTGGAGGGAAAGCTCAGCATGTGAAATAGTCTAAAATCAAAAGCTCATATCTAGACACCGCTCACATAGCTACTGGACCTAACATTTAAATATATACTGTATATATTGTGTTTTTTATGGATGTTTATATAATCATATTGGAAAACAAGACTGTTGACATGTTGACAAAAATTTGAATGTTGACAAAAATGCTGAAAGTGGAGGTAACATGCTATGTCATGCATTCTGACTGCTTTTCACTGTTTAACGTGCTGGCTTCTCATGCTTAACATGGTCAACTCGTTAAAAAACGAGTTGGACGTTAGACGTGGCATTTCTATGATTGATACACTCCCCCAGCACCCCAACTTGTTTCGGAAAAAGTTTTTTAAGGTCTGGATCCCTGTTACGAAACAGGGGCAATTTTCCCGGAAAAGCACGGCAAGGCGAAAAAAAGAGCCCGCCCATGTGCCAACCTACGAGCAAGACCCACTTGCCATGATTGTCTGCGCTGCAGCTCGTTTCTCTTGCGATAGTGAGAGAAGTTTAGGTGAGTCTATTTGTCACGCCATTTCAGTGATGGATACAATAAAAACGGTGGATAGAATGCTGGATTTGGAGATCATTTGAAACTGATAGATGGAGTGGTCCCAGTGCTTAAAGATGCCGGACATGAACTGCACACGGTAAGTGAAACTAAGCCATACATCTGTGTTGTGTTGGCAATCGGCGCGTACATGCTTAATGCTTGTGCTGTTGTCAGCTTGTGCTGTAGTTCCATCCCACTGCCAGCCTCCAGCATGCTTGTGTTGTTGTACAACAGTATCTCTCTTTTTTAAATTTGATCAAACTAAATACTCTTTGAAGATACGACGTATGCAATACTACTGAATAGGCACTCAAGATTGATATGAGATTGGCAGAAACTGAGTGTCTTACCCGATCCCAAAATCAGAGTTGGGTGTAACTAGTTACTACGTAATTAGTAACTGTAATTTTCCCTTGGAAAAGTAAAGTAAGGGATCACTCTTATTTTTTCTGTAATTTAATTACAGTCACTTCAGATGTAATTGAACTAAAAAATACTGTCTAATGTATACAATAGTGGAATTGACGTTAAAATTCTAAGTTTAACTTCAAAATGCATGCATTAATGTAGCTTTCTCACATTTGCAATGCTTTGGTCCCTTAATAAGAGTACTTTATGTAGTTTTATATTATTTATTTGAATGAATTAAGAGTAGTTGTGTGTCTATTCGTGAATCACTTAACTAATTAAGGTTGATATAGGATATAGAAAGTAATAAGTAATAAGAAATGAAATACTTTTCGGAGAGAGTCATTTCTACAGTAATCTAATTACTCTACTGAATATGTAATTAGTAGCTAGTAACAAATTACTTTTTCAGAGTAAAAAAGTAAATAACTGTTGTCAGCATGAAAAAATGATGCAGTATTGAAGTGTGCATGCCCAGCGGAGGTGGCTGTATCCATTTTAGCCAAAACCGTTCCCCTGCCTGGGAATCTCTCTGTCTGTGGTCTGTGGGCAGCAATTCTGTGACGCTTTGATTGGCTGTCACATGGGCTTTCTCGTATGCTGATTGGTTTATTCTTGTGTATTCCTGACCGTTGTATGTGAAAGTGTGAGCAATGTGCTTTGCCCTGCGGGTTCACATGTGACCTTCTTCCACACCCTCAGAGCACCCGGCAGAGCTTTACAACCGTGTCTCGACCTTTCACCTGTCCCTCTCAAACAACCAACAGAGAGGTCACACTTCACAATGACAAGAAGAAGAGAGTTATGGAGACAAAGGATCCTTAGTCTTTTGTTTCTTCCCTGGTCCTCAAGCAACAAGTGCTGATTTATCTTGATCTTGTTTCCCCTGTTACTTTGTCCATTTTACCAGTATTTTATTTATTTTGAATTAATTTAGGAATTAAATGGTAGTATGTTCATATTTCCACAAAAGTAAAGAAACCGCTCAATAAACTCAACTAACATGTCTATTTATTGCAGTTTTTAATCAAACGATCTTTATCGATGGTACTGTAAAATTAATTTTCTTTTATAAAAATTAGCATTACCCAGAAATTATCATGATAATACATTCTGAGTATCTGTGGAAAATATGTGTGCAGTGGGTTATTTGAGTGGGTTAAATGAAAGGAATGTCCATGTTGTGTCTGCAGTACAGATGCTGAGAGGAAGATGACCTTCCCGTCCAGCTGAATGACTCTTCCTCTTTAAAGGACATAAATGGAAGTCTGCTGTGTTGGCAGCCATTTTAGTGCCAACAGGGTGCACGTGTCTTCCTGTGATATTTAAAAAATTTGTTTACAGACCTAGTCTTTATTCACATCTGGTTTTCATTTTTGTACATATAACCAAAATATTGAGTGTAGTTGTTTATTAGTGTGTGCTCTTTAAACTTTCATCTGACTCACAGTACAGATATAAATGCAAAGGTTCCCTGGGAGCAACGGGTGATTCGGTTTTTAGCACAATTGTGTGTTTGAATTCAATAGGCTGTAAGACTCAAACTCATAAAGTGACATTATCAACTACTCTGCTTTGGAAACCGATGTTCTGAAAACGGCAAGGACCTAATATTTCCACCACATGCTTGAGGTATTTGGCCAATCAAAGCACACCAAGCTTTTCGGAATAACGAGTTTTGTAAAAGTTAGTTTGTTTGTTTTTAGAAAAGCAGGGCAGAGAGGAGCAACAGTAATGTACAGAATGTAATTTTAACCTTAAACACATATTACACCAAACAAACAAAATAATATTTTTTTTAGCCATGTCAAATGACCCCTTGTAGGGCAGAGAGAGACATAAAAATGAGATGTTATCATCAAAATCAGGCCAATCTTAAGAATAACATCTCTTATCTGACTTGCTATAAGAAAAGGGGTTGGGGTGTTAAGCTTCTGTATATATATTAAGGCGTCTAAGACATTTTCTAACATGAGATCTCATATTCTTATTCATTATTTACATAAACGTATTTGTGAACAAGTTGCACAGAAAGTTTCGCAAATGAAACCGGTAGTCTGTACCTTTGTGTGTTTTGGCAATGCACTCAATGACGGTTACTGTGGTACTGAGACTTGAGCTAAATGTGGGCACGTACCATAGAAACTATTTAAAAAAAGGATGTGCTTGTGTGTGTGTGCGGGAGTGTGTGTATGATAAAAGGAGTAACAGGAAATACATGGAAAACCAGCTGTCCACCAATCAAGGCTGTTGTCTGTCAATACCTCATTAATCTGAGTTTACTACACTCGCATGCACACACACACACGCACACACTAAGTCTTCATGTTTTTGTTGAACTTTCCACAGACAGAACTATTTTTATACTGTACACATGTTTATTGTAATTTTAAGTTCTTTGTTTTCACAGTGAGAATGTTTGGATGAAGTTCACTGATTCTTTACATATCAACAATGATGTACCCAGAGCTAAGTATGGACTTAAAATCTTGTTTTTGTGGTTGATGTTTAAGTAATGTTTACCCATTATTTATTGTTTTCACTGCCGTTTATTCTCTATCTTGCCGACCTGCTGTCATAAATGTGTGTCTTTGCCAACTTGTATGTTCCTTAAGGACACACCTGTCCCTTATCTGTATCTCATGCTGTCTGGTAAGGTGAGGGATGAGGGATCAGATTTGGACAAATACCGTGTTCACTGATATGTGCACAGAGTTCACACAGATAAGATGACCTCTGTGGGTGACCCACGATCTGATGTCTGCATGGGTAAAAGACTGGGATGTGACGTCACAAGGTCAAAGTTCAGGGCTAATGGTTCAGGGCAGGAAAATGTGCAGCCATGCATGCATGCAGTGTCAACTTCTGATGTTTCTTCAGTTTGATGTCACAGTAGGCTGACCAGATGGCCCAGTTTCATGAGAAGTGTCCCAAAGTTGTAAATACGTAGTTGGAGGCTTCCGTGAATATTGTAAGAGACGTGAAGTTAGGTTACACATTAGCACCATTCACAGTTTCACACGGCATCAGTATTATCTGGAGACCTCCTGTGATTTATCAATGACCTCCCCACATCAGTATTTCAAGTGACACAATCGCATGGCATGATTTTACTCAAATTTACTGACTTATTTCCTGGTTGTGATGGCAAGGCTTGGCATATAGTTTGTATAGCCTATATATGTATTGCGTTTAATGCTATATGACCACACCTGTCTGCATTTGAGACCCGTGATCGTGAACCAGAAAAAAGATCACCGCTATCAAATGTCTCAAATGTTAAGAGAGTTTTGATGAGAAATAAACAAACGGGAGATTCCCGGTTACTTATGGATTTCACCCAGCACCCAAAATAATACCAAAACACTTCAAAACGGCCTTCATTTTTCTGAAACGGTGGATAAAACCTTGAAAAATACTATATCAACCAATTAACAGAGATGGCAATTCGCACAGGTTTAAGATCACAGACTC
This sequence comes from Triplophysa tibetana, assembly GCA_008369825.1. Taxonomy (NCBI): domain Eukaryota; kingdom Metazoa; phylum Chordata; class Actinopteri; order Cypriniformes; family Nemacheilidae; genus Triplophysa; species Triplophysa tibetana. The sequence goes on from CM017912.1 coordinate 7,060,078, forward strand.
TGCAAGTATTACAAGTGACTAGAGGTCCCCAGGTAATACAAATCTTGTGCGATAGTGCAAAACAATAGTGACGCATAGTAAAAAAAATGTTTACTCACATAAGATTGCTGCACCATTCATATTGGATCCAATATTGACGACATAGTACTGCTTTTAAATTTTAGTCACTCGACAAATCCAGTGTCGATCTCTGCCTTGTTCACGAAGGAATCCTAGGCGAAATGAAACGAACAAACGCTCCATGTTTTTCCCACATGAGCTGGAATGTCTTTAAAAATAAAATTTTACCCCGCATTGCTAATGTCGGAATCCGTGGGAAGGTTATGCAGCGACTGTATTCTTCCACAACCAGGGTCGGCACAATATTTAGCTATCTTTAACGTCATTTTTTTGCTAGTTCCGTGCCACTTCAGAATTGTCATGCGCGAACCAGTGGGCAGGGGCTAGAGAAGTAGTCGCTGAACTTTTGCTATGTAGGCAGTGTTCAACCTCTCAATGTCGTCATACATTGGTGCATTCCAGAACCTCCAGAAGATCATTTGTAATTCTAACGAGTAGTTTAGAATAGTTTCTAACGCAGTTTCAGTGCTATGATACGGTCTAAAGCCAGACTGAAACTTTTCGTGCATGTCATTATTTTGTAGGAAGGTACACAGTTGAGTTGACACTACTTTTCTAGTATTTTAGACAAGTACGGGAGATTTGAAATCAGTCTATAGCTTCCAAGTTCATTGGGGTCTAAGTTTGTTTTTTGATAAGAGGCTTAATTACAGCCAGCTTAAAGGGTCCTGGGACATGTCCTAGATTAATTGACGAGTTGATTATGTTACAAATGGGCTCAATTGCAGCAGGTAGTAACTCTTTTAATAAGGTAGTCGGAATGGGGTCTAATAAGCATGCCGTCGGTTTGGATGTTGCAATAATTTTAATTAAATCTTCCTGATTTATAGGAGAAAAACACTCTAGCTTTTCTTTTTGGGTGACGGTTGAAACTAATTCTTCTGACACACTTTGAGGTTTGGTTTTAGCTATGTTGTCTCGTATTATTTCGATTTTCTCAGTAAAAAACTTCATGAATTCATTGCTACTACACTCTAAAAATGGCTGGGTTATTTTTTAACCCATACCGCTGGGTTGAGTCCCTTGGGTTGTTTTGTTGGGTTATTTTTCCACATGATAAACACTTTTTGGGTAGTTTAAGTTTTCAAGGTGTTGGGTTAAACCCGCTGGGTTAATGTGCTGGGTTGTTTCTGCTCACCGCTGGGTTATTTGTAGAGTCTCACGCGCTTACCGCCCTGAGGACGTTGAGTTTACTTCGCAACTTTCATTTTAATAAAAAAAAGGGGCAAAGTCACTGGCTGGAGCAATTTAAAGCTAAGTTTTTTACGTTTTAAGTGAATATTTATTGAAATAAGCATAATTTGTAACGTTTTGCAAGGCAACAGTGTCTTAACTAACGTTAGTGATGTAATTTAGACGACCAGCAACTGTGACCTCCGATCACCATTACATAAATTGACCTCGCATAGTCCTGTAAAGATACGCGAAAATGCGTATTAATACAATTATAGTGAACCCCATCACATGTAAGCTAAGTTTATGAACTTTAATGAGAATTTAACAAAATTTGAGTCAAACCGGCGAGAGCCCCGCGAGCGCGGTCAAGCATTCCCGGTTCAGGAACGCCTCTCTCGGTGTCCACTCTGGATATTAAGCGTCAGTCTATTATGTTGCTCCCTCTGTTTTAAACCAAACATTTCAAGGTTTGTGCATATATTAAAGAAAGACGAGTAGTGGTAGCCTGTATTTAATGAGTTGATTTGCTGCACGTGTGGTTTCTTAGTGTATCAAGTGGTGAAATTCATAATGTATTATACATAATTTATATGTCTTTAGTTATTTTTATTAATTGACATTTGTTGCTACATATTGTGGAGTATGTTTATTAGTCATTTATAATGTTATTTATAATGCTTGTTAATGTTTGATATGAAACATTTTTATTTATTATAATTAAACGGTTTTCTTTGAATTATGCAAATCTAAAATGTTACTGGGTGTAAAAATTAACATTTTTATTAACAATTATTTTAACAGTCAAATAAAAATTATTTTTTTCAAAATAAAAGTCAATTGTCTTGATTGAGAATGAAGTACAGAATAAATTAAGAATAACCCAGCAAGAATAACCCAGAATTAAACACATGAATAGTTAAAAGGACTACATTTTGGGTTTTTTCATGCTGGGTTATCATGCATGTGTTCTGTCCAATATTTACCCAGCGCTGGGTTGCCAATTGGGTTGTTTTTAACCCAGCCATTTTTAGAGTGTAAGGTGCGGCGGAATACCCAGGTCAGGTGGAGTCTGTTTGTTTGTTAGTTTAGCAATTGTACTGAATAAAAACCTTGGATTGTTTTTGTTATTTTCTATGAGGTTACGGAAGTGCTCGGCTTTTGCTGCTTTTAGTGCCTTTTTGTAACAGCTTGCACTCTCTTTCCATGCAATTTTAAAGACCTCTAATTGGGTTTGTTTCCATTTTCGCTCCAGTTTACGCGTTTCTCTTTTTAGGGCGCGAGTGGTCTTATTATACCATGGTGCTATGATCTTTTCATTAATCCTTTTTGACTTCATAGGTGCGACCGCTTCTAATGTATTAGAGAAAATGGTGCCCATGTTGCTGGTCATGTCATCGAGCGATTCTATATTAGTTGAAAGGTTATTAGAGGAGTCAGATCTGGCAAGTTCTTTACGAAACTATCTTTAGTAGTTGAGGTGATTGTTCTACCCTGTCGATAACGAGATATACAACTGATTTCTGCAGTGCGCAGTGTACATGTTTTAAGATGGTGATCGGAAACATCGTCGCTTTGAGATATAATATCGATATTGGTTAGATGCGTTGCGAACAGTATCGACCAGACTCCTGAAGTCCCTCTTTAGGATCTAACATCATTCCCCCCCTGCGTGCAGTATTCTGGCTCCCACTCTTGCATCGTCCTTCAGAATCGCAGTTACCTGCGCAGAGACATCGAGAACACGTGCGCCAGGAAAACAGTGAGTGCGCACCTTACCTCCATTTAAGGAGGCGCGTACGTTCCGGACGATTGAGTCCCCGATGACCACAGCGTTGGATTTCGTCTCGCAGGGGGGCAGCATAGCGATTTCTCGTTGAAATCTCGAATACCGGTGGCGGCGGTGGGGGAGAGGTCATCGCTCCGGTCCTGGATTTCGCCTCTCGTCGTGCGTGTGCCGGTGCAGGAGTGAAATTCATTTCGGCTCGGCGTGATCTTGAAGCCTGGGATCTGTGCACAGAAACACTCGGAGTAGAAGTGATAGGAGTATTACAATCACGTCGAACACTTACCGCAGCTCTGCGAGCGTCAGCCCGGGATGTTTACAGCGCCATTTTACGTTCTCGCCGACGTGTTTGCCTCTCGAGTAGATCGTGGATCTGCTTCTCCAATACTTCCAGTTCTGACTGAAGTGCGAAGAAAGATTCATTATCTGCACTCAAAGGTAACGTTAAACACATATCTGAATCATTAGTCATCAGGGGTGGCATAATGAGAACAGTGAGTTAAGCAGTAAAGGCAGTACTAAGAAACTAAAGGCTGGGGATGCTAACAGCCTGAGTGCTAATAGCGAATATTCGTATAAAACAGATGTATCTGTGCGTTATATGACGATATTTGGTATGGGATGCACTTAAGGATACGTTTTACCCTCTGTGAGTTATCAACTTAGAACATAAATCTTAAAATATAACAGGAATAAATGATATATTTAGAAAAGTTTGACGGAGCTCTGTCTCAAACCACGCGCTCTCAGCAAACAGGAAGTGATGAGGTTCAGGTAGTCAAGGTAAGAAACGTGCAGGCTGCAAGATTTCCATCTATCTATTGCATAAATTTCCTTCATTTTTAAGAGTTGTTGTGGTCTTTGTGTAAGTAGCCTAGGCTAAATACTATTATACCAAGCAGAAGCCCCATATTAGCTTTCTACTTTCATGTTATGTTTGTCAGTTGTGCATGAACAAATATTATAATAATGCATTTCAGTGTTGTAAAACATTCTAATTCCACTTTATTAGTGTAATGTTGTAAACTTGCGTTGAGCTAAAGAATGTACTGTCGACTGCCTGTCACATAATAAATTATTATATGTTTATTATTATTTATGATTAACAATCAATGGTTAATTATTGAGAGACTAGTTGCAATAAATACAGGTGCCATCAGTTGTCTTCTCATGAATTACTTGTTTGTCATTGAGTTAGTGTTACTGATGTCATGGTTCTGCCTCATTTTGTCATATTTTTGTTGGTCTCATTTCTTGGAACCAGGACGGGATCCCTTGTTTCCTCTAGAGAGAGAGGTTCTTGGGCCTGGTTAGTCACTAAACTCTCTCTCTCTGAGTCTGGTCTGTGTTTCCCGCCCTTTCGTCTCGTTACTGATTGCTAATTAGTTCATACCCTGCACCTGTCCCCGTTGATTTTGACCCCTTTAACCATTTCGCCGCCAGCCATTTTTTATAAACTTTAATAGGTCACATTACATTTTCTGTAAAAAATATATGGACAAACAATATGTGACATGAAAGAACAGAGTCTCAGCTTTTAAACAAAATAAACTGTTTTCTTCATTTCATTTTCATTTGTTCTTTTTTTATCACTCCTTAGATGTGGGGAGGTTTCTTCAAAAAGCCATCACTTTGATAAAACAGCAGAGATAATAAACATTTTTTGTCAAAGATTCCGCCCAGATTACACACAGAACAATCATTAAAAACCGTTAAGAAATATATTTCTAGGTTCTGGGATTCTGTACTTTTTCCCAAAGGTGTGTAACAGCAGTACAAACACTGATTGCCGAAATAACTCGTCTTTGGCGGGGAACAGTATTTTTTTAAATGACGAGATGACTCGTCAATGGCATTGAAAGAGTTAAAAAAGGGTGCTTCAAAAGGTTCTTCGATGCCATAGAAGAACATTTTGGTTCCACAAAGAACCTTTAACATCTGAAGAACCCTTCCGTTTCACAAAAGGCTTTTCATTTTATAAAACGTAAGAAAGAGATGGTTCTTTAAAGAACCTTTGACTGAATTACTTTTTGCGGAACCAAAATGGTTCTTATATGGCACTGCTTTGAAGAACCTTTTAAGCACCTTTATTTTGATCATGACTTTATTTTAGAGTGTACTTTCAGTTCTCCTAGTAATCTCTGAGACTTGAGCCTATGTGTGTTTTGATAGACCTGGGAATGAGAAGACTCCAAATAATACAATTTTACAAGGAATTCCAAAGTACTGTATACAAATATTACCCTCCAGTAAAATGGGAGATCATTGTGTATGTTTTTGGATTGGCATACAACTAGCTGAGATAATGTGAAGTTTCGTGGCTTAATAAGAACACTGGTGAAAAATATGAATGTCAACTCTTTAGTAACTCATCACCATAAAATAATTAATTATCCCTACATGCAAACCCTTGAGATCATTCAGTTGTAAATTATCATAAACATCTCATGGGTATGATTTACAGGGAATGCCCCACTGAGGTACAAAGAGAGTACACACACTCACTGACCTGTCTGTTTTTTTACCTACAGTATATTTCCCCGATGATTATCAAAAAACAAATTTCTGTATCTTAATGCTCTCTGCGTGTCCTTAAAGGAGTAGGCCTAGTTCACTTCAAGATCTGCCCCCATTGACTTTCCATGGTAGGAATTAAAATATATGTAAAGTCAATGGTGGGAAATTTTGAAGTAAACCCTCTTTTTAGAATGAGAACAAAACTTCTTCAGATGCTGAAGGGAAGTAAACACTTTTAATATGAATCAATGACAAATGTCTATTTCTGGTCTGAGAGAGGAAGGAATGTCCTTGAAATAAAATGGTAAAACCTCCCTCAGCACCAGCCTTCAATAATCGGACTGTGTGTGTTTGTGAGTGTGGGGTTTTCATGGCTTTGTGTTAAGGAATGCTCGATAGCCCACTTAATGACTCCTGTTCACTCCAAATGTTTTTCATATGCGTGTCTGTGTGAGACACAATGAGAATGATACTGATCTTATTACAGTTCAGTCAGCCATTTTGAGACCTTTCAGCTTCAGGAAATGAGGGCCTATTGGGGTTGACCATATTTCCAGAGTGTATGTGTGTTTATTGATGTGTATCTACGTGTGTAAGTGTCTTGAGGAAGCTTTTAAGAGCTTAAGCTGTCAATTCTTTCCTCAAGCCACCTTAACACCGACAGAGGCCTGAACATGTGTGTGTGCGTGCATGAGGCAGTTTTCATTCTTGAGTTAAAGTTCAAGACAGGGTGTCTTACTACATATGATTTGGGGTTTGTCCTGACGTCCTGGTAGAGAGGCCTCTGATCTGTGAAATGTGCTTCTGTGTAAAGGCCAGGCAGACACCATAAAATAGATGATCAGTGCCCTATCTGTGTGAAGTTCCCTTTTTGTATATTTAAAAAATGTTCTATCTTACTTTATTGTGAAAGAGATAGTGTGTATAGGCAACTTCATAATAAATCCCATCAGGATGATTAGGCTTTATTGTGCATTTTTGATTGAGCACTCGATTGTAAATATTACTACTTAGTACAAGGTTATTTGACTAATTCATAAAGAAATCTAAATATGGGGTGTCACAATATAACAGTATCTTGTTGACACTCCGATACTTGCACCCTTTTAACACCCACTGCCCACCTATTTAACACTTTTAATTATAGATTACTGTTGCTGTCTGCGTTCTTGTGTGCAGCTGCCTTCTAACTGAACGGTAACACAAAGTGATTGCTTCAAAACACTCTACATAGGCCGCAATTTCTGACATCACAGAGTTTTACATTAGCATTTTGCTAAGATAACAACACACTTTGAAGCAACGCTATGCGTTTTTTTACATTAACATTTACATTTATGCATTTGGTAGATGCTTTTGATCCAAAGCGACTTACATTGGATTTTCCTATACATTTATGCATAGGTATGTGCAATCCTCTGGGATCGAACCCACAACCTTGCGTTGGTTAACACAATGCTCTTACAACTCAGCTATCTCCAGCCGAGGCAACAAAAAACTATGAAAGTTCTGTTTACGGGTCGGTGCACACAGCCCGGTCGATCCCCTGCCTCCGGAAGAGTTTCCAAACAACGTTTCTGCATTTGCCGGTTCCATCAGTTTAGTAAAGAAATAAGTCGGTGTATTGCTCTGCCCAAGGGTAAGCTTATACAGCAACAGTATTTAAAACACTAGTGACAGACAATTGCGCTTACTAACCCCATGGGGGAACCCGTGAGCAAATGTTCCTTAGTGTTGCTTTAAAAAACACAAGAATGCAAAGACGCTGTTGCTGTGGGTTGACAAGAGACCCTCCTTATATGATTGTAAAGCGTTTGGGTGTACACCAATACACAGTAAAACGCTATATAAATGCCTCTCAAAGAATGTTTTATAAAAGTAATTAATCATAAGTTGATAATAACAAACTTTTTAGTTAATTTGGCAAACTGGTTGGAGCGAGGTAGTACATGTGAGGGACATGTGGCCTTAGTAGTCTTTTGGACATACATTGTATTGGATTGGATTGTAGATAGGTATCCCGCTAGGTTTTGGAACAGTTTATGTCAAACATCTGGTATAGTCCAAAAAACAGACTTTTCAGTCAGCTTTTGTAATTCGCAGTCTACAAGACTTGTGTTTGACGGACTTCTTTCATGTGTGTGTTTGTGCATGTGTGAGTGTGTGTATGTGTGTGGCTCGTCCATTGTATTCCATGACTGGAGCAGATGTGCACTGAACAATGCAATGGATAAATAAAAGGAAACGGTGTAAAAATAGCCTAGTGTGTGAGTGCGTGTGTATGTGTGCAGATGCAAAGCACAAGCATGAGAAGGCATTTGAACCTCTTAAGAAATTTAAAAGCAACCATATGGCCTTTTCTCTCTCTTTCTCTCGCTTCTTTTCAACAGCTGTTTTTGATATATGATGCAACTTATAGATTAAATGCAATCAAACTTGGCCTGTGTGTTTATATTAAGGTCAATATGTTGGCAGACGTGGTTTAATCCATATTTAGGCTCAGATAGGAAACCCAGAAATAAATATCTCACTGTTAGTGGCCACACAGACACACACAGAGAATAATGCTATCAGGTGCTGATAACATCTGATAAAGCACAATGCTCGCGGCTTCTGAAACGATGACCTCTTGCAACATACAGGAAATGACTATCAAAGCCAAAAGAAAGGGAAGCGAGAGAGAGGGAAACTCCAACAAATACTTGAGAGGGCAGCAGGCGAATTCAGGAAGAAAGTCACATTACTTTTAAGATAATTTTTAGGGTATACAATACTTTAAAAGTTTAAAAACTTCATTATTAAAGGAGTAGTTCACTTCAAAATTGGTCCCCAATTGAATCTCTATAGTCATTTTTATTCTTACTAGGGAAAGTCAATTGGAACAAATTTTGAAGTTTACTACACCTTTAACACATTTTGCAATGGGAAGCCACACCCACTATTTTTCTTATTTAAAATTTAATTTCACTCAGGAAAGCTTCAGAATACTGAGTTAAAGCAATCTTACAGAAATTTTAAAAGATGCAAATTCGTATGAATTTAATTTGCACGATCCAGAGCGGTTCAGTGCAAGTGACATAAGGTTTAGGGGTGGGGTTAGGGGAGGGCCTTCAGTATTGCTTTTTTCTAATAATTGTTTGTTTTTGTTCAACATCGTACGAATTAAAACAAATTTGCCACCTCCTAAAATGGGTCAAGGACAGTTAACACCTTTGGTTCAGGGGGCCTTCAAGGGTGAGTATACAACGAAAGGCCTTGCCACAAATAATAAACTAAGCAACAATTGGTTAAAATACTAGTGCATAAGCCTCCTCAAAAAGTTGTATGACTCATTGAATGAAGCAACCCGAGTGAAGAAAGCCGGCCAATCAGAAAAGCACTTGACGGACTGACATTGTTCTTCCCAATTTTGTGTGAACTATGGAATGGCCATTGAAATGACTCTGGGCAGCCTGTGGGTGTGTAGTCTGACGTTGAGATCATCCGTCAGTGACCTTCAGCATAATAACAGGCCTGGTTAAGAGAATGGTACAGGCTGAGAGCTAAACACAGCTGAAGAGGTTATTTGGGTGAGTGTTGAGTTTAAAGTTGAAGGCCGAATCAATTACACCTCACTTTATTTCATTTAAAAGGAGAGCACCTATTCTCAGGTTCTAGGACTATCTCTCTCTCTCTTTCTCTCTGTCCTTCGTCCTAGTTTTCTGTATTCTGTGACAGCACCTTGGGGAGCTGTGGTGCAAGGCAGGGAGGGCTGTAAAAATCGAGGAATAGGGCGGTATAGGCTGTATTTAGTCGCTTGAGGTTCAGCTGTCCTATATTAGTGACACACTTGAGCAGAAAGATGAGACCAGCAGCATATCTGATGATCAGACGGATGGATTTGTGAAAAAGAGAGACAGACAGATAGACCAGTATGTGTCAGTCTGATATTGTGTGTGTGTGTGAGGGTGAGTGTTAGAGCAGTTTTCTGGTTGGGATTTAGTTTCAAAGGCAGGTGTGTTACTGAGACCCTATAAAAGATATTCTCCATTCTTTCTCTCTCTTGGGTGTGACTGTGTTTAGTTCAGCCTCAGGGTGCCACATGGATGTCATTGTGACCTTTTGAAAGCTAATGTCCTCGCAAAATATAATTAGATCCAAGAAACTAATAATACTAGCAAGTTTGGATTCAGTTAAGGGGAGCGTTTCACCCAACATGAAAATGTGGTCTTTTGACTTTCCGTAAATCACATAAGAATTCTTATAAGAATCGTTTCCATGTTAAAGGAGTAGTTCACTTAAAAATTTGCCCCATTGACTTTCCACAGTAGGAATAGATGACTATCGAAGTCAATACCAAAGTGAAAAGCGAACAACTCATTTAAGTCCTATTCTTTGTCCTAACCAGCTATAACATTAATACATGAGAAGTGACACTGGATTAATGTGGAAAAGAAACCTTAAATCAGTTTGAGGCATTGCATTATGGACAGGTGTAGTATTGAAGTATTTAACTTCTTCAATTGTTCACAGTAAACTATTTAAGGTAATTTGGATTTGCAAACATGATACTAAGATTAGAAATAAAAACAGTCTCTCCCATCGATCTAAAAATCTAATAGGACAGCATTAATGTCTTTGTATTATTTGCTTTAGTAGTGTGACTAGGAACTTTTGAGAAAAAAAATGCAAAAAAACTCAATGACAAAAATACACTTTATTGCATAAAAGCACAACAAGGTAAATTTGCTTGATGTCAAAATAAGCCAAAACCAGTCACATAACTAAGTAAAGGTATGAAATGTGTGCTTGTTAATTAAAAACTTGACATGTCTGCCTCTTTATCACCATCTATGTTTGAAGCATAAAACTGCAGCTTACTTTACATTCGTTATATAAGTTGAAGTCAAATATTAGTTCCTGTGAATCTCAACAGACAGCTTAACTTGATTTGATTATGATTTTCATAAATGTAACATTGTAAATATATTAAAAAGCACTTGCTTTTGTTGATTTTTAACAAGAAAATGACTATATTTTAATTCAATTCAAGTTTATTTATACAGAGCTTTTCACAATGTGCATTGTTCCAAAGCAGCTTTACAGGGGCAAACAGGAAAAACAGAAAAGGTAAAACACAGCACAGTGCATGGTATTTATACAACGAGTAAGATCATTCTAATAAATAATATCTAATTTCTATATAAATAAGTAAATGCAGTCTCCCGGTGAGTAGGCCAACACTGCCCTGCTGTGGCGAGGAACCCAAACTCCCATGATTGAACCAGGCTCAGCCGGGAGGGCCAGATCCCCTCTGACGTGTCATAGCTGCACTCAAACTACTGACATGTGATTTAAGTTTAGCATTTAATACCAAATATTGTAATTTCAGCATTAATAAGACAAATAGTCCGTCTTTGCTCTTGGTTGGGGGTGTATTGGTCTGAGCTGGGATGGTCCGATGGTCATATTTCTCTTGGCTGGTGGTGGAATTGCCTTCAATGGAGCTGGGATGGTCAGTCAGTCTGCAGCTGTAGCTGGCGTAATCTCAAATTGGGGATGGGCATCTGTCGGTCGTCTAGACATGGTGGAACTTCTTCCTACCTCGGGATGGGCATCCTGAGGCGGAGGCAGAAAGAGAATAAAGAAAATGATTAGCGTAGCTGCTGTTCATTAAATATGCATTAAGTGAAAGCTTGGCTGAAAAGATGTGTCTTTAATCTAGATTTAAATTGGGAGAGTGTGTCTGTGATCTTAGAGAGCGAGATGGGTTGTAACGTGATAAAAGCTTGGTTAAGTATGTAGGGGGTAAACCGTTTAAGGCTTTGTAAGTAATTAAAAGAATTTTAAAATCAATACGATACTTAATGGGTAGCCAGTGAAGCAATGATGAAACTGGGGTTATGTGATCGTATTTTCTTGACCTAGTAAGAACTCTGGCAGCTGCATTTTGAACTAACTGTAGTTTGTTTATCGATGATACAGGACAACCACTAAGTAGAGCATTACAATAGTCAAGTCGTGCGGTCACAAATGCATGAATAAGCTTTTCTGCGTCAGCCACACATAAAATATTTCGTAATTTGGCAACATTTCTAAGGTGGAAGTAGGCTGTTTTTGGGATATTTGAGATGTGATTTTTAAATGACAGGTTGCCGTCTAATATAACGCCAAGGTCTTTAACTGTATTTGTTGGAGTAACAGTGCAGCTTTCAATTTGCAGGTTGTAGTCGGAGATATTCTGTTTATGTGTTTTTGGTGCTATAAGTAATATTTCCGTTTTGTTAGAGTTTAAAAGAAGGAAATTACTAGTCATCCAATGTTTTATGTCCTCGATGCACTCTGCCAGTTTGGATAGCTGAAAGGAATCATCTGGTCTTGACGAGATATATAGCTGAGTATCATCTGCGTAACAGTGGAAGCTAATTCCATGTTTTCTAATAATGTTGCCAAGGGGCAGCATGTATATGGAGAAAAGCAAGGGTCCTAAAACCGATCCCTGAGGTAATCCATAATTTACTTGCGTAAGATTTGATGATTTCCCATTTAAATGGAAAAATTGATATCTGTCTGTTAAGTAAGATCTGAACCATTGCAGTGCCTGTCCCTGAATACCGGTATAATTGTGTAAACGATCTAATAGTATTTTATGGTCTACAGTATCGAAAGCAGCACTTAGGTCAAGCAGGACTAAGAGTGAGATGTTACCTTTATCTGATGCAATAAGAAGGTCATTTGTAATTCTAACGAGCGCAGTTTCAGTGCTAAGTTGCGGTCTAAAGCCAGACTGAAACTTTTCGTGCATGTCATTATTTTGTAGGAAGGTACACAATTGAGTTGACACCACTTTAATGATATGAAAAGTAGGTCTACCAAAAATACTCGCCCTAATTTTATTTTGAACCCACATGGTTTTGTATTTAAGATAATTTCAAGTCTATGGAAGTTATAAAATAGCTTTGTACAACGAATTTGACCAAATTTTTTTCTAGCTGTTTATAAAGAAAATATTACTTTGAGCTCTGTCAGCTCAAATTGAAAATAGACCTGCCAACAACTTGCAACAACAACTTTTTGTTGATGGATCCACTCACAGCTAAATAAGGAGAAAAGGAAGGAGTATTAAATGTAAACACATTTTATTTCTTGTGCTAAGTGAACATATTCAGAATTAGAATTGAAGGATGAGACCAGAGATGTATAGTAACGAAGTAGATCTACTTCACTACTGTACTTAAGTACTAAAAGGCGGTATCTGTACTTTATTAGAGTATTCTTTTTTCTCCTACTTCCACTTTTACTTCAGTACATATTTTCGATGAGTTTAATACTTTTACTCCGATATTTTTTTATGTGCTGCATCGTTACTCGTTACAATTATAAAAAATGTTACGAATCATTCCATTCCAAACCCACATTACCACTGCCAGAACGATAGATGGCAGATTTGATGAAGCTCAGCTGGCACATCATTGAGCGAATCAAGCGATTAAGAAGACTGCGCGTGCTCCCGTTCTGCCTTTTGATCAGCTAAGAAAATGGACGAACCAAGAACACCACCTTCCACCCCATTAACTTCAAGTGATCGTGGCTGTGAGAGTGAGGAAGGAGACCACCCCTGGCCCTACTTTTTGTCCATGTTCTTATATGCGGAGTGAAAGATAATTCATATAGAATGAAGTGCTTACTCAAGAGTGCCCCGGCCCGCGCATTCACCGTCTTAAAAGAACGCGAGCGCTATCTTGCTCTCTAATTGTTTACATAGTTAATGTGCACTGTAAAGGAACATACAAACAACGAACAGCTGTATTTTTATTAACAAAGATTAATAAATACTGTAACAAATGTATTGATCATGGTTAGTTCATGTTGGTTATTAGTCTAATGTAATGGTTATTAGTCTACTAATGTAATGTTAACAAATAAACCATATTGTAGAGCGTTACAAACACAAAAACAATATGATATTCAAACTTTTGACTATTTTCTTTAATAACTACATAAAACAATACTTGTACTTTCACTTTCAGTACTTGAGTAGTACATTTTAAAATAAACTACTTGCAATACTTAAGTACAAAAATTGTTGAATACTTTAGTACTTCTACTTAAGTGTGGTGCTTAAAGAGCACTTCAACTTCTACTCAAGTTACTTTTTTGATAGAGCACTTGTACTTTTACTCAAGTCTGGGTCTCTAGTACTTTATACATCTCTGGATGAGACACACTCTGTAGAGTATAAGCTTTCCTGTAGCTCAGTGATTAGAGCATGGTGCTAGCAATGCCAAGGTCATGGGTTCGATCCCATGGATTGCACAAATTCAAGTCGCTTTGGATGAAAGTGCTTGCCAAACATGTAAAATAAAATTATTTAAAGCAGGTGTTGAAGATTATTTTTAAGGTCATTCAATCGTGACATGTTGATGCAATCCACATGCACATCATAAAAAAGGCCTGCCAGTGTGAATGCTTCTTCTGCACTGTTACTCTACGGGTTTGCATACTTCTGATCTCCTACTCTGCAAAGAGACACCTAATAACGCTTAACTAATATGTTAACACTGTTCTTTTGCTTTAACATGTACCGACACTTCCTACTGAAATACAAATCTATCTTTCAATGGTGTCTTTTGTGTATTCAGCTCATGTCACACAGCTGTCAATTGTTCAGTGAGAGCAAATTCGAGTCAGGAACTTGGTTAGCAACGGTCGTCTGATGGTCTCTCCTGTGGTATGTTTACAGCAACCTGGTTTGGTGCTTTTAACTAATATTGGAAGAGAGAGCTATCAATAACAATGTTTGTCAATTGAAAGTGCCTTTACCAATTTGTTTTTTCTGAATTCCCAACACAGGGGGGCAATTTATTGCTCTGAGTTAGAGCCACACCTGTCTCGTCACAGCTCACAAGAATGAACTTAATTATATCAAATTATGAACCTATCATTTGATTTGCACAATAATGTAAATATAATTTGTCAACCAAGTTTCCCGGTTGAACAAATTCAAAACATTTGAAATCGGAATAAGATTAACTAGGCTATTTTATGTGCAAAAACCGAAAGATGACTCACAGGTTCACCATCTGGGTTTGCACACACATATACACACGCTCTCGCTGCAAGTCTGCACAGCATGCAGTGTTACAGCAGATCCGCCTGCAACCTTTAACCAATTTGATCTGCACTATGCAGGACACAAACTCAGATATCAGTTATCCCTCAGCCTGTTGTCAAAAACAGACTGCATGTCTCCATCACGTTAGGACAAATACTTAAAACTGAAAACTGCTCTAATTTATATACAGTGCTCAGCGTAAATGAGTACACCCCCTTTGAAAAGTAAAATTTAAAACAATATCTCAATGAACACAAAAACATTTCCAAAAAGTTGACAAGACTAAGTTTAATATGACATATGCTTAATTTATAACATGAAAGTAAGGTTAATAATATAACTTAGATTACACATTTTTCAGTTTACTTAAATTAGGGTGACGCAAAAATGAGTCCACCCCACAACAAAAACTACTAAATCTAGTACTTTGTGTGGCCGACACCAGCAGCACTCATGCAGCCCCACATAAGGACACTGCCAGCACCATGTTTCACTGTAGGTACCACGTTTCACTTTTTTGTGCCTGGGCATTAGGAGAGGCTTCTTTCGTGGACGGCACCCATGCATGCCATTCCTCTGCAGTCTACGCCGTATTGTGTCACGAGAAATCATCAGCATCAAGCTTTCTATGCCACTTCAAGAAAAGTAGCTAGAAATCTCTGTCATGATTTTTTCTCCTTATGCTTTTCTTATATGACAGGGGTGTTGAATATGACAAAAACAAATATAGATCGCATTACCACCTCAGGGTGTGTATTATTTTCAAAGAATTCAACGGCCCGTCGTTAATTATTCCTTTCATATATTCTTGCTTCTCAAGAAAAAGCCATTGTAATAACGTGGAGGTTATTACCCCTTACCCCATCAAATGATGAAATGTAAAATAGATTTGACTAGGCTGGTGTTTTCTGTGGGCTGGGCAAGAATGTTTGAGAAGAAACTCTGGAAAGTCTTGATTTTGATGGAAATGGGTTTACGGTGGTAGGACATTTTTTAAATTCTGACAAATTCATCCTTACAGCTTAGCAAACATCTGGGCCCTGTTACTGCATTGTGTGCATGTGTCTGTGTACATATCTCAAAGCAGTGTTTCAACACAGATAACCCTTCATTACTCAGACATGTTCTCTCCTGTTTAATGGTTTTGGTCGTCCAGCCAACAATGAAAGCAAAAAATCAAGCACAATGATTGAATGTATTTCTCTCTCTTTCACTTTTCTGGTTTCAGATGTGTTGGTACAGGGAGAGACTTGTGGGTATCGTGCAGTATTCTCCAGGTTCATTTTCACAATATTTTATCTTACGGATCCAAGCCCTGAACACCACACACACCCTGCGTTCCATTTCGAAGTGCTCTAAAGTGCCCTTCTGCGTCATCATACCATGCCCAAAGAGGCGCCGTTGCCACGCAAAGAATCTGCGCAAATAATCACGGAGTGGAATGTCCATCAGTTGTACCCTTCGAAATCCTCCATTTCGAAGGGCCCTTTAAAGTGGCCAGTTTCGAGCACTTCAGTTTGGGACGGCCCTTCAATGTGGCGGCCATGATTGTTTTCACTACGAAGAATTGGGATATATCCCATTTGGAACGCACCGACACACTCACAGAGAACCTTATTGGGAACACCAGTACACCTACTGATTTACCTAAGCAGTCAATCATATCAGCGAATGTGCATGAGAATGACGGTGATTCTATTGTCCGGAACGTTAACATAGAGGCACCAGCCACCATAGTCAAATGTTTACCGGGAGCCAGAGCGCCTGACATCAAGTCAAATTTAAATGTGCTGGCTAAGACTAATCGTAAATTCAGTAAGATTGTTATTCACGTCGGCACAAATGATGTTAGACTCCGTCAATCGGAGATCACGAAAGATAATTTTAACGGGTGTGTGAGCTCGCAAAAACGATGTCAGACACTGTAATATTCTCTGGCCCCCTCACTGCTTACCGTGGTGATGAGATTTATAGTAGATTATCATCACTAAATGGCTGGTTGTCTGAGTGGTGCCTGCAGAATAATATAGATTTTATAAATAACTGGAAGAGTTTTGAGGGCAGACCTGACCTGTTGAAACGAGATGGTCTCCATCCCTCCTGGGATGGGGTTTCCTTCCTCTGTAGAAATTCGGCACACAGTCTTAATAATGCTAAAGTCTGACTACCTAGGGCCCAGGTCAGGAAGGAGACTGAATGGCTTAACCAACTGTCTGCTCGCCGTCTCGCGTTACAGAATACACAAAATATGCAACATGTAATAATCCCTTCTTAAAAAAACAACATAAAATAGAGACTGTGTCTGTCCCCCGGATTAGCAAACATAAGATATTGCGTAAACCTCTTGAAAGTAATTTAATAAACGTTAAACAAATTAAACATGAACAAAATACATATAATCAACTGTTACGACTCGGATTGCTTAATATTAGATCTCTCTTAAATAAAGCACTTTTTGTTAACGATATGATAACCGATCATAAAATAGACATGCTTTGTTTGACAGAAACATGGCTAAAGCCAGATGATTATATTACTCTAAATGAATCCGTTCCTTAAGACTATTACTATAAACACGAGCCTCGCCTAAAAGGTAGAGGGGGAGGTGTTGCTGCACTTTATAATAATTATTTTATCATCTCTCAGAAGTCTAAATTTAAATACAATTCTTTTGAAGTCATGGTACTTCACGTATCGACACCTAATACTAAGGACAAAACATTTTTAAATTTTATTCTAGCTATTGTATATAGGCCTCCAGGGCACCACACAGATTTTATTAAAGATTTTGGTGGGTTCTTATCAGAACTAGTACTGGCCGCAGATAGAGTCCTTGTCGTCGGTGACTTTAATATCCATGTAGACAATGATACAGATGCCTTGGGCATGGCTTTCAAAGACACTCTTAACTCCATGGGCGTTAGTCAACATGTGTCAGGACCCACTCACCTTCGTAATCATACTTTAGATTTAATACTTTCTTATGGTATAAATGTGGACGATGTAAAAATCGTTCAGCAGAGTGAAGACATTTCGGATCATTGTCTGATATTATGTTTGCTTCAATGGCCTACGGCTGCAAATCAAACTCCTTGCTACAAATATGGTAGAACGATTACTTCAACTACCAAAGATGCGTTTCTCGATAATCTGCCTGAATTGTCTAAAATATCTAGCATGTGTAAAAACGTTGACGATTTTGACACTACTATTGAAAATTTTAACTCTACCTTCTCGGAAATATTAGACATTGTTGCTCCTCTGCGTTTAAAGAAAATTAAAAATAGCAGCCCAACACCGTGGTATAATGAACACACTCAGACTCTAAAGAAAGCGACCCGGAAAATGGAGCGCAACTTTAAGAAAACTAATTTAGAGGTATTTCGTATAGCATGGAAGGATAGTACTCGAAAATACAGGAATGCCATAAAAACGTCTAGATCCGCCTACTTTTCATCACTAATAGAGGAAAACCATCACAACCCTAGGTTTTTATTTAACACCGTGGCTAAATTAACAAAAGATAAGTCGTCAGCGACGTCAGATTCTGATTATCAGCATAACAGTGATGAATTTATGAACTACTTCACTAGTAAAATCCAAGATATAAGAGAAAAAATTATAACAATGCAACCTGTAGTGAAACCCGCTGAACAAACTAACTACAGCACCCCTAAGGAGAAATTGCAATTATTTTCTACAGTAGATCACGATGAACTGTCTAAAATCATTAGATCATCTAAATCAACAACATGCATGCTAGACCCTATACCTACAAAACTACTGAAAGAAATGCTCCCAGAAATTATAGATCCTCTTCTTAGTATTATTAACTCATCTCTGACATTAGGACATGTGCCTAAAGCATTTAAGGTGGCTGTTATAAGGCCTCTTTTAAAAAAAACCAAACTCGACCCTAAAGAACTAGGGAATTACAGGCCTATATCGAATTTACCATTTATATCTAAAGTTCTGGAAAAAGTAGTTTCAACTCAATTATGCTCCTTCCTCCAAAGGAATGACATTAATGATGAATTCCAGTCTGGATTTCGAGCATGTCACAGTACAGAGACTGCTTTGATCAGAGTTACAAATGATCTGCTTTTAGCGTCTGACCGTGGCTGTATTCCGTTATTGGTGCTGCTAGACCTCAGTGCTGCATTTGACACCATTGACCACAGCATACTTCTACATAGACTCGAAAATTACGTCGGCATTAACGGAATAGCATTGAAATGGATTAAGTCTTATTTATCTGACCGTTTTCAATTTGTAGCAATAAACAATGAGGTGTCCCGCAAATCACAAGTCCAGTACGGTGTACCACAGGGCTCAGTTTTGGGGCCTCTGCTTTTCGCATTATACATGCTACCTCTAGGAGATATAATAAAGCGACACGGAATTAGCTTTCACTGTTATGCTGATGATACTCAACTTTATATTTCCTCGAAGCCTCATGAAACCCAGCAGTTTCATCGAATAAAGGATTGCATAGTTGACTTAAAAATGTGGATGAGTAACAATTTTTTACTACTAAACTCGGACAAAACAGAAGTGTTACTTACTGGACCGAAAACCGCTATACGTAACAACCAAGAATACCGCTTAACGATTGATGGATGCTCCATAAAATCCTCGTCATCAGCTAAGAATCTTGGCGTTGTATTCGATAGTACTCTGTCATTTGAAAGCCATGTCGCCAACACCTGTAAAATTGCATTTTTCCATCTTAAGAATATATCTAAACTACGTCATATGCTGTCACTGTCAGATGCAGAGAAATTAATTCATGCATTCATGACATCAAGACTAGATTATTGTAATGCACTTCTAGGTGGATGCCCTGCAGGCCTATTACAAAAACTGCAACTTGTTCAAAACGCGGCAGCTCGAGTTCTTACACGTACAAAAAAGTATGAGCATATAACCCCGGTTCTGTCAACCTTGCACTGGTTACATATAAAGCATCGCATTAACTTTAAGATCTTGCTTATTACCTATAAAGCCCTACATGGTCTAGCGCCGCAGTATTTGAATGAACTTCTATTGTATTACAGACCTCAACGTACATTACGCTCTCAGGCGTCCTGTCAGTTGGTAATACCTAGAATTTTAAAATCAAGTGCAGGTGGTAGATCCTTTTCGTATCTAGCGCCTAAACTTTGGAATATTCTTCCCTGCACGGTCCGGGAGGCAGACACACTCTGTCAGTTTAAATCTAGACTAAAGACTCATCTTTTTAATCTTGCATACAATACTCCTCCATAATATTAATCCTCAGAGGATTTAGGCTGCATTATTTGGATCAACCGGAACCAGAAACACATCCAACAACAAATGATGTACTTGTTGCATCAAAGAGTGCAGAACAGTACTCTACTCTCAGCCAGTCTTGTCTCTTTGTTCCAAGGTTACCGCAGGATGCAGTTCATGCCCAGACCCGATGGCAGAGCTGAGAATGGGAAGCGGTGACCTGACAAGAGCTAAGAGGATAGAGCTGGACAAAGGACGCCACAACTTTGATTTTCCTACAAAATTTCAAATGTTATTAGATTGTGAATGATAATCTTAAATCTATCATTTACCTTATTAAGTTTATTTTTTATTTTTATTTAGCCTTGTTGTGCAAGCACTGTTGAGCTTGTGCAGAGGCAGCAGCTTTTGCCAGAGGGGAACTGGAATCCCCTGGTTGGGCCTGGGTTCTCCTGAGTTTTTTTTTCTCGATGGGAGTTTTGGGTTCCTCACCACCGTTTGCATATTGTTTTGCACCATCTGCCTGGCCGGGGGGCTGCTTTAGAATTCAGAAATTAGACATAATTAATATTGCATATAAGAATTTATAGTCCGTTTAATATTTGACCTGTGGTTCTTTCTCCTTTATCGCCAATGTGTGCTTTCACTGTGTGTGTGTGCGTCTATGTCAATGTGTGTGTGTGTATGTATGTTTGCATATTGTGTGTGTGGAGCATTTGTATCTCTGTCTTTGTTGTTTTCACCTTTGTCTTGTTTTTACAGGTATATACTTTTAGTTTTTTTACTTGTATTCAATGTGTCTCATGTACAGCTGCTTTGTAACAATGAAAATTGTAAAAAGCGCTATATAAATAAAGTTGAGTTGCGTTGAGTTGAGTTGAGAATGTTGTTAAAAAAGTGACCTTGGCATCTTGTGACCATTGAATTCTTATTGGTGCCAGACATAATGGTTTTAGCTTTTTCAGAAACTTCTGATCTATTGGGATTCACATTCACAACTCAAATTAGTCAAATTAACATTTAGTCATTTAGCAGACACTTTTTGTCCAAAGCAAAATAAAAAGAGTTCAGGCAGCAATAAGCAATATGTCATACAGGCGTGATAATACATTAGGTGCTAATACAAAGTAACAAAGCTACTAGTTTCAACAAAAGCTAGACCACTAACTGTTTTTTTGTCTATCAAGTATTCACAGAAGAGATGGGTTTTAAGTAGTAACCTATACAGGGCTGGTGTAAACACTGAAGGATTTTATTTATTTTTGGGTGAAGTATTGTTTTGAGGCTGATGTCTTCATACTAAAAGCAAAAAATAAGGTAACTGTGGAATTTATAAAGTGCCCAGTAAGTGTATATTCATGTTCATAATGTAGAATAAATACACTCTGTAAAAAAAACGTTTATTAAATCTTGTTTAATAATCAATTGTTTAGAGAGAGTCTAATGTACTTTGTTGGGATGTTGAGGGGCTCTAAAAACAAAGTGAAAACACAAAGATTTTCAACAACTTTAAAAAACACATACTAATTGGTAATGCACAGAAATGTTTGGCATCAGTTGGATTTTGCATGTATTTAAGAGACTTTGGTTTCAGTTACTTTTAATACTAAACATGGGATCCCAATACAGGCTTCCCCACAAGATTATTTGAAGTGTGTGTTCATAACACATTGTAGTTATGTGTTTTTAGTGTGTTTATGCTATATTATTTAATTTCAGAGTCATATTGTGTAGTAACTATAAATAGTCATAATATTCATGAAATACTGCATTTGACTCAGGTTACCACTTGATGATGTAATTTCCTGTTTGCCTTCTAATCTTCAAATATCCGGAGCAGGAAGTAGGGAGTTTCCTGTTGCTAATGTGTTGTTGCTAATGGTCACCTGGCATGTAAACTGAAATTTGTGGGTTTCTCATTGAAACACTTCTGATATGAGTTGTGTATCGCATTGTCTTGATTGTGTATCTAATTTAGTACATTTTGATCTGGAGGTCATCTGCAGATATGCAATCCCAGAAGGCTTTGCTATGAGTTTAGTGTCATCCGAGAAAGAAAGTACTTTATGGATTCTGTTTGAGAACAGTGACTTTGATTTGATTTCATATTTTGCCTTATAAGGTAATAGACATTGGATACCAAGGCAGTTAAATCACTACTATTATTGAATATTATTCATTAACTCATCAGCTTTCCTGTAAGCTCAGTGTTAAGAGCATTGCGTGAACCCACAGTTCAATCCAAGGGGATTGCGCATGCAAATGTATAGAATAATGCAATGTAAGTCACTTTGGATAAAAGCGTCTGCCAAATGCATAAATGTAAATGTTAACTACTACTATCATAATAAAAAAAGAGACGTCACAACATAATGACCTAAATAACACAAACAACGATGTTAACCCGTGTGACCTAAATTGGTGTGTTAAAGTGTTTGCAACACACACAAGTCCAGTTAATTTTTGTTGCATTGGATCATATGTCATGAATTTGTATTAGAAGTGTGTGTCTGTGTATGTATATATAAGATTACAAAAACTGAAGTGTGATGGGATCCTACAGTCAATAAGCAACGTCCTTCGGATGAGACAATAAACCGAGGTCCTGATCCTCTGTGGTCATTAAAAATCCTTTGAATAAGAGAAGGGGTGTAAGCCCGGCATCCTGGCCAAATTTGCCCATTCTCCTCTATACGTCATGGCCTCCTAATCATCCCCATATGTACTAATTGGCTTTGCAACTGTCTCCTCACCACCAATAAGCTGTTGTGGGGTGGGCGTTCTGGCACAATATGGCTGCCGTCGCATCAGGTGGATGCTGCACATCAGTGGTGCTTGAGGAGATTCCCCCTTCCATGTAAAGTGCTTAAAGTACCCAGTAAAGTGCTATATAAATGTAACAAATTATTGTTATTAAATATTGTAATCAGAGGAAGTGTGAAAGTCCTGTAGGGACTTTCCTCAAGTGTTCAGTAGTTATATAAATAATACCCCGGTTTACATAAAGACAATGTTTTGCGCCTCACAATTGCAACGATTTCCTCTGGTGATGTGTGTGTGTATGTGTGAGGTAATGAAGGTGTCGACTTCTTTTGAGTAAAGGTCAACCAGACGTCTCTTATTCCTCCTATTACGCTATGTGTTTGAATTTAAAACATTAGATCTCGCCAGAAGTTTAAATATCTCAATATTTGTCTCACACCATTTTCAGACCTATTTCTGTTCGTGTAACCTCTTTTAGAGTGACCCAATTGAACAGTGTGTGTAGAGAGAGAGGATAATGGTTCACCCTTGGCTGTTCTCTCTTTTTATTAACCCCTTCCTTTCTCTCCAACTCACTTTATTTCTTTCAAACTCTCTTTGTTTTTCCATTGATCTCTTTAATTTGTGATGCCTGCAGCATTAACTGATCCAAATACTGGCTTTACATCATGTGTCAGTCTGTAAGTGTGTGTGTGTCTTGTGATGGGACGGTACATCAGCAGAAAGATCATCAGACTCTGCCTCTCTCTCTCGCTCTGATCTCTCTCTCACTCTGTGATCTCATAGAGGTGTGGACACTGTGGAGCGCTCAGACTGACTTTGAGACTCAATCTCAAGCGCTGTATAAGGTGGTGCAGAAGACAAAATCCATGGTCATGGAATTACACTTACAAAGGATTTTACTGCCAATAATACTGTGTCAATCAATTCAGAGGTCAGGACACAGTAGAAAAACAGCTTGAAGGTGAGTCAATGTGCGTTATAAATTAAAGACTGTGTAATAAAGCTTCTTCAGATGAATGCAACGTATGCATTCATAATACAAATTATCGTATTTGTTAGGATCCCAAAAAAACTGTTTTATGTTAAATATCAACGTTTGTGTGTTTTATTCCTTCGTGTCAATGCTCTGTTTTAGTTAGGTTCACTATAAAAAGTCAAATAATGTGCCAATAGACAAAAAGTATTCACTATACGTTTTCTGACATGTGCTTATATATTTACATGTTTTAAGAATGTTTAAATAGTGTGTGTTTATTATGAATTCTCTGGTGTGAGCTGGTAGGCCTATGTGGACATATTTACTATATGTAGCATTACGTTTATATTTTCATCTTAGTTGTTTTTGTTTTAATGTTGAACAGGTAAATCATTGGAAACATAATGAAGTTATTATATCATTGTGCAAATGTGCTGCCTGTTTGAACCTGATTTTAGCTTTGTTTACATTTGGTAAAATTAAAAATTATTGTTAATGTTTCAAATTACAGGTTTTTCTTAGCTTTTTCAAATTCGATGACTTCCACTTCAAAGATAGTTGTTCATTGGTTTAAGAGGTTGCTTTTAACATCGTAGCTGATTTCTTGTTTCCTTGCAAGGACATTTGGTCTCCAGAATGTAGGCAAAAGCTAACACACACGCACACATATATCTATGTTGCTTTCTATGTTCGTCAGAGGAAGGCCATTTCCACCTCCTGTTGACCGCTCACCCAGCATGATGATCTGAGTCCAAACAGCACTTCCTACATCCCCCCTATGCAGAGAGAGAGAGAGAGCTAGCTAGCTAGGACATACCATACATTTTTATTGTTTTATATAAAATAACAAATTTTCTTATTTTTAGAAAAAAAAAATGTTTTATTAAGGTATTCATATGTCCAATGCATAGATATGACACACGTCAGCTAAGAAGTCCATTACAAACAAGAAACACAAATTATTTATATAATTAAAATATAGTCAATTACATGATGTTGTACAACATTCATAGTAGCTCCACTCCTAAAATTTGATTAAACTGGATGTGCTGGAACAATACCACTGGATCGTATTTAATAAAAAGTGTCCATTCCGAAATAAACGTTTGCAAGTGTAAGTGCGTTTGTGTGTGCGTGTCTGTGATGTGGGGCTTTTTCACATTATGTTTGGGGTATTGGGGTCAGGCGACATTTACTTCCAACAAAACATACACACAAATCATCATTCATTTTTATACTTGTAATATGAAATATTCAGAATTACATAGGTCACTCTCAGGGCTTGGAAGATTACTTCTAAAATGTATTTCACTGCAGATAAAAAAATACTTCTCAAAGTAATCTTATTTCGTTAGATTACACAAATTTGGTAACTTTGTTTAAATACTTTAGAATACTTAATACATAATACAAATCAAAGGGATTACCAAAACAAGGCATTGGCTTTCCTCTGCATATTATTATACAACAACATTACTTTTACATTTTCCCTCATTGGACATTATGGTACACAATTGTGACTGTATGTCTCACAATTCTAAGAGAAGAAGTCATAAACTCACAATTCGGAGGAAAAAGTAAGCACTGTGATGCAAAAGTTGCAATTACCTAAAAATGACTTAACAAGAAACTCACAAACAACTATCACGAAACATGAAACCAGTCAGTGATCATTCAAATTACGACAGAAAATAAAGATTCAAAGGTATAAATAAATATTTGTTTATTTATAAAAATTTGTATAAATTCAGTCAGTCTGTGGAGTATATGTAAACTTCTGTTTTGTGAAATAGCTTATTCAGGGCAGTAATAAATGAATTTGAATTGCCTGTTGCAGTTTATATTAATATTTAAACTAAATAAATGACATTAAAATTCCAAGTAAACACTTTGGTAGTCGAAATGGCTTTTTAGATGTATCTAAAATTTTATTAATTTGAAAAACAGTTACTCAAATGTTATTGTATTTTAAATACATAACCAAGTTGAATGTATCTCGTTACCTAGGCATGAATCCTCCCCCATTACAAAAACACTCATAAGTTCCAGATATTTAAAGTGAAATTATAGAATGAACTAGTGTAATGACATTTCAAACAAAATCTGGGCAAAACAAAAGTTAACTTTAAGAAAAAAAATAAGCAGTACAAAACAGCACACTTTTCCGGAAAGTTAACTCCAGCTTCCAATGGTTTCTATTGGTCTATATTAAACAAATCAACACATTGGCTAAGATGTTTTTGAATCTCCTGTTCTCTCACTGTTGCTGTTTGTTGTGAGAGAATACACACTTAAGGAATATTTGAATACTCAATCTAAACTCCACATCCAGCATTGCAGGGGCGTATTCCAGTAAGATAGTTATGTGACATAGCCTACCGGGTTAAGTTTAAGGTTTAGTAAGCTGTTAACCCCAACTTTCGATTCCAAAAACGGAGATAACTCCAGGGTATGTTAATAACCAAAGCAACTTACCCTCTGAAGATAACTTGCTCCGGAGCAGGTTATGTTCCAGGGTAAGTTAATTTAAGGAAATGTTACTAAGCTTGTCTGCGCATGTGTGCGTTTTTGATGAGCGTCAAGAGGGCGTGAAGCCCAGATTAACTTTAATATATTATAGTTTTACATTAATATTACAATAACATTTCCAATCTCACCCATCGCAAATCAGCATTCACAACAAATTGTATTATTACCTTTATTATTATACCTTTTAAAATGAAATAAAATGTAAAGCTGTTATTGTTAAACTTTATGTATTTATATCAAATACTGTATATACTTTTGAATTAATTTATTAAAACATCTCCAAATATCACTGGATAAATATACACATCTTACAATTTCCAACAGTTGGAATGGTAAAACAGCAAGATTGAAAACTTTAAGATTGCAAGTTAGATTCCCAGGCTGATAGGTTTAACAAAAAATTGATTTACGTCTTTTCATATTGACTATATTCCTTAAAAATGTCTTTCTGATCCTCAGCCTCCTCTTACAGTTTAGGATTGAAAGGCCCTTCTCCAAATTTCCAATTAAAATAAAAAAGCCATGGCCTTTTGGCAAACAAAGTCAAAAGAAATAAACAAAACAAAATGTCTGTGTACTTGAAAGGGATATATATATATACATATATAGGCTACATGACATACTGGACATTTGACTTGGCCTCACATATTAAACATCTACCTCTGTCACGGCATACCTTCATCCTCTGCTGCAAATTATTTATCATACATATTGTAGTCTACTGAAAAGTATTACACATTTTTTTCTAATGAAGTACTTTCTACAATTAAAAGAGTCTCCACTAATATGACTACGTCAGCAACTTTTGCAAATAAAGCTGATACAATGCAAAGTCAGTTTAAAAAAAAAACAAATAATTGTTCCATACAGAGAAGGAACAAGATGAGGTTTAATACATATACACAACACAATTTTGGTAAAATTCCATGGTAGACATAATTTCTTTCTATGATTTTAATCCCGCACTTTAGACATTGATGCAGCTTTCCTGTAGCTCATTGGTAAGAGCATTGCGTTAACAACGCATGGTTGTTGGTTCGATCCCAGGGATTGGAAATACCTATGTATAAATGTAAAGCATAATGCAATGTAAGTCGCTTTGGATAAAAGCTTCTGCTACATGTATAAATGCACATGTAAATGTAAATTTCAATAATCTTTGGAAAAAAAAACTCTGATTTATAGTCAAAAACTTTAAGCTTCCCAAAATGTCATTTGAAATGTCAATAACAGTATACCACTGTCCAGCCTTTTAGATCTTTTCATTTTGTCCAATAGCAAAAACAAATAAGAACTTTGCTTAAAGTTTATCGAGATCTTGACTTGACCCTACAGATTTGCTGTGGGTAAATCCACATACCGGGTTGACCGGCACAGCTGAAATAACAAATCATGTATCAACAAAGACACACACAAAAACATCAAGACACACAAAGGCACCTGCGACACACAGATTAATCTGACATCATATTTTAGCTCTTTTGGATCGTGATCTAAATGTAGTTAAGCATATAATCATGTGTGCAAACTACAACAAACAAGTATTTAGCTCAATTGTGAGAGTGATGGTTAGTGTGCCCATGAGCAGCTACTGTGGTGTTTACCCTGGCTCTCTCTCTCTCTCTCTCTGTCCGTTTGAGAGTGAGTGACCAAGTGGTTTATTAATGATGCTCTTTTGTGTGGCCGGTCCCGCCTTTCATATCCCCACTGCCAGGCCAGCCACTGAGCTGTTGTCATAACAACAGCTGTCTTTCTGGCAACCCACAGCCCCCCCACCCCAATTCTGTGTGTGTGTGTGCGCATTGTGGTTTTCTTTCCTATACTCACTATACATCCCAAAAGATTTAGTTAATTTCACTTAGTAATAACTAACAAGTGATTCTTCACATAAAACGATGTGTACCTAAATTTCTTCCCAAAGTTGAGCTTAATTAATACACATACAACACTTTAAAGGTCCTATTACCCGCGATCACATTTTTCAACCTTAAGTTAGTGTGTAATGTTGCTGTTAGAGCATAAATAATACCTGCAAAAAAAGGGGCGAGGCCTTTCTTGAAGAAGAGGGAGAGCCGCTGGAGTAGTGTTCGGTTTTCAGAGATTCTAAACATTTGAGTGAGCTATGTGCTAAACTACTTTCACTTTCATCACAGTCATACAGCTGGTAATAAGAATTCAGCTACACACATTCTAAGATTACCAACAGTCAAATAATAGCTTCCATGACTTTAACGTCGGCTGTGAAAGCTGTTCTGTAAAATACACTGATATTGTGTGTGTGCGCATACCACTTGCCACTTCTCTGAAACGTGCCTTGAAGTCCTGCTTGCAAATGCCTCCTGGTCAATCTGCTTGTTTTATTATCCAATTTAGGTCCGATATAAAAAGGCAAAACTAACACTTCTGTTATTAGTGTTAATTAACATATCCGATCTGACGCCATTCGGTCACAATAGATTGAGAGAATTTCGGAAAGAGGGCCTCTATATATACCGAAAGAAATCCTGGCGTTTGGTTAGAAGAGAGACATTGGTGAACAATAAACTTGAAATATGTGTAATATTAAGTGTTTTTTGAAACTAGAAACATGACCATCCATTGTTAAACAACCAAAAAACATAAGCCTCAAAAACAGCAAAAGACTGGCTCCTTTAAAGCTAGAGACATACATTTTACAAAGTTGAACATTACCATTAGTTCTGACCACTATTGTTGACAACATATATATCAAAGTAAATAATGTGCATCGAAATAAGCATATTCTTATTTTCATGTAAATGTACGAAATCTGTAAAAGCCAAAAGAAGATATTTTGAGAATTAAGGCTCGCCAACCACCACACCAATATGCCACGGTATACCGTCTAAAGTCATTCTTATATCTTTAAGTGAAGACAATACAATTCAGGGCTATGTCCTCACGTCATAGCAAGCTAATTGGTAAGGTAAAAGGGTGCATTTGTTGTGTGAAATCTTATCCTCTTCCTGTTAAAGCCGGGTTTCTGTTGAGTTAGTTTGAGTGATGAGGGATTAGACTTCAGCTTTCAACTGTGAAACTGTGAATAGCCCTGCATTTTAGTGTGTGCGGCATTCTAACATAAACTATAAGAGCCAGTTGTCAGTTATTGATGGATTAAAGTCACACACACACACACACACACACACACACATTTATTTACATATGTTTGACAATGTGAAAAATCTGGAATACTGTCGGTGTAAAATTGTGAAGTGGTTCTGTGAGGTTTTTTATTAGTGTTGTGTGTGTGTGTGAGTTTGAGTTTGAAAGAAAGAGAAAGGGAGAGAGAGATGGGCTGCATGCTAGAGCTGAGAGGTGCTTTAATTTGGGTCATTGGATATGAATAGCCTTGACGATAGAGAATTGAGAAACTGCATGGCCACTGTGGGTTCTTCCAGTCCTCATTAAAATGTCTTATTACTTTCAGACTTGCTCATCTTATTATGTTAAATGTGTTTGAAGTGCGAGTGTGTTTTAGTGCTGTAGTCATTCAGGTGAAACACTTGTACCAGCTTGTACCTATTCTGTTACTTCCTGAGTATGTCTCTCTTCAGCTCAGGCCAAATCTAAAAGAACTACTTATTTCACACATACTGTATTATTAACTCCAGTGAATGTTACTCAATCTTTGTGTAGCTATTCTCAGTGGGTGACAACAAATGCATTTTTGTTGGTTTATTTTCTTAATGAATTGTTTTTAAACTGTAGTTTTTTGTTTGTTAGTTTGTTACTAGTTTAATTGGTTTGATTGTTCTAGTGTTCCTTAACGCGTTTAATTTCGAAGCAGGTTAGTTTATTTATTCACAACACAGTTTTTCATGAGCTGATTATTTGCTGTAGTTTGTTCTTCCCTTACTCGTTAGTGAATTAGCCAGTTAATTAACTAGCTAATTCATTTATTTGATAATATGTTAGTTAATTTTTATTGTTTGTTTATTCATTTTTGGGATCCTTTGTTTGTTCATCATTTAATCTGTTTGTGGGTTCGTTCTTTTGTTTTGTAGGTAATTAGTTAGTTACCTACTAAAACAACTAAACAAAAATTCTAAATGAAATCAAAGGACTTTAATCTTTAGTGTTAATGTGCAATGAGCAATGTGAGATTTTATCAGGCTCATTAAGATACTGAAAAAATCTATAACTAAAAGTGTTCGATGAAGTGGTTCATTGTTGTTGAAGGCGGGTTGGGCTGGTCTTGTTTGGGAATGGGGGTTGTAGTCTTTATCAGGCTGTTCTAAGCTATTGATTAGACCTGAACCCCCTGCTTCATTCTCATAGAATGTGTGTGTTTGAGAGGGTCACTTACTGTGAACCTGCTGACTAACATGAGATAATCACAATATGCTTTCTTCGCTCTCTCTCTCTCTCTCTCTCTCTCTCTCTCTCTCTCTCTTACCTTGCTAATATACTTCAAATCATCATTGGCTGCTTACATAAACATTATTTAAAGGCATATTTAAATGTGCAGACATGCTTTAAAGAAATCAACATGGCACCGTAAAGAAATTGAACAAAATATACATGGAAAGGGTTGACATGAGGTTAGAGAGACGATAAGAGAAAAGTTCTGTGGAAGTAGAGCTTGTCATTTGTTGCAGTCAGAGAGGGAGGAGCCACAGGGAGGGAGATTTGGGAAACTGAGAGGGAGAAATCCAGGACTGCTCAGTTAGTGAGTGACAAGGAGGTCGAACGGACTGTTTTACTGGAGCTCAGCAGTTATGTGTGTGTGAACCGAGGATTTACCGAATGTGTGTATGTGTGTACTGTGCAGATATTCTTACTATCACCGTCACGCAGACGTATCTGTCCCGGGAGTCTTAGTGAGAATGTAAAGTGAATTGAGGATTAGAGGAAAGTGTGATTTGTCTGTGTTTGTGTGTGTGGGACACTTGTCTGGAATACTAAGTGGATATGTGATCAAATCTGGATGTAACTGAAATGCCTACAGGTAAGAGCATATGCTTACTAAACATTCTAACACTAGTCTTCAGAAGTGCTTTGTTGTTATATCAGTGTGTGCATTTTATTTCTCTGGACACACTGGTAATGATTGTATGTGCAGACTCAAAATTGTATCTTTATGACTTATTATGTCAGAATAGCTTTTGGAAACTATTTCAAAATTTCCTTCGCATGTGTGAATGTGTGTGTTTTTTATATGTGGGAAGATTTGGATGCCAGGACTGGTGTGTTTAAAGCGCCTCAACTTTGCTGTTAGGGAGCTCTCTGTTTAACTAAATCAACTGCTTGTGTTTTGGCAAGTTGTGAATGAGTGTTTATTTGGTTTTCTTTATTCTGGCAAGGTTTTAATCAAAGTGTGTCTAACACAAGCTGATGTCATAAACAACCCATTAACTGACTGAATGATTTGTCGTAAATATGTGTGCTTGGGTTTATTAAGCTATAGTATGATTATAAGCTTGACCAATAAATGTAAGTTAAATCTCACAAAGTCCCAAAAGGTAAAAACAGTTAATAAAATTGTTTTCAAATATTTTTTTAACGGTCTGGGTTAGAATATTGTCATTATATTTGCGTTTTTCGTTTCTATAGATGTCTTTTGTAAAAAGTGCATCTTTAGATAATTTTCTGTCATACTGTCTTATTTGGAACTGTCGCTCCCCCACCCCTGACCTAAATTAGTCCCCCATGGGTTGAGGGTTTTGGGGATAATAACAGTTCAGAGTCTGCTTTAGACAATACCAGCACCCCCTCAGGACATCTGTCCCTAAAGCTACACCCCCCTAGGACACAACCCAGCTGGAGACAGATAGCAAGACTGAGACCTTTAAGAGTGTGTTAAGGACGGGATAGAAAATTAAGAACAAAACCTGTCAGAACGTATTTGCAGAAAACAATTACAAGTTCGCTTGTTGCAAACCTTTAAAAAGGAACACACCCATATATTTATGAACAGTATCTACCTCTGCTGAGAACTAGCATTTTTGAGAATACTTTTTACAAATAAAAGTTGTTTCGCATTTGTGTTCGAAGATATGTGACATATGTAAAGGTCAGGTTTGGGATTTCTTTGAACCAAATCCGTCTCAGTGAAATCTAATCGGTGGGCAGCACTGGGGCAGTGGGTCACATACAGACCTTTACCCCTGTGTGGCATGCAACAGTGTATGTGTGTATCCGTGTCTCCATTCAATGTCACATCCTACCCTTGATGTTTGGATTCTTATGAAATTTTTTACAACCCTGTCTGTAATTGCCTGTTATAAGTGTGTAATTACAGCATTGTCTTTAAACATACATAACTATTATACATGCGTCATAAAGTATGTGTGCAATACCACTGTGGTCTGGGAATAAAAGCACACACTCACAGAGACAAGAGTCAAAGCCTCAGACAGGGCATTTGTAGTTCAGATAACAGATAGCACCGCTGTGCAGATGACTGCATACATCATTAGAGAAACTCTGATCTATGATCAACCATCCATCAAGAGAATGTGTGCATAGGTCTTTTTCCCGTATGGAAGCTTTGGGGGTTGATAAATTGATATTTAGGATTTTCCTTTGACTGCTGTCAGAGTAGCTTTTGTAGTTTGGGAGACACATTAAAGTGAAGCCATTTTTGAGGACCAGAGCTGGGGGTGGACTCTGTTAACTTGAATGACCCAAACCAACTATCATCCGACCATAACAAAGTATCAACCCCATAGTGAATTGCCAAAAAAATCATCTTAGCAACTGCATGCTAAACCCCTTGAAAAGTTGCAGCGATTTATGCACCAGCAAGAACCCCATTTTTTTTTTTTTTCTGAAATCCCAACTTTTTCAGAAATCAACTTCTTACACTAGAAAAACCAGAACACTGTGGTATCATCTGTAGTTTGGGTTGATCTGATGACTAAAAATGAGTGATAATGGGCTGGTCTGATTGCAGGAAATGGGCAGCAAGGAAGTGCTTTTTATAGAGATGTGATTACTCATCTCATTATAGAGTCATTATAGGTTTGATTGAAAGATAAGAAAACAACAAGTTTTTTTCTCAGGATCTTCATTAATGGAGTAGAGTAGAGGCTTGGAGTTGTTTTGAGAATATTTTCAGGCCGTTTTGAATCCGTTACAGACATTCCAGCTCTGCTGAAGCTGTGGTGAAGTTCCAACATGTTTCCTGGGACCAGAATAGAGCTTGTGATACCGCAACCGTGTGCGCCGTTCTCGTGCAGCCAGGCCTGAGAGAATTAATCCCATTGGTTATGGACACGCTGGTCTTCAAAAAAAACACATCGTCATGGAGATATCAATACCGTGAGAGCGTTGTTTGATTTTGTATGTGTGCATTTTTAGTGGTTAGAGTTCCCTTAAAGCTGAAGTGAAATATCATCGGTATAAAGTATTCATGTTCAACAAAGTTTGAACAGCGGGCTTTATTTATAATGACATTTCTGTGTCATTTTGGGGATAAAGAACAGCAATAAAAGCATGTATGATCCGCAGGCATAGAATGCAAGTATAAAAAACATTAAGAAGCAAAAGTTGACAGTAATTTGCATTGTGACGTGTTTTTTCATACCTCAGATGATAATGAGTCTTTTGCATTGATTGCACCATTAAACATACAGTTTTCGACAGACGGTTTTGGGCGACAACAACATAAACAAATGTTAAGTGGCACTTAACTTCTGGTGGACCTATGCGAACAATCAATAACTTTTAAGGAGTTTTAATATAATTAAATACAATTCATATATGATAAAATATTACTATAAATTAAACTTGTGAATATTATTTTAATTAATTAATTAATTTAATATCTTCAAGCCCCAACAGAGTTGAATTATAAATTAGTTCATATAGTAGCTTTGTATGAAGAACGAAGCAAAATATAAGTTAGCTATCCCAGTGAAACTTTCATAGACGCAAAAAAGGTGGTTCAAAGGGTTTTTTGATGCCATTGAAGAACCTTTTGGTGCCATAAAGAACCTTTTACATCTGAATTATAAGAAGTATGAAAGTAAGAAAGAGATGGTTCTTCAAAGAACCACTGGCTAAATGGTCCTTTTCGGAACCAAAAATGGTTCTTCTATGGCATTGTTGTGAAGAACCTATAAAGCACCGTTTTTATGTAATGCATGCAGGGGCGCCATGTTTAAATGAAAACTAAACGCACATGAGGCTTGAGCTTTAGCAAAAGTAGATTAGCTGTGAATAATGACATAAAAACAGCCCAAGAATATTTTTCTATCAGCAGAGCATAGTTCACTGCCCAACCCCTGAATGAAAGAATACACAAACCTCAAGAGCTCACATTCTCTGGAGGTGGACATGTGTGTTGTAACATTACTTCCAGTTTGATCTTTATTTACACTTCACATATGATTAAAATGTCAATAATAGCGATTTCACACTTTACAAACACATATATTGTATACATATCTAATATACGACAACTGAGAGACTATTGCAGGCCAGTAGTCTTTTACACAAGTGTTTAAATATTTGACCTACGTCTGTGATACTAATGCAAACAAATATTGAGTTTCCAATTAAAGTTTCCATGATTACTGCACTACATTAAATTCTTCTTTGCATCCAAAGTCTCCATTTACAACCTTTAAATTGGATTTTTTTCTTTGACATTAATAATCATGATTATAATATAAACTACAATATTTCATAATAATTGTGTAGGCCTAGTTAGACATTTACTAGTTTTTTTTTTGTGAATTATTATACTTGATCACTATGCAGTATGTGTGGTAAGAAACTGCTTACTGTGCGTAACTTCTGGGCAGAAATCTACACAAGATTATGCTGCAGATATACAGCAATAAAAACACATCAACACGCAAACAACCTTCCAGAAATTCTCATTAACCACATAGCAAATGACAAACCACTACTACTAAAAAAAGGACCATTGTGCAAATTTAGCACTGGCATCTTGCACTGAATTTGCGAATTGCAACCAACCACGCTCTCCAGCCCTCCTTTTCGAAGCACTACGGAGGCTGAGAGAGGAATAAGATGTTGTCACGTTTTCGATACTTTTCCGAATGAGATAATTTATTTACGAAACGAGTTTCTTAAGAGCAGTTTGTCTGTTCAGGGCTACTGTATAAACAACATGGCAATGACATTCCATGTAAGGGGACCCGCGCTCTATTTAGATAGAAACAACCTATTCTAACGTAATAAAAGGTGGGCGTTGAAACTTACCGTTTCGCAGTGTCATCTCTAAAGCAATCAATTGGAACATCTATTGACTGGGTCAAATCTGGGCTTCCTCTATGTTTTTGAAACCTGGCCATCTTCTGAATCTTCTGAATCTTTTCCTATTGCTGCACTAGAAATTTCTGGTTATAATATGTTTAGGATGGACAGAAATAAAGGTAAAGGAGGAGGACTATTAATCTATGTCAAAGAGTCCATTAAATGCCATCAGATTGAGTAGTCACATAGTTATTAATTGGAATATGTTGGTCTCAAAGTCTTATTTGCCTTCAGAAATGTATTTTTATATTGTTTCTTTATAAAGACCAACATCAGACAATAACAGTTTTTACAAAGATTTTTATAAACTTCTTCAGGAATGTGACCAGAATAAAGAACTATTAGTATTGGGTAATTTTAATATAGATTGGGATAACAAATCAGAAAGGAAAAAAATAAAGGAGGTATTAAGCAAATTAGATTTCACACAGTTAGTGAAAGGGCCAACAAGAGTGACTAGCTCATCTTAGACACAAAATTATTTGATGTTAACTAATAGACCGGTAAGAGTTTCAAATTCATAAAAAAATGAACAGTTATATCTGATCATAATACATTATTTCTTAGGAAACTTACAAAAAAATCTAAATCAAAAATCTAATTGCAAGTGAATTACTAAAAATTAAATGAATAACTTTCAAAATGCCAGGTGGCAAATTGATTTGTCTAACCTCTTGCACAATGACAATATTCTTAACCATAGCTACATGTTTATTCAACTATTAATAAAAGTAAATCCTCCTTTACTAAGTTAATAATAAACATAAACATAGGAATGTTTTACCATGGCTTATTGATTCTCTCTGACAACAAATGAAAGAGCGAGATTTAGCCCTGAAGAGAGCAGTTAAAACTGGTCACAAAGTGATACGTATATTTTTACATCCTTAAGAAATAAAATAGTAAGGAATTTGAGAAAGGCGAAAGCTGATTTTTCATCATATCAATAAAAGATGCACAGGGAAATGGGAAAGTAATCTGGAAAAATCGTAATATGCTAATTGGAAACAAAACCCAGAAAAGAACAAAGGACACGGAACTCAAAATTGTGGAGTTAAAATTCAGGATCAGGAAAAGAAAGCAAATGTTTTCTGTGTGTTTCAAAAGCAAAGGAAGCATACGGCATGGATACAACCCTTTTAAAATCTAAGGTTATTTTTAAAAATAAGGTTACTTTTATTACATTTACATTTACATTTAGGCATTTGGCAGACGCTTTTATCCAAAGCGACTTACATTGCTTTATCCTATACATTTTACATAGGTATTTGCAATCCCCTGGGATCGAACCCACAACCTTGCGTTGTTAACGCAATGCTCTTACCACTTAGCTACAGGAAAGCTGTAGCTTTGTACTTTTAAGTACAGCTGAAAAAAAAAAAGCTGAAAACTTGTCATATTGCACATCTGATTAATCTCATCATCAAGCAAAATAATTGGAGCACAAGGTACTTCTCTCAAAGTTATAATTTTTTAACTTCTCTATCGAAGCCATTGAATGGTTTAATTCATATATAACGAATAGAAAGCAACAAGTACATGTTGGTAATGTTAAATCAGATTATCTAAATCATAAAACTGGAGTCCCTCAAGGATCAATTTTGGGTCCTATGTTGTTTAGTATGTATATTAATGATTTGCCTTTAGTTTGCCCATCTCAAAAATATCTAAAATGAATGCTGATGATACGGATATATATGTGCTTGCAAACAACAAGCTGCAAGTAAGTGAACTGAAGAATTGGTTCATGTCTCTCATTGGTTGAAGGTCTCTAGTTTACATCTGAACACAAGTAAGACTGTCTGTATGTATTTTACACAATAGGGGCATCATTTTTTTTAGACAATAGGGGCATCAAAAAACACATCTTTTTATGCATGCAATAATTTTTTTCTCATATTGCATAATGTTTTACTACTTGGTCACAATCAAGTGCAACAGTTTTAAAACCCATTGAATCTATTGAATTTATTAATGGTCACTTAAAATACTTGATCAATAGTCTGTTAGCTACCACTTCTGTAACATAGTACAAAAATATGATTTGTTACGTTTTAATAATTTTAAGCATTTTGCTGATGTCTGCCTGAATGTTAAGATCTTAAATGAGTAAGCACATCCTCCATTGTGCCAATGTATTATACAAAAGGATACTAGTGGTAGAATAACAAGAAGGTGATAGTGTTACACAAAGGAAACGCACTAAGTTTGGTTACAATCATTTTTTTCAATTTAAAGC
The DNA here is from genome assembly GCA_008369825.1 of Triplophysa tibetana. Classification (NCBI taxonomy): domain Eukaryota; kingdom Metazoa; phylum Chordata; class Actinopteri; order Cypriniformes; family Nemacheilidae; genus Triplophysa; species Triplophysa tibetana. The sequence goes on from CM017912.1 coordinate 7,097,777, forward strand.
TATTCATTACTGGAACACCTTGCCAATTGAAAAAGAGCAGGTTCAAACTGTTTAACATTCTAACAGAAATTGAAAATATGGTTAAAAGTAAACCAAGCATGTAATCATGTGTGTCGATTTCCATCATTACTTTTATTGTTAATTGAGTTCTAGTTTCCCCTCTGTGTGTTTTATCTGAAGGTTTTTAGTATAAATGGTCAATTATTATTTTTCATAAATTTTTGTTCTTTTTGTATGATAATTGAGTTCTCTAGGATGCACTGTAAAATCAGGCAAAGGGCAACAGATGAAAATAAGCCCACCGGCTAACTCTGACTTATTTACAGTACGGTACTGTCGATTAATAAGTACTGTCCCTTATAAAAAAATACAATAAAAAAATACACAACACTTCATTAAGTAAGGTCTTTATAGACCTCTTAACACATTAAATATATATTTATACATATATATATATATATTATACATATAAATGCACAGTTTATTATATTGCATTTCTGTCATAAAACTACACACTGGTCTTACAACGTTATCATCTGCAGAGCAACACCTAGAACACCCTAGTGTTGTGACTGACTTCTGCATATATCTCTTTTTTAGAAAATCTAAAGTCTGTCCAGTAAAAAACCCACACTGGTCGACCTCTAATGTGTTTCGACTATGTTTAGGTTTAACCGTTACACATAGGGCTCAGGAAACGCCTTGAGGAATGACTGTGAGTTTGTATTTAAAACTTTTATTGATATCCAGTTAAATATCCAGTATATACACACATGACTTCAGACCACAGTTTAGGGCTTTCCTAAAAATATCCATATTGTAAACTGTAAAAGCTCTGTGGTCAAAGGACACCCGGACTGAACTCCTTCAACCCTCTGAAAGAGCGAGTTTGTATGAGTAACTGTAAAGCGTGCACCATTCATTTGAGCTGCTGGGGGGAAACTGTTTGATGCTGTCTGATAGATAGTGTTTTTTTAACAGACGGTAAAAAGCAGTGTGTGTGCGAGAGGGTGAGAGAGGTCTTTGTCTTTCAGTCTGCTCTGAATTATGTCATGTTTGAGTCTCTCAGCAGTAGCACTCAGAGGGGGGAAGACGGGGGCTTAATCTGCCTTATAAACCCCACCCCAACACTCTTACCCTCTTCTCAAATAATTCACTGTGAAGAATGGATTTGAGCGTGTGTGTCACACAGGAGTATTGTGGTTTAAAGGGAAGAGTGGGAAGTACTTTCATACATGACATGATGATACAAACCTCAAGAATAGGTTAAGTGTGTAACTAATTTCACAGTATTTGTACCACAGACACGAGTCATACCTATAATGACGTGATGTGGGCCATTGTAACGTTGAGGAGTTGTTGGTCAAATACTTTATGGGTGAATATTAGATCTTTGCCTGGTGGTCAAATAAACAGGAAATAAAATCCAATGTAGTTACATTGAGGGTGGGACCTATGCCAAGTACGGCTCATAGTGGCATAGAGGGTTCAACATAGATAAAACATAACTTATCACTACATTTTGTCACAGCGATATAAGAAAACTGGTATCAGGGTGTCAGAAATGAAAGTTACTATATTTCCATATCAAACTATACTTTTGAAGTTCAAAGAGTAAATTTAACAACAGCAAAAAAAAACTGGGTATCAGATTTAACTGTAATTTAAGATGGTGAAACACCCAGAAATTTTTGTTAATAAAACTGAAAGATTAGCGCTCTAATGGATTTGGTTGCACAGATCAAAGTGAACATGATCTTATACAAATGTCTTCCCTGTTGAAAAGACCAGCATTCATTTCCATATTGGACTAAGCTGGTGTATGCTCTGTTTGGTGCTGTTTTTTTGGTGTTTGTTTTTATTTCTGCATACGCACGTATGTACAAATGCATGTATGAGTTTGTACACACATGGTCATCGGTCGGAGTCAAACTCAGCTGTTTTTAAACAGGGTGTGTCACTGACACTGGGTGTGTGACACAATGCTTGTGGGATCATGAACAAACAAATGTAGTTCCAGTCATGTGATCTTTGCAGTTTCCCTGGAACAGGGAAATGTTCAACACTATACAAATAGTGTTCAACACTATACAAATGAACACAAGCACTCGTTTCAGTATGTGGGTTCATACTATGCTTGTGCATACTTATCATAGATTAAGGGCGTATGTCCGAGTTCGACACATGTGTAGTACAAATGCGTATCTGTGCTCTACCAGACCGTCAGAGGGCAGCCCTTAGTCGCGTCATTCACAGACCCACTGTAAATAAAATGATAGAGGAAGTCATTCGCCATTGCAAACAATTCAAGCAAACAGCAAGGCAGCAAGAATAACAACCAAACCATATGGAGAAGGAAATGCTGCTTAGCTTACTGTTCTTGGTTTCACGTGTTGGTTTTGTATCATTCTTCTTTGACAACTGCACACTGCACACTTTCTGTGTGTGCACTTTTCTCGCACATGCACTGTTGTATGTGTCACGTCCGCACAGTCTCCGAAAAATGGGCTGCAGGCTGAAGGGGTGTGCAGACGACCGTGGACTCTGATGACAAAAATAACGTTATGTGAGCGGGCCGCGCAGACGGACGGACCATACCAGCTACTTTAGTAAAATCCCCATAGGCTATTTTTGCTGCTACAGTACGTCTTTTTGTAAGACAATAAGAAAGTAGAGATTGTCATGTGGTATAGTTGCCGAAATGAAATAAACAATATGATTTCTAAATGTATACTTTTTATAAAATGTCTGCTTTGTGATTATTGTCGTCCTCACACATTGCCTAATATACCTATAGCGTGTTTTGGCTTTGTGTGGTATTCATTTTAAGAAGGCCAGAGTTTGTGAACAGTGGTAACATTAAACTACTTTAAGTATAGTTTACTTTAAGAATCGTTTACTTAAAAATGACTTTTCTCTAATTCTTTCCACATGCAACCTAGATGATTTTTTTCCCTTTGTGACACAAAGATAGTGAATTACCTATTCTTTTATATACTATAAAAAAGAGAATAGAGACTGGGGTTGTAAATTTAATGGTTTGTTGGTGCCCCTAGTATTGTTTGGTACTGTATTCATGCATCTTCTATACTACTGAAAATGAATAAACTTAAAACAAGCTAGAAATTTATTGTATAGCAAAAATAGCAAAAATAACTAAATATTTCTCTACAAAAAATATTAAAAGTTAAAGCCCCTAATCATAAAGAGGTCACATGGCGCGAATACATGTTTTTCTGTGTCTTTGGTGTGAACCTGATGTTCCAAATATGGTAAGATGGGTTGCATTTCTGTCATACGCTTGCAGTATTCGACCAATCACTACGCAATGGTTAAATGGTAACCTTAAATTGTGTATACACATTGCATTACATCTAAAATATAATATAATATTCGTTTTTGGCCGTGTCATCTGACCCATTTAAAGTACTTAAAAGATAGGCATTCTGTGAATGTGTTTATAGCAGATTGTCTATCTCTCCTTTGACTCACCACCCGGTTCAAAATTTGCACATCCTCAAAGCTGCTAATCATGTTTTGATGCCTTTTAACATTCTGTTGTAATAATGTACAGCTTGTCTGTATTCTTATTTCCTCATCTGATTTCTTTCTTATTCAGTATGTTTTTACAACCACACTACTACGTCATAAACCCCAGAAAAAGTCTGCTGGGTCCCAGTGAGAAATTCATGTTTTGAGAAGGAGATCACCTTACAATGTACAGGCCTGAGACAATCAGACCACTGTTTCCATTGGATATCCATCAATGGAATCATTGCAAACACATGCTGGTTGTCATGCTGGCACAGTAAACAATCCAATCACATACACCTCTATGTGCCCCTTGAGTTACTCCTCTATTTTGGTTTGCTTCAGATTTTCACAGACATCAAATTGTATACATACGGCATCAAAATGCACATATGTGTTTGTTTGTGACATTGCCTTTGTAGGTGGTAAGTGTCTTAGCGGTTGTTAGTTGGGTGAAAAGTGGTCAGTGTGTAAGGACGGCATTTACAGGAAAGAGCCAGTCACAGGTAACCTCAGACAGGCTTGAGCCAATCAAGTGGCTTTACTCTGGAGCCATGGATGATATAAACTTCTCGTCTTAAATGAGTAATTATGATTATTATTTACAACTGGCAACTGAGTAAAAGATATTTGGAAGACTGTGGGACAGAAGGAAATGCTTTCAATATCCTGGAATCTTTCTCTGAGGTTTTGTTTTCCAAATGCAATTGCTTGATGCATTATAGTGTCTTCCCTGGTACAATTTTAATCTTACTGTAATCTAAAACTTCCCTTTGTCCCATATGTATATTATCCCTTACCCATTATGTTTTACCTAGGTAACCGAGCCATTGTGTCAATGGAGGGGGAAAATCGCCATGATACAGTGAGCTTATTGTGTGTGCACACCTGTGCAAGTGTGTGTGTGGAGAGGGTGCGTCTAAATGGATGGTCTTACACTGTTGTGTCAGTGAAAATAGACTGTGTGAGTCAAAAGCCACACACGTGTTCACAAACACAGAGAGAGAGAGAGAGAGAGAGAGAGAGAGAGAGAGAGTTAAAAGGCCAGCACTGAAATAGAGAGCCTATAATGAGCAGATTAACATGTAATGGAGATATTTTACTCTCCGAGTGAAATGAAAGGAAACTTTGTGCATCTGTATGCGTGTGTGTGTGTGTGTGTGTGTGTGTGTGTGTGTGTGTGCATGCATGCATGTGTGTGTTCCATTGGTAATTCAGTTGGAGTGATGTGGTGATTGTCAAATGATGGCCTGTTTAAAACAGAGTTTCTATTGCAGATCACTAGTGATCGCTTCTGTCCATCATATCCTGTGCACTTGAGGTAGTTCTATTCTATTCTATTCTGTTGGCAAGCCAACGCAATATCTTGGGAATTTGTAGCTATTTTTGTCGTCGATAAATATTTTTAATTAATACTGTCGCATTCTTATGTATTTGTATGATTTACCTCCACTTTACATTTACAACCACAGCATTGCACTAAAAAACATTGAAAACAACCCCAGCAAGCCACGACCACACATTTCTAGGGGCATGCTGTGCTGACGAACAAAGAGAAAGATATTTGGAAAAATGTTAGCATTTTTTTTTCTTTGACATCATTGACCGCCATAGTAGGAAAAATTTAATGGTGGTCAAAGGTGCCCCAGAACTGTTTGTGTCCCTAAATTCTTCAAAATATCTCACTTTGTGTTCAACAGAACAACACAATGTACATGGTTTTTTCCTACTATTGTAGTGGATGATGTCACAGAACTGGAAATTTGTATATGATGTAATTCATAAATTATGACATAATTTTTATTTTTGGTTGAACTATCCCTTTAATTAACTGCTGTTGTTTATGTTATTGTTGTTTTATGTTAAATTTCAGATTTAGGTCAAGGACAGACAGTGATGGGCTGCAGGATAAAAATATGTTTAAGCTGAGCTTTTCTCCAAGCACTTAAAGAAAGAAAGTAGAGCGGCACACATAAGCATTGTTGTCTAAAAGACAAACCAGAAATTGTTGTGAATGAGTTTATGTATTTATTACCACACAGGAATGGAATAGATTTCTGTAGGGTTTCTCCAGATGTTTTTGTGTGTGATCTCCCCCTCCAAATCCATAATTGCAGTAGGGTGAGGTGTAATTGTTTTGTAGGTTCAAAAATGATTTGAGCTCATATGTAGGGTAACAATATACACAAGGACACCGGAAAAGGGATGGCGTAACACATTTTTTTCCACAATCCTTAATGCTCTGAAAGTGCTTTAAAAAAGCTACAAGCTTAGTTTTATGACTGATTTACTCTTAAAAACATCAATAACTGATGGTTAAGTTGGTTTCTTTGGTTATTAATATGTAAGCAATAACGCACGAGTCGCAGTGCTTTATAGTGAATAAGTCATGGCTAAAGGGTGTTGTTAGGCACAAAAGAAAAGCTCCAACTTGTGTTGAATAGCCAGTGTGTACTACTCTCTATCCACCTTTGTCTCTTTCAGAAGATTACCCATTCTCTCCTGATGTTTTACCGCCATTACCGGAGTACCCTGTCGGAGGGGCGGTCCTAAGCCAGGTGTGTGGCCCCATCAGAAACTCTGCCCTGAGGTATTGCTCCTCACGCAGCATGGACTCCACGCACAGCAATGACCGACCTGTCAGCTACGGTTCCACATCTTCATCCACCTCCTCCCGGGACAGCCACTGCTCGCTGGGGGGGAGGCCGGTATTAGGCTCCACCCCTGAGCGCGATCGAGATTCTGGGGCAATCCGACTTGAGCTGGTGCCGGCCCGTCAGCTAGAGGAGGAGGAGACAGGAAGACAGACACCTACACCGGTCATTCAGGGGGATGCAGATGTTCAGTCACCGGAAGGTCGTAAAGTCCAGTATGTGGACCGAGTTGTGCAGGAAATTCTCGACACAGAAAAAACCTACGTCCAGGACCTTTGCAGTATAGTCCAGGTGAGATGAATAGGAAGCACGGAGCATCAATTCACAATGTTCTTTTGCACTCTACTACAAAAGGGGTGCCACAAAATGTTCTGCACAGTGATGCCATTCAAAACTTCCCCATAGAACCATTTACTTATAGGTTCTTATAAATTGTATCACTTTATTACTTATTCAGATGTTAGAAGGTTCTATATGGAACAAATCAGCCCCAAAATTCTTCTATGGCTTTGTGAAGCAAATTTTTCAAGAATTTTTCATTGCCCTATGGAAATTAACTGCAAGCCAGGTCTGAAGGATTTGTCCACACAAAAATAAAAATTCTCACCTTTACGCCATTGCAAGACTTTTGTCATTGTATGAAATATACAAAAGAACATCAAAAACGTTTCAGAAGAATGTTACCGTATAGTGACTGGTTACCAGACATGGAAGAACCAATAGCGTTTAGTCATCAAATATAGTGCAGTTACATATTAAATAAAGTTTAAGCTCTTTTAAAGTATAAGTGAGATTATTTAAAAAAAAACTATTAAATGGCCTCGCAGATGTAAGTTAGTTTGCCAAATTAGTTTTAGGGTACTTGAAGGTAACCTAAAATAACAGAAACCATCCAAGAAATTCTAATAGATGGATGGTTATAATGACAATTTTACTCGTTTTAATGGGAAACTATAAAAGTCTGTACATGTGGGTCTTCACTTGTAATGTGTTGGCCTAAACACACTACGCAGCTGGTAAACAGCTCATGGTTCATAATGTTAATGTAATAAGCCATGACGAAGAATTTATATTAAATCTATTAGGTGAGTTAAGGACAACCAAATTTACATTTTGTGTGACACATGCCTTTAAGAGGTTCACCCAAAAGTACCACAGAGTAGTAAGTAACTCATACTCAGGGCCAAAACTGGAAATCTTACAACCCAAGTCCTTGACCATCATGCTACTACCACCCACAAATCATGCGACACAAAGTATTAAGGCTACTGAGAGGGATGTGTGTGTTCCTGTATATGATTTATATAGCTGTCAAACGTAACCGGCACATGACTGTTATTTGATCTAGAGAGAGAGGAGATAAATGCCAAACTCTCACCCTTACTGGGATTTTCTCGCTCTGTCTCACTCTTAATGTGAGGACCGAGGCACACAACCCCCTTTGATTCTTTCTGTCAATCATTTTATGTAAAGCACTTTGAATTGCACTTGTGTATGAAATGTGCTATATAAATAAACTTGCCTTGCCTTGCCTTGCCTTGCCTTGCCTTGCCTTTCCTCTTCTACACACACATGCACTGCCCCCCCAGCACACAGAGGATGATAGATGGCTTGGGGGAGAATGGGGAAAAAGGAAGACGGGCAGGATGGATGGAGACAGCAGATAGTCTAGGAAAACGACGTTGAAAGAAATCCCTTTTTGTTAAGGAAACACACTCTCATTTACTGACTATAAACAAGCCCACACAGAATCTGAGCCAGATTTCTAGCTTGCTAGAAACCTCCACAGATTTCCACAGAATTTCAATGCCTATCATTCATAAAGACTTAGACAATCCCCTTGCAGGATTTTTTATTAATAAATAAAGCCAGTGGTGCACTATAATATACTATGAAATACTATGAATAATATACACAACTATATTCATATGAAGGAACTTTCCGTTATAATGATATCATCTTCAAAATGAAAATTCTGTCGTCATGTACACGCCCTCTTGTCAATTCAAACCTGTATAATTTTCTTTCTTCTGCAGAACACAAAAGAAGATATTTTGAAAACAAAATTTTTGTTAACAACATTCTTTTAAATATGTTCTTTTGTTTTCTGCGGAAGAAAATGTTATCCTGCTTGCTGTGGCAAAACATTTAAAGAATACATTTAAGATAAGGGAGAAAGAAACACAGGTCAATTATTAAACAGACTATAAATTGCTCTATGTAATATTAATACATTTACATTTAACCATTTGGCAAAAGCTTTTACCCAGAGCGACTTAGATTGTATTATCCTATTAATTTATACATAGGTATGTGCAATCCTTGCTCTTACCACTGAGCTACAGGAAAACTTAATTTAGTAAAGCTTTAAAACTAATAAATAAATAAAGCAACACCCGGGCCAGGCAAACAGTGCAAAACAGTATGCAAACAGTGGCGAGGAACCCAAAACTCAGGAGAACCCATGATAGCATATGACGTAGTTAGATATATTAAAATGCAGTTTTACAGATGTTGGTGACATGGCTTCTCACAGCTGTTTGAAGGTGAACTGCATATATTATTTACAGCTGTTTCACCAATTATAAAAATAAATTTTGTTCCGATGAACACAGAGAAAGATTTGTAAGAATGCTTGTAACTAAACAGTCCTTGGACCTCATTGACTACCATAGTAGGAAAAATTACTTTTTTTGTTTGTTCTGTTGAACATAAAAGACAATATTTTGAAGAATGTAGGACAGCAAACAGTTCTGAGGCACTTTTGACTACCACTGTCATTTTTATTACTATGGAAGTCAATGGGGTTCAAGAACTGTTGGTTATAACCGTCCCAATATCTTTCTCCGTGTTGAACCAAACAAAGAAATGTATTCAGGCTTGGAACAACTAAAGAGCGAGTGATTCATGACAGAATTGTCAATTTTGGGTGAACTATCCCTTGTATTGATAATGAACTGGCAGACAATTACCAGTACATTTTCAGTCTTTTTTTGCAATGTGGTTAAATGCATTTTACAAATAAGACTGTACTCTTCTGTTTAGCCTTTTTTGATTTCTATTTCACACGATTCTGCAAAATTGCCCACTAAATGTAAAAAAAGTTCTCACTGGGCCTTGGATTTGGTCCTCAGCATTTCGGCCACAAAGGCATGTATGTAACACTTGAGACAAAATAAACAAATTTTAAGCGTAAGACTCAAAGGGAAATTTTGATTCCCAGTGGGACAGTTGCTCAATGAAAAACCATGTAAATCGTACAAAAAATATAATGAATAAGCAAAACATCATTAGAACTTTGGTTCAGCTGTAATATCTGAAGATAAAGCTGTGACATTGTTTTTTGTTATTTTTTTCACTTTTTGCTTACAGGCTTCTGGTCAGTTAGTGTTAGATTTTTCTTTATTACTAGTGTGTTCATTTTCTTTAGTTGATTCATTTTGCAGAGGGCTCTTCTTGTCGTAAACGGATGCTTTCTTTGCAATGTATTTCCCAAATGTGTTGTCCAAAAACTTCAGTTGAATTAATGGTATTTTAATTAGACTATATAATGTATATTCTGTGATCATGTGGTAGCAATGCTTCGCTTTTGTGTATTAATAATTAGACTATTATCCATAAAAGTTTTACCTTACTTAACATTCTAACTAGAGGTTAAAAGTAAAAGGGAAAGTCGTTTCAGAGGTTGAAGAGGTTGTTAAAATTTCATTAAAGGCATTGAAGAAAAAAAATGTGTTCTTTTGAATAACACGCAGTGGTGAATCATGCACAATAACAGCAGAAATGTATATCCAGTTAAATCGAGTCAATCTTAGTTTCTCCCGCTCAATTGTGTTTTTAAGTGCATCTTTTCCTCCCAGGGTAATAACATCACTTATATTCATTTTTTAAAATAACACTTGCGCAGCTTTTGCATCTACGTGTATGTGGTTGTTGATGCAGGGTGTGTTTTGGGACTGACACAGAATGGTTATTTTACACTGCCTGAGGGTGTTCAGGTAAAGATTAAATCAGAGACTCACTTATCTTGTCTGTCATCCAGAGAACGAGACATTTAAATGTAGGGCGGCGCAGAGGAGAAGTTATAGTATGAGTTCAGATTCTGACATACTTGTTTGTACTTATGTGTGAACAAAAATCCAATGGGGGCTTAGTAGTTTAATAATTTTCCTCCAGAGCTTCTTAGTCTCTCTAACTAATAAGTCTTCTTTAATAATTTTACTATCACTTAAGTTCATCAAACAGTAGCCAAAGATATTCCTCTAACTACAAGCAACTGTCCAAAAACTGTACTGAAACAGTACTTTTTGTACTTAAATGCTTTGTTTATATGCATGTGTTATCTTTTTGGAATGCTATTTGCTTTATTTATTGTTATATTTTGATTTCATTGCAATGACATGAATTATCGGGTATCGCTTAACAGTCCAAATCTTTTTTGGAGCTACAGTATCACAAGTACTTCACAGAAATACATGAATGTTGTATAAATGTTCAAGTCAGTTTTGTGCTTGGTGGCAGACACTGAACTGATTTAAAGAGCATTTAGGCAGTCATTCTGCCCAAATATAGCAAATCATATATTAACCATTAAGATGATAAACCAGTCACGGGCGGGACTTATGTTGTATGATGCTAGGCACGTTGCCCATCTCGCATGACTGCTGATGACATTATTTACCCATTCATCCATTTCTTTCCCTCTATAGGATTACCTGGAGTGCATCAGTAACCAGTCTCTTCTGCTGCTCGGGGATGAGGAACGGAATTCTTTGTTTGGAAATATCCGTGACATCTACCGTTTTAACAGGTTAACATTTCAGTGCCTGCTTGCTTTAATAACAAAAACAGTTTTTAATCCAGTTTCTTTAATATGTGGATTGGGTTTCCGTATCATGTTTGTGACACAGAACATAAAAGCAAATTCTAGAAACGTAATAAACTCGCAAGAGCCTATTTGGCCTTTTTGACCATCACTCCACACACAGGCATAAGGCAGAAGTTTCCACACACACTGTTCAATTCATGGGAGTGGACCTTTTTCTTAAAACAAATACAATATACAATACCACTCATGCAAAATGATGGAAAAGAATTTAAGTCGTTTCAGAACAGCTCAACCCACTCTCGGATGCGAGTAATATTATCAATATCATATAATGCGTGTTTGTTTTGCAGTGATCTGCTTCACGACCTGGAGAAATGTAATGCCGACCCAGTTGCTATTGCCAAGTGTTTCGTAGCAAAGGTAACTCTTTCTTTCAAGACACTTTTATTCTCTACTTTAAAATAAAACAATGAAAACTTCAAACCCATGAGACTTTATTAGTACCAAATAGTACCAAGGTGGAGTGGCAAATAACTTCTAAGAGAAAGTGGACAAAAAGATTTCAGGCAAAAATACTTAGTTATGATATATAGAAGTTGCATTGATAGGGTCATTGGATCCATGTGCCTGGCCCGAAGTTAACTACAGGTCGGTATTTATTCATAACTATTTATATTTATATTTTATTTTATTTATATTAATAATAATTTATATACTTTTTTGAATAATAGTTGAATTAAATAAAAAATATATTGAATAATTGTTTTTTATACAAACATATGGGTTTAATGGTCTCTGTACGTTTTATGCATCCAGGTTTAGCTTAGTAACCCAAAAACATATTGGCAAGACATTCTTTTAAGTTGCTAGCTAATGCGATTTGGCTTTATTTTAATGTAATTTATTTTGCTTGTAAACAGAAATAATCTCCAGGGAGTCTATTCTTTGTGGATGTGTAGCGGAAGTTAGGTTTGGACGACAAAAGGGCGCATGCACAGTGACGTTTGTGTATGTTGTCGTTATTTAAAATTTATTTCTATAACTCTTTTTTCAATTTTCCATTATTGCAAAGTAAGTTTGCAGTAAAAACATAGACTAGACTAAAAGTGTCAGTAGACACGTTAGAAAAAAAGAAATGAGAAATCATAGAAACCAAGAAAAATATGAAATGCATATGCTCTTCTTTATTTTATGTACGGTGTGTACAATAGAAAATTATCCATACCATTATCTTCATAGTGTATCATATGTTCCATAATATGTATATGCAACTCAAACTGCAAAAGTAATTTTCTGAACTATTCTAATCAGTTTAATGCATGTTTTAATTGGGTTCCTACCTCAAGTGTTTCTAATGAGATGTAGCATAATAACAAGTACTTGACAGCATGTTTATTATTATCTCTAATTATCACAAACTGGAATATTTACATCAGTGTTTTCTGTTGTTTGTTTTTTTGTTCTGTTTTGTTGGAGTTAGTGTTTTGGTGTTAGTGGGGAGCTGCTACTGTAATTTGCACTGTGCAAATGACTGTGGCTTACAAGAACTCACATAGAGCCAAAAAATACACGCGCACACAAACCTAGCAAAGCCCCGAGCACAAACATGCATTTAGACGTCTGCTGTGTGTGTCACTTACAATTTTGAGGAAATGTGTGGTTTTACTACAGTATGGAAAAATAGCAGATAGAGAGAGCGAGAGAGAGGGAGCATGTGGGAGAGCGAGAGAGAGACATCTTAGAGTGGTGGTTTCTCCAACTTTACATTCCTTAATGTGTTTGCTGCATTCCTTCAAAACTCTGAAACCCACTGTTTCTATCCTCTCATTCCACACACACATACATTTTCATTGCTGTCACACTTTGCGGAAGTTTACAAGCATTTTTTTTATTTACTTGACCACGATTTTGGGGGCCTGAAAATGATAACTTTTTTAACTGGTTTTCAAAGTGATAGAGGTATGTATAATGTAAAATAGATATTTAAGTGCACAGTTTAAGGTTGGAGTAACTTTATCAAGTTAAGGATAAAATTCTCCTCAGACGTTAAACAAATCAGACAAAATGACTTTTCACAAATTTAAAGGGGGAAAAGTTATGTTTTAGCGGCTGGGGTAGGCTTAGTCTCTAACAATACCTCAGTCCATATTTAGAGCCATTTTAAGTTTTAAAAGGCATACTTAGAACAATGTCAAATAATTTGAATGAATCCTTAAAATAAACTGTTTATTTAATTTTGGTTACAATTACCTTTATTAAACTAGAATAAAAGTAAATGGTTTATCCTCACGTATACATAAACTAAAATCACGTTTATGCTTGTGGTCCTGGTTAACCCTACAGTATCAGGACCAAATGTCCTAACTAAGATAATAAAAGAAGTTGACCGCGTGCGGACATTTTTTTTCCCCAATAGAAAAACACCTTGAAAATAAAACTAAATGTTGTTTATTTAAAATGCAAAAATTCAGAAAGGTTTGTGTGATTGTTAGGGTTATTATGGAAAGTCCCCATTTAGCTTGTAAACCCAAACATGCGTGTGTACTGTGTCAAGGTATTAGTCAGCCAGTTCAGCGGTTTTGATAACACAAAGGAGCTTCAGGATTCCAGTAAGTTCCAGAGTGTGGGCTTTTGTTACATCTGATTCCTATCAAAGCTTCTATGCAGAACGCTGTCTCTCTCTCTGTTTTTCTCAGTCTCAAGGACAAATGCTGACTCTGTGTATTTCTCTGAGAGCTTTAACTACCCTCCACCTGCTGTGTGCGGCTCTTTAGTTCATGCTGCACATCCCAACTGGCACTTAAAAACAGATACTGTACCTTCAGTTCCGGTTGCTGATTGACCAGTTCATAGTTACAAAATTCTAAGTAAAACATCTTTGCTTTTTCGTAAACATCTATTAATCTGGCTGGTGTGTAAATGACTGTGCAGCACCCATAATGGAAAATCTAGTAATAAAAAAAATAGTTTTCTCCTCAATCTTTTCATATTGGTTTAGTACAGTGATAAGTAAGAATAAGATTTGGGAATAGCTTTTGCTTTCTCCATAGTCTAGGAGTTTGTGTGACAGAAATAATCTTTCTCCTCTATTAATTTCAAATAACGTGCTTAGTTGTCTAAGACTGTTATGAAGTATACACAAGATACACAAGATGTGGAATGGATGTGGAAACGATGTGAATCAGACAAGAAGAACCGCTTAGTTTGAAGCTGGGATATCTGATAGCAGTGATGATAGCTAGACAGGGACACATTCAAAAGTAAAATCTTGTGTATATGTGTGTAATGTTACTGTACGTGTGTTGGTAAGAAAGGCACTGAGGGCATATGTGTGTAAGCTGGCGGGGGCGGTCAAGAGAGGAGATGTTTGAGGAAGAGGATAAATGGCTCTTTGATATCGGGCACTCTGTACTTTTCCAGCAGCTTTGATGTTCATAAAGGCGGAATAAGAGCTAAAGAGATGGTAGATGAAGGAGCAAAGCAGAAAGATTTAATCAGAGCATGCTCACATCTACAATTACTGTAAACACAACATCAGTACGCTATTATTACCCTTGCTGCAACCACTCTCTCTCTCTCTCTCTCTCTCTATCTTTGCGTGGGTGTGTGCATACGGTTGCGTCCCTTCGCTAATAATGCATCATCCTGCTATGACCTATAGGAGAAAGTTTGCCTTGCTTTCTAAACGAGGGCATAAAATACAATTTCTTTTGTTTAAGACAAATACTGCTATTACTTTGTTTACATTGCACTACAGGGCTGCCATTTATGACTGAACTGTACACACCAGTACTCCATGTTATCTGCTCTACCGGACTGTTTACACACACATAGCATCATTTGAACTCTATACTGCTCACTTGCACACCAGGAATATTATACTGAATGCTCATTTGCACTAATGGACTGCTTTCATAACTGCTTTACCTCATCTACTGCACTGTAACTTCAGTTACTGCATTAACTCATCTACTGCACTGTAACTTCAGTTACTGCATTAACTCATCTACTGCACTGTAACTTCAATAACTGCATTAACTCATCTACTGCATTGTAACTTCAATAACTGCATTAACTCCTCTACTGCACTGTAACTTCACTAACTGCACTATCTCGTCTACTGCACTGTAACTGTATTAACTGCATCTACTCATGTATTGCACTATAACTTCAGTAACTGCATTAACTCATATACTGCACCTTACCTTTAATAACCACATTAACTCATCTACTGCACTGTAACTTTACTAGCTAATGTCTATAATTAATGCACAATCAAGTCACTTGCACTATTGTATAGTCTATTGTTATCTGTTCATAACCACCTGTACATTAATGTTCACATTATATAGCCTTCTGTATATATTGTTCATAGTACATACCGACTGTCATATTTTCATAGTACATGCCCATTGTAAAGTATTTTCCTAATATTGTATTCTGTATTTAATCACGCTGTATATCCTGCACTTGCTAATTGCACTTCTGGTTAGACCTAAACAACATTTCGTTACACTGTACTTGTATATGTGTAATGACAATAAAGTTGAATCTAATCTAATCTAATATGATTATTATTAACGACCACTTAGGGTGACAGTTCATCCAAATATGAAAATTCTTTCATCATTTACTTCAGGTTTATTTCAAACCTGTATGATTCTCTTTATTCCGCAAAATAATATATTTTGATGTTGTTAACTGGCACCCATTCACTTGCATTGGTTTTGTGTCCATACAATAGAAGTGAATGGGGTCCAGTGCTTTTCGGTTACCAATTTCTTTAAAATATCTTCTTTTGTGTTTTGCAGAAGAAAGATAGTCATACAGGTTTGAAATGACAAGATGGTGAACTATTACTTTAATGCTAAGTTGCACTAAGGACGATAACTGCATCTATGAAGCAGAACAGCAGCATCCACACCACTTTAACAATAAAGATAAAGAGGAACAATAGCCTTGAGATCACTTTGAAAGTTCAGATTTTAAAAGTCTTGTAGTGTATTCCAGCCATTAGTAACACAAATTTGAGCAAGTAAGCATTTTTAAAATAAAGCACACTTTAGTGTTTCACATTTTCTTACTAACTCAAATCTCCAAATTGTGTTTTTCAGAGTGAAGACTTCCATATATACACACAGTACTGCACAAATTATCCAAGGTAAGTTATACTTTCTGCGGCTTGGTGGTTTTAACATAACTGCCCCTGGTTTGTTGTGTATCACCATCTGTCTTATAGACTGTGTGTTTGTATGTGTGTGTGTGTGTGTGTGTGTGTGTGTGTGTGTGTGTATGTGTGGAACGTGAGAGTGTGTGTATATCATACATTGTGAGAGCATGTGTGTAACTCCACTGGAGTCTTGGAGTCTGTTCCTATACATTTCCTCCCGAGGGAAACCCCTTGCCCTCCTGTCTGTCCCACTCTCTTTTACCCTCTTATTCTCTCTATCGACATATTCAATCTGTCCCTTTGTATTATTAATTTATAGATACCATGAATATTTGTTTCACTTAAGGTTGTGCACCTAATGGCTAGAATACACTACAATACTTTTCTTTCACACTAGAGATTTATTTAAACTAGACATCATACCCTTGCAAACTTTATAAAAAGTTTTAGATAGAAACACACTTACTGATAAAATCTGCAGACTGGCACAGACTTTCTGCAACAAGTTCAGACCAAAAATCTGGGCAAAATCTGAGCAAATCTTGTAGTGTATCTTAGCTTTAAAGCAGTGACTAGCTGACATGATATAAAAATAAATAGTATGACCATTCCAGACACATAATTTACAGTCAGACATAAGCCATCACAGGACACCATGATACCAGCACCTTCTATTTTTGTTTTTGTGTAATACTCCATACACAGTAGGTATCGTTCAGACAGACAGAGTCCTTCTTCAAAGTGGACCAGACTTTATGCCAATACCAAAAATGTGTCTCTGAGAGACTGGCATGAAAATAAAATAAAAATGTTGAGTACACCATAAACTCAAAAATGTGAAAGGAAATCTGTTTTGCATATTAAATCTGACATTTTCAATCTTTTCCTTTTATTAAACACAAGCCTCAAACACAGCAGCACGTGCTATCACATGGCCACTTTTAATAGGAGGACAAATGTGATGTGATGTGGTTTAGTAGTCCTGTCATTAAATTCTGAATGGTGCGTGTGTACATGAAAAGATTTTTGTCCGGGCCTACGCGACCCTCTCTCCACACCCTCACACAGCTGTTGACCCTAACCAAGGTCATATGGCACGCTCCCACACACACATACAGTAATAGTCCTCAAGGCGATGTCTGTATATCTCGGTGATACCCGGGTCATATTTCCCGTTGGGACAATGTGAAGTCTGTGTGCAGGACGCTGGAATGTGAACGCTTGCACACTCAACATACATCTGTCCCAGTGTTCTTAGAGGCGGTGCACCGAATCCAATAAACTGTAAAAGCTGTGTTTTAACCAAGGGGCTTGACCTGACATTCTCCACCGTGAGTGATTCCAAGGGTGCTTTAAAGTTTGTTATTTTTTACATTATAGAAAATAAATGAAGAAATGGTTTTAGCCACTTTCGACAGAGATGATCTTTCTGATTGTCAAAAATCATGAAACTTGTTATAATTAATGTGAGGAACAACATTTGTGGTAGAGAGGTCATCCAATTGCACATACTTGAAATAAATAGCTTAGAAAAGTAAAACTTCTTCTGAGAAAGGACTAGGATCGTTTGTATGCAGGTGCTGGCTGAATTGAATGCTTTTACTTTATTTGATCACACTTCAGTATAGGAGGCAATTCTCGCTATCAACAAACCACTACCTACGACTTTTTCCCCAGTTAACTGTTGCTTATTAATAGTTAGTAAGGTTGTTAAGGTGAGTAGGATTAGGGATGTACACTGTCAGAAAAAATGTGTACCTTTAGGGGTACAATGGCTTGTCACTGGGGCACTACCCTCAAAGGTTCACCCATTGTTCACATGGGTACATTTCAGTACCCTGAAAGAATGTACCTTTCAAAGACAAATTTGTACCTTTGATTACTAATTTGTACCTTGTACTGCTATTGTACCATGTACTCTGTAGAGTATGGTCGCACAGAATATGTGCTTTATAATTTCTGATAAACAGCCAAAATGCCAATAATAGGCATAATAATGACAACTAGTTAATAATGAGAATTGCCCCCTATACTGAAGTGTTACCCTTTATTTATATATATGAAGCATAATAACTGGTTGCTATTCCAGTATGTGTAAACTTTCTGTGTTTATTAATTTTTTGTGTTGAGACTAATTCTGTTTGTATGTCTGCCTCTGCAGGAGTCTCTTATACCAGAACGCATGTAAAAGAAATGCTGATATATCGATAACATGTTCATTTGCATCTACAGGTCTGTTGCTGTCTTAACAGAATGCATGCGGAACAAAACGGTGGCAAAGTTTCTCCGAGAGCGTCAAGAAAGTCTTAAACACTCCCTTCCTCTCGGCTCCTACCTGCTTAAACCTGTCCAGAGAATCCTAAAGTACCATCTACTTCTGCATGTACGTTCACAAACACACTTCTCCTACTAAAAGTAGTGTTTAGTCTGTACTGACTAGTAGATCAGTTCCACTGGACAAGACGGTAGATTGAGCCACGGTGGACAAGTCGTGTATCACGTGACTTCAGTAGTGTTGGTTTTGTGTGTTTAAGCCATTTACCCAAAGTAATAAACAATAACAATGCTTGGCAAGAAACAACCTAATGTGAAATATTAAATGTAAAATATGGCGGAATGTAAATAACATCCAGTTTTATTGTTTTTTACTAGTCTAAAGTGAATTTCGTCACGCTGCTCTATTGTTACTGAACTTGTCGGACTCGTCTGTAATATTGAGAGTGTTTTGTCTTATAGGAGATCGCAACTCATTTGGATAAGGATTCAGAGATGTACGATGTGATCCAGGAGGCGATTGACACCATGCAGAGGGTGGCCTGGCACATAAATGACATGAAGAGAAAACATGAGCATGCAGTGAGACTGCAGGTAACCAACAAATCTACATACATTCATGCTATTTAAAGTAAAAATAAAACTAGATCACGTCTTGACAATCAACCCTTAAGGTAACATACAGCCACGTCGCCAAGCTTCAACTTCGGTTTTGATGACCATAGAACATTCTGTCGAGGCCTATCAAACAAAAATACATGTCAGCTTAGGTAAAGAGTAAGACTTTCTTTCTTCCGTCCTCCCTTTACCTCTTTCAGGAAATTCAGAGTTTGTTGACCAACTGGAAGGGGCCAGATCTCATTAGCTATGGTGAACTGGTTCATGAAGGAACGTTTCGTTTCCAGAGAGCCAAAAATGAGAGGACGCTGTTCCTGTTCGACAAACTTCTCTTGATCACCAAGAAAAGAGAAGAGACTTACACCTATAAAGCCCACATCCTGGTAAGAGCTTATCCAGATGCTCTTCGGTTTTCCGTGATGGAAAATCCAGCTCATACCAGGTGGTCAAGCTGTAATCGTAAAGTTTGGACTTGGTGACTGTAATTTTGATGCCAGCAGCTTAGCCAGAGTGGTAGAGCAGGATGAACTTGGCCCTACCAGCTGATACTGTAGTTTCAAACTAGAGCAAATATGTTATTCAGAAACAAACAATACAATGTAAAAACAGGCTGATGTATGCAAGTGTGGACTCATAGATACCAAGCTTTTGCTGGGCATTTCAGCAGGGTAGATACATTTTTTTTTATCTTCTTCAATTTCTCTTTCCCATTGACATGTTTTGCAGTGCTGTAATCTAATGTTGGTCGAGGTCATTCCTAAAGAGCCTCTAAGCTTCAGTGTGTTCCACTACAAGAACCCTAAACTTCAACACACTGTGCAGGTAAGCACAAATATTCACACACAAACAACATGTAACCTAAGATCAGTGGTTTGCATTTAACACGCGGTGGAATGTCCAGCCTAAGGCCTGGCTTCTGACAGATGTCCAATCTGCTTGAACTTTCCTCCAGTAATAGCAGCCGCCCCTCTACCTACAGGCTTCAGCATGCATGCAAAGGTGTGTGTGAGTGTTTGTGTGAGTCTCGCCCAAAATCTGTGCTGTTTCATCTGACCTGTGCATTGGAGGACAGCCGAGCAGTCATGAAAATTATGAAGCGTGTGCCATGGAGTTACAAAACACCCATAAATCAGCTGATATTGTTATCTCTCTAGCTAATACATGTTAAGTCAAATGTCATAACCTCTTGGGGTTAAAACATGCTTGGGTGAATCACTGAAACTGTCTAAATGTCTGGCTCATTCTTCAGGCCAAAATCTAAATAACAACAACAAAAAAAGTGTAGGATTGAAGGTGGAGTTAGTTAAGATTGCATTGGACTATATAACAATCAGAAAATAGAGAATAATTGTAATTGTAAAAGAGTACATTGAGCTTTTATTTTTAAACACAATTCCGCAAACAATAAAGTGCCTATAGATTATTTCTGATAACATGCAAAAGAAACCGAGAAGAACCGTTACTTGGCTTTACTTGCCTTTCCAATATTTTGAATTTAGACTACAACACCAAGCTCAACCGCTAGATGTCAATATACCAGACGGGTACTTTAAAACTGCATGAACCATTCAACAAATTGTTTATTTAATAAAATGAATGTACAACAAAATTCAACAAATCATTTAAGTAATACACTTAGTATACAATAAAATAGTGACATAAATTAATATAAAACACTCTAAAAAAGGCTGGGTTAAAACAACCCAATTTGGGTTATTTTGGTAACCCAACATTGAAACTGCATGAACCATTCAACAAATTGTTAATTTAATAAAATGAATGTCCAACAGAATTCAACAAATCATTTATGTAATACACTTAGTATACAATAAAATAATGACATAAATTAATATTTAAATAATTAAATAAAACATAAGTAGTTGTATTATTAGACACAAGCCAGACCGATAAGCAAACACCGACTGGAAGTTAACTGCAGTCCAGGCAGGGGTCCGATGAAATGGTTATACCTCATTATTACACGACTCATTGGAATGCTTGATTCTGAATGGCCAGTCGCAACATTTGCAGGCTCGTTACTAAAACTTGCATGGTGACACATTCTGAGCTAAAAAAAATATTTTATAATTTAAAATGATTAAAGGTCTCATGAACTGGCCTTGTTTATTGTTTTATTCTGTTGTATGAGGTCTAGTTATGTGTCATGGGCTGACACGGAGGAGGATGAAGAGAGATGCAAAAAGGTAAGATCCAATGGGGTTTAATGAAAACGAGTCCAAAACAAACACGGGAGCAGGAGAACAAGGAAGACAAAACCAGCTTGAATATACACTGACATTAACAATAACCGACAAAGAACAGAGGGAGACACAGGGCTTAAATACAAAAGGAAGACACTCATGGAAAACAGAAACAGGTGTGGAACTAATTAACAATGACGAAACACAAGTGAAAACGAATTAGCTAATAATGAGATTGGCAACGGGAGATTAACAAAGATGAGGGACAGGTGAAAACAATGAGACAAGCGAAAACAGGCAAGGAACAAACGTGACATTACCCCCCCTCCACAAGGCGCGACATCGCGCCAAAACAGTACCAAAGGGGGAAGGGGGGGTGGGCGTCCTGGAGGCCGGTGCAGGGAAGACCAGACCTGGTGGGATGGGAGACCTCCAGGGCGATACGTCCAGCTCTGGGACTCTGGAGGGCGGCGGCCATTCTGGAGGCCTTGAGGGCGGCGGCCATTCTGGAGGCCTGGAGGGCGGTGGCCATTCTGGAGGCCTGGAGGGCGGCGACCATTCTGGAGGCCTGGAGGGCGGCGGCCATTCTGGAGACCTGGAAGGCGTCGGCCGTTCTGGAGGCCTGGAGGGCGCCGGCCATTCGGGAGACCTGGAAGGCGTCGGCCGTTCTGGAGGCCTGAAGGGCGCCGGCCGTACCGGATGGCAGACGACCGGTCTAGCCTTGAGGGCTATCCCTGCCATATGGCTCCCCCCAAAAAATATTTGGGCTTAGTCCGGGAGCTCATATGGAGGTTGGCCTGGACCGGCTGGGCAGCGGGCTCTGGCGGCTGGGCAACGGGCTCTGGCGGCTGGGCAGCGGGCTCTGGCGGCTGGGCAGCGGGCTCTGGCGGCTGGGCAGCGGGCTCTGGCGGCTGGGCAGCGGGCTCTGGCGGCTGGGCAGCGGGCTCTGGAAGGCCGTGCCGGAACGGCTGGAGAGGCTCTGGAAGGCCGTGCGGGAACGGCTGAAGAGGCTCTGGAAGGCCGTGCGGGAACGGTTGGAGAGGCTCTGGAAGGCCGTGCGGGAACGGCTGGAGAGGCTCTGGAAGGCCGTGCGGGAACGGCTGGAGAGGCTCTGGGAGGCCGTGCGGGAACGGCTGGAGAGGCCCTGGGAGGCCGCGCGGGAACGGCTGGAGAGGCTCTGGAAGGCCGTGCGGGAACGGCTGGAGAGGCTCTGGAAGGCCGTGCGGGAACGGCCGGAGAGGCTCTGGGAGGCCGTGCGGGAACGGCCGGAGAGGCTCTGGAAGGCCGGACCGGACCGGCCGGAGAGGCCCGGGAAGGCCGGACGGGACCGGCCGGAGAGGCCCGGGAAGGCCGGACGGGACCGGCTGGAGAGGCTCTGGAACGCCGGACGGGACCGGCTGGAGAGGCCCGGGAACGCCGGACGGGACCGGCTGGAGAGGCTCCGGAAGGCCGGACGGGACCGGCTGGAGAGGCTTCGGAAAGCCGGACGAGACCGGCTCCGAGAACAGGTCCCCTTTAACCTGCTCCCGTTGCTGGGTGGTGGAGGAGTGAGGCGTGGATCCGGGATGAGCCGGAACGAACCCCTGGCCTGTGACCGATACTGGGCGACCCCCGCTCAAGTCCTCATCAGTCACCCCGACGCAGAACTCGGAGCCGGTTGCTTGGAGGACTCGATTTACGAAGTCCTCCAGCCGGTACTCATCTGCATCGGGAAGCATGACGAGGACGAGCAGAATGTCGTCCAGACCGGCCAAAAAGGCCAGGTTTAGAGCTTGATCGCTCCAACTCACCCGATAGCACACGCCAACAAACTCCTCCACGTAGTTCTCCAGAGGCCTTCCGTCCTGTCTCAAGTCCCTGAGGACAGCCTCTGGAGAAAAGGTACAGCAATCCATTTTTCAGGTCGGTTATTCTGTCATGGGCTGACACGGAGGAGGATGAAGAGAGATGCAAAAAGGTAAGATCCAATGGGGTTTAATGAAAACAAGTCCAAAACAAACACGGGAGCAGGAGAACAAGGAAGACAAAACCAGCTTGAATATACACTGACATTAACAATAACCGACAAAGAACAGAGGGAGACACAGGGCTTAAATACAAAAGGAAGACACTCATGGAAAACAGAAACAGGTGTGGAACTAATTAACAATGACGAAACACAAGTGAAAACGAATTAGCTAATAATGAGATTGGCAACGGGAGATTAACAAAGATGAGGGACAGGTGAAAACAATGAGACAAGCGAAAACAGGCAAGGAACAAACGTGACATTATGACGTTCACGTTTTAATGGGCATGCCGCATTGAGGACTTATAAGTAAACCCCCACCGCTTTGATTGGATAGCAGTTTGCGTAGTAAATGTAGTTGGAGCCTTCTGTGAATTTGGTTCGAGACGTTAGGTTACACATTAGCTCCATTCACTGGTTTCGCACGGCATTAGTATTATCTGGAGACCTCCTGTGATTTATAAATTACCTCTTCATATCAGTATTTCCTGTGACGCATTCGCCAGGGATAATTTTCCTCAAATTTACTGACTTATTTCCTGGATGTGATGACAAGGCTTTGCGTATAGATTGTTTATTACGAATATCCCCCAGCACCCGAAATAATACCATAACATTTCAAAACAGCCACCATTAATTGCAAACGGTAGATAAAACCTTGATATGTGAGCCCGCCAAATCACAGAGATACCGATTCCCACGAGCTTAAGATCACAGACAACCTCTCCAAGTATTACAAATGCTTTAATGGCATGTTTGTTTATTGCTTGCTCGCTCTATCTGGTTCCGTAGCACCTGTGTTACATTAGAATTTTCCTGCGCGAACCAGTGGGCCTACTAGAGAAGCAGTCTTTGATATTTTTCTGTGGAGGCGATGTTCAACCTATCAATGTCGTCATAGATAGGTGCATTCCAGAACCTGCGCTTCATTGGGCCTGGTATCAATAACAGATGTATTCTCAGTAACAAGGGCATTTTTAGTTCTAACACTTACATGATGGTGGCGTGAATACAATTCCCTCTCATATAAGAGATGCTCTGGTTGAAATTGTGAGTTTAATTCATGCCTCCTTTAAGATTTGTGTGTAATATGATACATTTTTATGAGATTTGTGACCCACTTGCTGTATTTTTTATCATCTTTATTGGGACAATATTGGTTTGTCTTGACCTATATTTTATCTATTGACATTTTGCGTATGTTACCTACAAGGTGACTGTTACAATATCTTAAGTAACTAATTTTGGCAGCACTGCTGTTACAGTCCATCGCAACAGTTTGTTAGTCTCTGTCGGTGCTGACGTCCATCTAGTAGATGAAGTTGTTTGTTTTGACTTGTTTTGAAGTTCTGTGATTACTGGATGAACTGGTCACACTGGGTTTTATAGAGATGTCACGATAACTCATCTGATTGTGATGATACATCTGTAATCTATCTTTAGGCAAAGTCTCATTCCGGACAAGAAAACGTGGGTCCTGCATCTAAAACGGCTGATCCTCGAAAACCATCCTGCCAAAATACCAGCCAAGGTTAAATTGATTACAGAAACACACACACTACCACATAGCCTGCCCTACATTGTCCTATCTATACTTGTGTAGAATTTTATCTCCGTTATAGCCGTTTCTGACTCAACTGTGTCGTGATAAAGTAGTTCATCTCGCCCAGTATGTAGAACAGGGTTCCTCAAATCTTACCCTGGAGGGCCGGAGCACTGCAGACTTTGGCTCCAACCCTGATCAAACTTGCATACCTGTGATTTTCTAGCGATACTGAACAGCTTGATTAGCTTGCTCAGGTGTGTTTAATCAGGGCTGGAGCTAAACTCTGCAGTGCTCCGGCCCTCCAGGGTAAGATTTGAGGAACCCTGATGTAGAACATTGAAGGTGAGACAAAAGTTTCTGTTCAGAGAAGTGAGGGGACGGCGCCACCCAGAGGATATTTGTAGTAATTTTGCTGGGAAAGAAATTATTTAAAAAAACACAATAAACATATGAAAATATATCAAAGATCTATTACATTTTTAATAATTTATTTTATTTATTCATTCATTTTGTACAGAAATATGACCGTATTCTCTATATTTCCACAGGCTAAGCAGGCCATTATGGAGATGGATACTGCGAGTGAGTATCAAACAAAAAACACATTTAACTATATTATAAAGTGGTGAATATGTTTAAAGGAACTAAAATTCAGATGCTATATTCAACTTTTTTCAGATCATCCAGGTTTTAACTACAACTCCACGGGGGACAAGAGAATAAACACTAAAGAGGGTCCCTCTCCGCGGAGAACACGGAGAAAGACAGGTGAGACATTACATTACATACATTACAAACAACAATTTCATTGATTTTTTTGTTTCTCCGACTTATATTATCTCTCTCTTCAGAGCCCTTATCTAAATTACTAAAAAACTCGAAACACATCAGTAAGTACACTTGGTTTTAAAACTGATTCTGTAAAAAAAATGATGCCTGTAAGTAATTTCAATCATTCAAATGTTTGATTGTCTTTTTTTTGCTGTAGTATCCAGCCCAGATAAACAGAAGGTAAGAAACATCACACTACAGCATGAATTGATTGCATCAGTCTGAAATAAATAAAAACACCATATTTTTTAGCATGTCGTGAACATGAATTTGTTTCCTGCAGCGTTCTAGTTTAGGAGTCACGTTGCTGTCACCTGTGGCTCATTTGGGTTCTATCGGCCGATCACGTAGTCTTGTCAGCGAATCTCAAGAATCTCTGGACCCTGGTGATCACAGCGATGTAGACGAAGGGCCGCATCCACAGGATGCTGATGATGAGGATGACACCGGTCTGGTTAGTGTGATTTGACATTTCATATCTGTTCCCGCTTAATTTATAAGCAGATCAGTTTAAAAAAAATGTAATTTCACCGCATTGTTCAAAACATTGACTCCAAACTGTTGAAGGAGACTTTTTGATTGCCTTTAAAATACTCCAAATTATACTGCATATAGCTCAAATTATCGTCAATGTCCTAAGAAGTTACTTTGGTTTAACCAGGGATCAGGGGGTAAACTGCGAGTGCCAGGGAAGGGCAGCCGGAAGAGGCTGAACCAGCAGGTATCAGTGGACAGCATTGACCAGTGGAAAAACCACAACCTCACACATGCTGATCTCAAGGTGACAAGCACGTATCTAGAGTATCAGCTACCTTGAGGATGACTGGCAAAGAATGTTGTAAATTGAAAATTGTTGGAATAGAAACATACAGGCTTAAGTTTTCCTTTTGTATTTATTTATAAATCCTCTTGGAATACTGCTTTTAATTGTATAATTATGAGTAACATGATAGTTTACCCCAACATTTTGTCATTATTTACCCTCTTGTCATTTTAAACCTGTACACAAAAGAGGATATTTTTAAGAATGTTGGTACCCTGACAATGGTTCCCATTACACAAAACAAATGCAAGTCAATGGCTGCTGCAGTTGTTCGGTTAGCAACACTCTTCAAAATATCTTCTTTTGTGTTCTGCAGTATGTCATACAGGTTTGAAAAAGGGTGATGAAATAATGACAGAATTTTCACTTTTGGGTGAACTATCCGCTTAATGTTTCAATAGGATATTTCAAGTGAACAGTTTGATATGAATACATTATTTTGTGTGGGGATAATCTCATGACACCTTTTTATGGTTTTAATTCATTTTTTCAGGCCGCCAAAGAGTCCTTGCAAAATGAGGCTGCCCACGCCCCTATTCTAGGGGTGACTGGTCCTCCTGAAACAGAGGCTGTTGAACATATCTCTCAAATGCTGGTAACAAGCATAGAACAGTCTGTTCGCAACATATGGACAGACCATCGAATCCGAAGGGCCATGTTTCCCACTCGCCAAAAAACTGTCCAAATCGATGATGACGAGGACATCTACCAGATGTTCCTGCCAACAGAGAATGATATTAGCAGTCATGATAAAGAGAGTGATCATGAAGCTGCTGACCATCCAGAAAGACCATGTAGCTGGCACGTAGAGCAGACTCAGTCATCCCAGCTGGACCTCCCTGCAAGCAGAGGCAAAGTACTTCGCAGGGCCAGTAGTGTCGGAGAAAAGCAAAGTGAACGACAAAGCCCTATGAAGCGTGCATTACAAGAGGAAGAAATCGATCAACAGACTGAGTCTTCAAGCAATGAAATCTCAGGATCTTCTTCTGCCGAGCAGTTAACGATTGATGATATTGAGAATGTTTATGACAACATTAGTTACGAGGAGCTTCAAGCCATGGGACTGATTCGCAAAGACCATGTTAACCAGGCCCTTCCTGAAGTAGCAGAGGTTAAACCAAGGATAGCACCACAAGTAATAATCACTCCAACGGAAACTGAGAGTTCATGTGAGAGCAATATGTCTGGTGGTCAAGAAGGGGAGGCGTTTGAGGCGTGTGAGCTTCAAATCGTTGAAGATGAAGAGAATGTATATGACACCATCGTCTTCCAGGAACGGCCAGTCCTTTCAGCTGATATGGATCAGGGGGAACCAAAAAGGCTGCAGACATCTGAAATAGATCTCATGGCTAGCCCAATGGTAGGAGGCTTTGTTTCTGAGGAAAGCCTCCATCCCAGAAACAGCACAATATGTGATCAGTCTCAAAGTCCCTCTGCTACATATTCTGATAAAGAAAATTCTCAAGTTTCAACACCTGATCACATGTTGGAGCAAGTGGACGAGATATGGAATGATTTAGAAAATTACATCCGGAACAATGAAAAGAAACCAGACAAACTTCCCGCAGCATTTCCTGTTAGTGGAACAGACCCCAAGTCTCGGCAAAAAGCACGGGATTCCCCACAAAAAGACTCTACAAGAAATAAACACAGCTCCACAAGGAAAGCAACCATGTTACAACAAAGAACTAATGAGTCCCAAGAAAAAGCACAAGAATCACCAAGCAAGAATGCCATTCCCCGGCAAAAGTCAAACGACTCTCCGTGCAAAATCCCCTTACAAACCCCCCTTTCAGCTAGTGCTCCACCTGAATCGCCCAACCCTTCAAACCACCCTCCGTCCTTCCATATTCCCATCATCAACATTCAAGATATCCTTTCAGAAAACAAATTGGAGGAGAATGATGAAGCATATTCTCCTACTACAGCTCCTTCCTTTCCTTTGCCCTCCACCCCTGAGCCGCAGCCTGGCACTGTAAAGAGCATCCGCAAAAAACTTGCAAGGTTAAGCAGTGGAAGCTTCCGTATGGATGATGAGGACATTCCTTCACAGAAGGAACCAGAGCTTCAGGTCCTGTTTCACAGTTTGGACCCAAGTCTACTACTGGGTGGAGAAGCTTGTGACCAAGTTCTTGACCTAGGGGAAAAGGGCAAGAACAGGGTGTTCCTCATGGCTAGGCAGTACAGCCAGAAAATCAAAAAGGCTAACCAATTACTGAAGATGAAGAGCATGGACCATGAACCCAGTTTTGCTCGCCTTAGGATAAGCAAACAGAAAGACCTCGCAGCCATTTTGGAGGAGAAGAAACAAGGCGGTACTGCTATTGGTAAGAGATCTTTGCATGGTTAATGTCATTTTTTCCTAATTTTGGAAAGTGCAATACATAGACATGAACAATAGAGGGTATGATTTTTCTTCTATCCAAAAGTAAGCTATTGATTGGCTGAATCACCAGAAAAGTGTAAGATAAGAGTTATGTTTATGTGAATTATTTGCTTTAAAATTTATTTGTGGCTTCTTTCTTTATTTTGTGTAGGTGCAAGAATAGCCGAGTACTCTCAGTTGTATGACCAGGTGGGTTTCAAGGGTTCTTCGACCACTCCTCCACTACTAAAGTCATCTATCAGCATTGCAGGACCCCATCCGCTTTTCCCAAACACCAGCTCCTCCCCTTCCTTATCTGAGAGCTTAACACAAGAATCTGACTGGTTGAACTGTACGTACAGTAATGGGGAACTTGCTGGTTTCCGCCGGCCAGCAGAAACACCGGCAAGCACTTCAGTCTCACCAAAAGGACTAACCCCTGCATGCTCAACCCCTGCCTTGAAGAAACTTCCACCCACTCCAATCATGCCGCCCCATCAGCGTTGGAGTGCCTGCGTGACGACACCTTGTAAAGATGACTGTGATCACATCTACTCTTCAATAGGACCACGTATCAGTAAAGTTTCCTCCAACAATCGCTGCCAGTCCTCATCTTCACTGATAGACCAGACTCGAAAAGAGAGCGCCAGGGGTCTGTGCGATCAAATGTGTGAGGTGCATGGAAGTGAATCAAGGACACAGATGCCTCGACAACACAGCCTCCCTGAATACCCTGGCCAGGCTACCTCTAACCTCTCGATGCACTGTGATATCACTCTGCGGGACTCACAGCAAGTACTGGTGCTGAATAGACAGGCACCACTGAACGCTCAAAGTGCCACTGAGAATTATCTGGCCAACTTTAAAGACAACGGAGATGACGATGATGACTACGTCGAGATCCGTTCGGAAGACGAGGCCGAAGAACAAAAACAAGAGATGCCCATACCGGCACAGCTGCACAGTTTGCCTGGAACTGCTGTTGATTACGCCAGTCAACCTCAGATCATGCAGACCCTAAGGAATGGACAGGAGGTTTCAAATAGCCCTGAGATGACGCTGGAGGGATACCAGTGGAATGATGCCCACTGCAGTCAGGCTGTAAATCAGCCCAAAATTGTCCAGTCTGTGAGAGAAAAGTTCCAGTGTCTCAGCTCTAGCAGTTTTGCATAAAAAGCAGGAAGGAGAGACAACATGCGATTAAAATAAGACATGGCAAATGTAAATTTCCACATGGAACATGTTACACGAATACGCAACGCAGGTCATATACTGTGAACAACATTTTAATTGTAATGTACTTCAATAAGACAAAAAAAAACACTGCATGTAAATGCTGGATTCAGCATTTTTCTGCTCATGTTCACACTTGAATTCGGTTGCACACAGTAACAGTTATAGATCTTTTAGCTATTTTACCTCTCTTTTCTTTTATGTATAGACCCATAACTTAAAAAGCACAACTTTTATGTTTTCAAGATTGTTTTAAATTAGGACAAAAGGTTGAATCATAGGCATAATTCTTATATCAGACAATATTCTCATAAATTACTGGATATTCTCTAGATCATGTATATAGATATCACATCAAACTAGGATATGCCATATAAGGAGCACGTGATTGGTAATAATTTGACATCATTTTTATGTATGCTAAGAGAAAACCTTCATATGAAAATAAATAATGCCAAAATTTCGTTCTTACTGTATAGAATTATGCCATTAGTAAATAAGGTTTTGCAGGTGGTTGCATCTACAAGAAACTATGCTAACATCAGCCAGTGACAATTCAGTGTGTATATTGTAATATCTGCATGCCATGTTTGCTTGAGGCCAAGACTGCATAAAATCCACATACATGCATATTTTACTATAATGTACATTAGATATATGTAAATATATCAGACTGGGATGCAATGTTTGCTGAAAAATCAAGTTCATGCTAAAATTATAGTCAAAAACTACTACAACCAGCATAATATGAGTAAAAATGATTATAGTGGTTTGATTTTTGTCTGTTTTGATTTGCACTCGACAGAACCACCACTAGGAAATACAATTAGCCATAAAAACAGTCAAATGTAATTTATAGTGTCTTGATTTTAGGATAATTTGTTCAGGGGGCCATGTTGGGGAATGTGAGAGTAAGGTGTTAAAAGCGTACTGTAAATTAATGCACATTTGGATTAAATGTTTTTGTTTAAAATATTCAGCATTGGTTTTCTCTGCCCTCCCTCCACCTACAAATAAAACACTGGTCGGCTTACACTGTCTATCATCGCCAAGATTTTTATTTGCGATCTCAGCAGTGTAGTGTATTTTGTTCTTTATTTATTTACTTTCGGAGACTTCTGTTATGTTAAAATGTCTTTTTCACTTTGATGAAAGCATATTTATTAAATGTTTAAATTGGATTTTCAGCTGGTATGATTTTAAAATTTGGTTTTTAAAAGTGCTGTGAATATTGCATTTCTCTGTTTTTTCCTTTGAATGAGCACTGCTCAATAACCTTAAACCTTAACAAAATGTTACATTTTAAATAATTTATCTGACTTGACCTTCTAAATAACAGTGTACATAAATGGAATTAAAACATGGATCTCTGAATGAAGTATGTTTATGTATTTGTTTCAGTAAATTTAGATTTCTGTTTAACTGATAGGTATTTTTATCCTTCATTTGAATTGTTTCTTTTGCACTTTTCCCTTTTTTTAAATGAAATTAGTGTTTGTAAAGATGTACATTTTCATGAATATTCCCATTGACCTGTTCTCGTGAATTTAAATTAATTTTTGGCTTTTTTATAACTGCCTTAGTTGTTATCGTTCGAATATGTGTTTTAGGCAACAAATAAACCTTCACTTAAAATGACAATTACATTGCCTTACAGTTCCTTATTGCCTCACATTTTTCATATATAATTCTATTAGCTTTATTATTTATTACGTTATAATCATAGTAATAATCATTACAATTAGATATAATAGTTATATAATTGTATTTTCTCTTTTTATAGACTGTTGATAAAAAAAGTTATTTAAAATATTTTGGGAAGTTTTTATAATAAAAACATTTTTGAATGTTATATAGCAAACCTAAATATTGTCAGGGGTTAAGAATGTTGTGGGGTGATTTATTTTTCCAACCATAATAACAGCAAACTTATTTAAATGATAAAATAACACAAACAAAACTATGTTATGATTAAGAAATATCTAAAATCATTGCAATATTTTAGCTTATTTGTAGCCTATACCATACCTTTAGACATTTGTTTAGTTTTAAGGCAAAGACCCTTTGAAACTTTGTTTGCGTTATATATTCAAATTACAGCTTAATTATAGCTTTTATGTTAAGTAATGAAAACAATGTGTTGGTAAAGAATTTTGTGCTAATTCATTTGTATAGCGGCTTTCATACTGTGCTTTGTTAAAAAGCAACATTATATCAATCATATACGAAGGGCATTGTAAACATTAATATCAAAGTTGCATTTTTTGTGATTTATCTAGCCCTAAAAAACTTATTCTATACGTTTCTTCAACTTTTATTGAAATACCAAAACACGTATGTATACATTCCACATTTAGGACATTTAGTGCATCAAATTTTCCAGGTCACGCACCTCGCCACAAGATGCCGCTCAATCTTAAGAAGCGTCTGCCAGAAAACCATCGAATAAATTACAACAGCCGAACTGGGATTTGTAGTTTTTCATCATCTTATTGTCTCTGGAGTTATATGTTTTGATTTTAAATACATTAAGGTACATTCTAAGTGCACGACGTCGCCTCCTTACAGCCGTGATAAGGTCTATATATGTGTCGAGTGCAAAATAACGGTTCGTTATAAAGACTGATCTGGAACTTTCTACACGCAGCCCCTCCCTCACCCATAATACATTGCGCGCCGCTTCATCCATTCTTCTCCACCGTTCAACATGTCGATGATGGAGGGTCCGCTAAACGTGCTCGGCCAGAGAACGACCGGCGAGTCCGTCCGGACTCAAAACGGTAAGAACGCATTCGGTTACACTCGCAAACGAAAACAAAGCGAGAGGAACAAGAAACGGGTCGGGCGCGGCTATTCTGTAGCGGAAGAGCTGCGGCCGGCGTCTCGCGCAGCACGTGCGGCTCGGCGCAGTTAAATTTAGACTTACGAACTGAATGTAAAGTTAGCGCTGTAATATTTTAAAGCGCAGTATACGAATTATGTAGTGTAGACAGTATACAAGGCACGTTGTTGCTGTTTGCATCTGGAGTGTCTATAAACAATACACGCGCCTGCTCCGCACAAAAGCTTGAAGTATTCATGTATTTCTATGGTTCATTTACAGTCATGGCCGCATCGTCCATAGCAAACATCGTGAAGAGCTCTCTAGGACCAGTAGGACTTGACAAGATGCTGGTGGATGACATAGGAGTAAGTGCCAATGTTACGTCGAGGCCTTTAAACAAATAGTTCATTCTAAAAATGAAAATTCTCTACTCTCGTGGTTATAATACTGTTTTCTGATGTGCGTTTTTTTAAGGATGTGACCATCACCAATGACGGTGCCACCATCCTGAAGCTCCTTGAGGTAGAGCACCCAGCAGCGAAGGTCCTCTGTGAACTGGCAGAACTGCAGGATAGGGAAGTTGGAGATGGCACAACATCAGTGGTAAGATGTTTGATCGGTTGATGCATGACGTGATTTATCGACATTTGCGAGTGAGTAAATGTTTGTTATAGAAGCTTTGTGTTTGCTGTGATGTTTCTTCTTCATAAGTTGTTACGGATTTACTCTTGTCAAGTCAAAAACGTAAGGGGCGGTGGTTAAAGCTCAAAAAGCTGCTGATTCATGTCAGTAAGAAGCAAGCCTAATGCCGTCACACCATTTTGCCAAGTTTTCAGATTTTTGCAGGACAAGTAAATGCATGCTTTCCTTGTCCTATCATATTTTCATATGCATTCTGTTACAAAAAAGGTTAATGGTATGGTTAAAAACACAAGCTTTAGTAATAACATTGCATGTTTCCTGTTATAGTACCACCCATCTGGCTTTCATCCGTGTGTGTGGCTATGCTAACAGGATACAGAAGCTTTCTGTCAAAAACTGCGGGATTTGCAGGTCATCCCCTGCAAAAACCACAAGTCTGACAGTACACAAATTGATAATTTAAGTTGAATTTGAGATTAAACCAAAGAAACCCTGCTCACTGACATATGTGTTTATGTAGGTGATCATCGCTGCTGAGCTCCTGAAGAGTGCAGATGAGCTGGTAAGACAGAAGATTCACCCCACCTCCATCATCAGTGGATACAGACTGGCCTGCAAGTAGGAGTCACTTTCCTGTGTGTCCAGGTATGTTTTATAAAGGTGTTTTGAATGAAAAACTGACTGTCTGTGGTTGACAGGGAGGCGGTGAGATACATCAATGAGAATCTCACCATCAGCACAGATGACCTGGGCAGAGAGTGTCTCATCAACGCTGCAAAGACGTCCATGTCTTCCAAGATCATTGGAGTGTATCCTTTGTGTTGTGTTTGAGTTTTGCGTTCACATAATAAGGGGTGCTCAGATCAGGATTTTTGGGGCCAATCCTCCATCACTGAAAGCTTATACGTCCGATTACAGGAGCTATTTGAAGCTTTCTCAGTAGCATTATTTATTAAACTATATTTAACAACAATGTATATCAAGTATTCCAATTAAGAGAAGAGAAACTCTCATGAATTGACAATTGAATATTGGCAAGTAACATACTGACCTAAAACATATCACCCTGTGACATGAGTCCCAGAAAATCTTAGTCACCACAATATATAGTGGCTTGATGATCAAAGAAAATTTCTTCCATTATTTTATCTTGATATTTCTTTATGCTTCTTACTGGCCTTGGAGTAGGATTGATGCTTTTGAAACGTCTCTGTTACCAACAGCTGAGCACAGTTGTGCTAAACTGTCTTTTTAGAATTTTCATTTATATATTACATGTTTCTGTTAATGTGGGTTCTGCAGTTGAGTGGCGCCTGAGCTCTTATACTGCCCCGCTCTCTCTTAGCGCTAGCTAACTTCGAAAACTTCTCGTACTCCTTAACGTGACTAACCTTCAAATGTTTGATGAGGGGGGTGGTGTTAAAATGTTTTGGGTGCTTCCCGGCACGTGGAATTTGCTTGGTACACACGTTGCAGATTGCTAATGTATTGTCTTTTTCACACACCTTGTAGAATTGTCAGACCTGTGAAGCCATTTTCGGCCAAATTTAGTTTCGGTCATAAATTACCCGCACTCATGCACTCCCAAATGCATGAACATGGTCATATTTTTGGGTGATTTATTTCTTGAAACCAACAATTACTAAATCATTTGTACGGCTACAATATGATTTGTATTTTATAAATGCTCACAAAAAAGTAAAAAAAACATTGATGGGATTACCACAAGCTTTCCTGTAGCTCAGTGGTTAGAGCATTGCGTCAACAACGCAAGATTGTGGGTTCGATCCCAGGGGATTGCAAATACCTACATAAAATGTATAGGATAAAGCCTATAAGTCGCTTTGGATAAAAGCGTCTGCCAAATGCCTAAATGTAATGTAAATGAAACTTAACTATAAACCTGTGTTGGGTACGCTACTCTGAAAAAGAAATGAATTCCTAGTCAATAATTTCATATTCAATGGGGTTATAAGATTATGGTACACATTATTCCTCTCCATTACTGATTACTTTATATATTCTTTATCAACCTTGTTAAGAATTGATCAGTGGATAAACGCGAAATATTATAAATGACTACATAAATTATTCTTATTAACTGAACAAAGTATACAAATGTGAGATGGATACATCAAAGCATAAAGTTGGACTTCTAATTTTGATCTCATTTCGATTGTTGAATATCTTACACAGTATTTAGTTCAAATAAATCATAAGAAACTAATTAAATTACAGGAAAATAAAAGTAATCCATTGCTTTACTTTTTCATGAAAAAGTAATTCAATTACAGTAACAAATTACCTTGTAATACTGCTCTAAACCCCTATAAACTTCTTCCATAGAATAGGACACGCATCAAAATAAACATGTAAAAATGTAATTACTACTGGTGTAATGGTATGTGTATAGGGCTGCCACAAACGATTTGTTTTGGTAGTCGATTAATCTAACGATTATTAGACCGATTAATTGACTAATCGTCTTTTCTTATTATTTCGATGACTAATCAGTATGTTTTTTAATGATTATTCAGCTTTTGCAACTACTTAAAACATTTAATTATACATAATTTACGTAATGAATAAAATAAATTCAGCTTTTGAAATTTGTTTTAATGAACTTGAATCAACTGGTTACTCTCTTAAAGTTTGCTGATTCTGTCCAACTCGAATCTTACAAATACTCTTTAACAAACTTTCAAATGCAAATAAAAGTCTAAATAAATCAGGTACATTACAGACCAAAATATTTTTATTAAATGTATTCAAATCTCTTGACAGAAGCATTAAGCAGCATTTCTATGACAGCAGTTTAGTTAAATGTAAAAGAGCAAGTACAGAAGAAAATATTTAAAAAAATAAAGGCAAGTTATAAGACTCCTATCACTTAACGTCCCTCTCTTATAATCATTTTCCTCTCATGTAATAGGCCTAGTGTTATGAAAATCAAAACGGGCTTGACTCCTAAACTCGATCAAAGCTTTATACTTTGCAAAACAAATAATAACATTACTGTAATTAGGATTATTGTTGTTATTATCATTACTATTATTATTGCATTCTCTCATAAAAAGATTTACCGCTAAGTTAGTTAGTTAGCTCTCGATGGAGACCAGTCACCTCTCTCCTTCTCATTCTCCGGGATGTTTCCTTTTTAAATACTCCAGCATGCAGGTTGTGCTTCCGTGAAAGTCAAGTTATGCCTTGCATGCATTGACCACAACCGCATTTTTTGTTTTCACTTTCGTAAAGCTTTCTCACAGTTTACTTGTTTGCATTCGTTTGTACTCCGCCATAATTCGAACTGCGTGTCCTTATACTGCGATAGCATTCGGGAAGGCTGCATTACACTCTAGCGCTACAGTGCCTTAGCGGTCAAATTGTCATCATTCCTATGCCCTACTCCCTTTTGAAGAGGAAAGCACTTGGAATTTAGACTTAAGTGAACAGTGCATTTGGGTCGCATTATGTAGACATTTGGAATGCACTTGGCAAAGGAAGCAATGTATTTTCCTTCAGATGGCATGTTCATGTGAAAACGAAGCATTGTGTATGTCGGCAGATGTTGCTGTTGTAATTGAATAACTTAAGCATTTGCAAATAAACATACATTTCATATTTTAAAAGGTTTTTATACAATGCTATATAATCACAAATATATATATATATATTAGTGGTGGGCCGTTAACGCCGTTACCGTTAACGCAGTGAGACTCTTATCGCGCGATAAAAAAAATGTCGCCGTTAATCTATTCTCAAAGTTGGGTTGGGAGCTGGGTCTATACTACGCAAGCTATGATGACTTTCACCTTGATATTTTAGCGCGGATGTATACCAGCTTAACTGCACTGTACGGGGCGAGAACGAGATTTTTCAACTCGAGTGATTCGCGTCATTCGCGGAAGCAGAAGCCGCCTCATCATCTCATAACCAGGGCTTCATTCGCGCGATTCGCGCAGCAAGTAGGTCTATTGCCTCTTTGCATTAACATATAAATCACTCGCGCTTGACACGCCATTCGCGTTTGGTCTGAACACAACATAACGTTACTGTGAAATTACCGCATCAAACGTGACGTGCTAACATGGATGCAGCTATGAAGCCGCCGGGTTTGCTTCAGGGAATATTCATTTTAAGAAGCTTCCCAATGGAAACATCGACAAGACTAAGGTTGTTTGCACCTTGTGCAATGCGGAATTGGTTTAAAAAAAAACACTTTCTCTCAACCGGTAGTGGTCTAGCTTTAGTTGAAACCAGTAAATTTGTATTGAAATCTAATGCATTATGGCTCCTGTATGACATATCGCTTGTTGCTCCCTCACTCTTTGTAAGTCGCTTTGGATAAAAGCGTCTGCTAAATGTAAATGTACTGTAGGAGCTCTTCCAGTCTCAAGTACCACCTAAACGCAAATCATCCCTTAGCTAATGCGGAAGTAAACACAAGTTCATCTTATTGAACATAATTTAATTTTCATCACCAATTATCATAGTAGAACAACTTTCTCAAGCAGTTTGAGATGCATGCCCCTGGTCTAATGCGCCACATGGCTTGAGAAACCCATTCTCAAAGACTTACTTTTAGTCATTATTTGGGTAGCATACATATTCTGAATGCCTTCGGCAGAATTCAAATGAGCCATTTTAATCTAGATTAATTCCAAGATTAATCTAGATTAAAAAAATTAATCTATGCCCACCACTAATATATATGTAAAAAAACCTTTGAAAATAAACAATTTATTTTATATTTTGAAAAGTTAGGTTTTATGCTTAAAATTATGCCATTAAAACAGCGACATCTGCTGTCACTCATGTGCGGACACAATGCTTCCTTCTCACGTGAACATGGCAGCTGAAGATAATGAGGAAATAACTTCGCTTTCTTTGACAAGTGTATTCCAAAGTGTACATAATGGGACGTAAATGCCCTCTTCACTCCAAAATCTAAACTCCAAGGGCTCTGCCCTTAGAAAGGAGTAGGGCATAGGAATGATGACTTCATTTGGAATTTTCCTCGTGACGGTTTGGTACGAATACTCGTACCGTTACACCCCTAGTATTTACAAAGCCTGAACATGGTTGAAGTTGCATATGATTAGAATAATTATCCAAAAAGTGGATATTGGTCCTTGACGTTTTCTCAGTGATGCTGATTTTTTTGCCGACATCGTGGTGGATGCTGCCCTGGCTGTTAAGTTTGTTGATGGTAAAGGTGTTGCACGCTATCCCATCAACTCTGTGAACGTGTTAAAGGCTCACGGACGTAGTCAGAAAGAGAGTTTCCTCGTCAATGGATATGCACTCAATTGCACCGTTGGATCACAAGGTTTGTCTGTTTGCTTGCCTGCTTTTTTTGCACCAATTGTTTTTCCATCATCTTTGTGTTAAGAGCAAAAATCTCATATATTCAGGAATGGTGAAGCGTGTGTCCGGTGCCAAAATAGCCTGCCTGGACTTTAGCCTGCAGAAGACCAAGATGAAGCTCGGTGTTCAGGTTGTCATCAATGATCCAGAGAAGCTCGATCAGATCAGACAGAGGTAAGATCAGATTCTTAAGAAGATATAGAAAGCTGTGATTTTTTTTTTTCCCATTTTCATTGCTGCCACACCATCAGTGGTGTGTGTAGTTATACGCGTGGGATAAAGTAATTTCTGCTCAAAGCCACTGTTAGACACAGATGCTCATGTGCGTCTTGTTTGTCTGTTTTTGAGCAGTACATTGTGTAGTCATTAGGGATGGGTGACCAAGCTTTTTATATCACAGTACAAACAATTTATGTGATTTAAAAAAGCAATCAGAATTTGTTGAAAGTGAAAATTAAGCTTACATTTATACAAAACTATAC
Source organism: Triplophysa tibetana (assembly GCA_008369825.1). Lineage (NCBI taxonomy): Eukaryota > Metazoa > Chordata > Actinopteri > Cypriniformes > Nemacheilidae > Triplophysa > Triplophysa tibetana. Next base: position 7,137,174 of record CM017912.1, read on the forward strand.
TTAAACAGGCATTTCAGGTCTCTATATTATGTTTAGTTATATTGTATTTTATTGAAAAGCAATACATATATAAAAATCACATTTTTACCATTCAGTTTATGGCTAAAAAAAGAAATGCAAAAAAAAAACATGTTCGGTATTTGGCCAAGTGTTTCATTTTTATTCGGCTTCAGCAAATAATTAATATTTTAGTGCATCCCTAATTTAGTCATCTAGTCAGTGCTTGATGATAATTTCCATAATAAAGTACCATTCATTTCTAAAGTATGTAACAATGTCAGAATTGGAATTATTGCTGCCGGTTGACACATTTATGCTGTGGTTTGTATCACCCAGATCATTCTCATTTTCTTCTCGTCTCTTGTGTTTGTCACTTTAGGGAATCAGACATCACTAAAGAGCGCATTCAGAAAATTCTGGCGTCCGGTGCGAATGTTGTCCTCTCAACAGGCGGCATAGATGATATGTGTCTGAAGTATTTTGTTGATGCTGGAGCCATGGCAGTAAGAAGAGTGCTGAAGAAGGATCTCAAACGCATCGCCAAAGCAACCGGAGGTATGCTGGCTGCATTTGTTTCTGTCTGCATTTAGCTTATTTGTAGCCGAATAATAATTTTGATGCTATTTGAGTCTGTTAATATGAATAATCGGCCTTTTGAGTTCTGGGTTTGACTTGATTCAATGCATGTGGGCATATTAATTTGTTATACAAAAGAGTTTAGCCTTCAGCTGTGAACACAGAAGTAATGTAGCATTTAGGTTTTAAAATGCGATTTTGCGTTTGTAACCCTACAGCCACTGTTTGCTCATCTCTGTCTAACCTGGAGGGAGAGGAAACGTTTGAGGCGGCCATGTTGGGTCAGGCAGAGGAGGTCCTGCAGGAGAGAGTGTGTGATGATGAACTCATCCTTGTCAAGAAGTGAGATTATTATCTTTCTTATATTTCTAAAATCAATACTTTTGAGACTTTTTATCAATGCTTACTAAAAATATCCTTGTAGAGGGATGGTAATATAAAAACTTCATTTTTTTTTATAACATAACAAAATATCTGACGTTTCTCTGTTTCTGTCTTAAAGCACAAAAGCTCGCACTTCTGCCTCTATCGTCTTGCGTGGGGCGAACGATTTCATGTGTGATGAAATGGAGCGTTCTCTGCATGATGCTCTGTGTGTTGTGAAGAGGGTTCTGGAGTCCAAATCTGTGGTACCAGGAGGCGGCGCTGTAGAAGCTGCACTGTCAATTTATCTGGAGAACTATGCCACCAGCATGGTGAGGATTTGGTTTATTTGTATATTTATGAGTAAAACTGAATGTGTACAATATAATTATTATGTACATATTAGTGCCGTGTTTCCCAGAGAATTTAGATGGACTATGGGTGCTCATACCAGTTTCCTCAAGGGGGGGGGCGGGGGCATGCTCCCCTGTAAGAAAAATGTGTATATTTTAAAGGCTAATGCTGCAATCTGGTGCGTTTTAAGAGCAAAATTATGTGACTCAATCTATAAAGAATACAATAGCTATAATTGTAATTTATCATTGGCTACATAGATATAAATGGTGATAATATGGCACAACAATGGGTGAAATGGCAATTCACAAATATCCATCAAAAAATTAAGTAAATAAAGTGTTTAAACGTTGAACTAATTAATTTATAACCATATATGTGTTATAAACTTATAATAGAATTTAGGCCTGCACGATTAATCGTTTTTAACCGAAATCGCAATTTGAACGAGTGCGATGTTCAAATCGCAAAAGCTGCGATTATTTCGATTAAAAGGGCTTTAAATATGATAAAATGCTGCTACGTATTATTTGACAGTTTGCTTCTGCAATTTTACGTTAAGCCAATAGGGAGCATTTTAACACTTAAGTGATGCGCGGATGGCAGTTAAATCCGCGGGCACTGCGGATGATCCGCGGGTCGGGTAATAAAAAATACTTTCAGATTAATTGCGGGTGGGTCGCGGGTGGATGATTTCTAATACAATATTAACACAATTTCTCAAAAACTACGAATATGTTTTAAACGCATTTTTAATCAGGCGCTAATTTGTAGTAATTTAAAAGAAATTCGCGCGTGGCGACGGTAGAGGAAGCAGAAATGGAGGCAAAACAGATCCGAGAGAAATTTAAAAAGGGAGAATATATATATCAGAGAAAATTATACGTGCGGTCGGGTGGATAATTTAATTGAAGCAGCCGATGAGGGTGACATTTTAGTTTATCCGCGCATCTCTACTGTACATGCTTTTAAATTGGTAAAGAACGTCATTTGGAAAAGATGAGCGCGACCGGGAGCAGCAGTTCAAATTCGCAACAAAGTAACGTCATGTCTGCTGAAGCGCAGCATGACTTTGTACCTTAATGAAACGCTTATGTTTGGGATTATTTTGAAAGTCTTATGTCGACCTCGCGAGGCAACACAACCAATCTCTATCAACACCTGCAGAGGTTTCAAAGACTATTCTATGATGAATGCAAGGCCAAAAAGTCCACAGATAAACCCTCTTCGTCGTAACAACCACCACAACTGATAACCAAGCAAACATCAATTGCTCACGCGTTTGAAATAAGCACACTCTACGATACATTGTCACAAAGGTATGGCAAAATAACAGACGCCGTACATAACTAATTGTTTACAGTGTGTTTGGGATCTTAAAAGTTTAAGGTTTTGTTTATACTTGTTAATTTAACTATTTAAGATACTGCTGTTATTCTCTTAATTTGTCATGACATTTTTGCATGACAATTTTATTTAAAAAAAAAAATGGCCACAGTGTGAGTGGTTTTAAATAAACAGTGGGATAATGTTACAATAGTTTGTGATTTTGCTTGGTCTTTCTTTGATGCATGCTGTTAAAACCAACACAACAAACCTAGCTCTTTTTTTTTAAATAGTAGTCAAATCGCATTTTAAATCGCAATTTTGTTCAGAAAAATCACAATTAGATTTTTTCTTCAAATCGTGCAGCCCTAATAGAATCACGTATTATACATTAAACTTTTATTTACAAATTTGGCACGCTCTTCCTGAAATATTTACAATTGCTCATGTTCTGAAAAAAAGTAAATCAAATTTTTTTATATTTTTAAGAAATAAAGTTTGAACCAGTAACATTACTTGCAAATAGCTAATAATATGCCATTTAGATTCTGAAAAGTTAAGTTAGAACCAGTGGTAATAACATGTAAAATCATTTTCTAACATTTGTTAGATAAAACAATAAATGAATTATCACTATAACTAGAAATCCAAAATACATATAACCAAAATTATCTGATATGAGTAATTTTATGTCATGGCAATTACATTTTTAATGCTTGAGGCACGATCTGAGCGATGTGGAAAGGGTTAAAAGTGCTTTTGGCGCTAAATAAGGATATTAGAGGACATAGTGCAGAAAGTTCATCATTATAAATGGCATGGGTGGGCGTGATGCTAAAATCTCCGTTGTGTAAGCACGCTGCTCATGTACTCTAGTACGTGTTTGTGCGCTGAGGCAACCGGTCTTTTTCTAGACCATGGTGGAACAAATAGAATAGGGCGGCCTGCCATGGTCTCATCAATGAATGGGAAACACTGCAGTGTGCACATTGTCGGTTAATTATTGTAGTAAAATAAGCGAAATCTTGACACAGCAGACCAACAAAATGTCAGATAGTGTTTTTTGCAACATGCTTAACAAGCAAGCTTATTTAAAACAAGATCTCTATAGCAAATAAGGCTTCTCGTTCTTGTCAAGTCTCTTCTGTTGTGTGCAGATGTTGACTTTTGTTTAAACAATAGAGATGAATTTTGTACTTAATTAAATAAATGATTTGCAGAATAAATTTAATTATGGCATCTGTGTAAGGAAATGCATAAATATTTTTATGAGTTCAACCCATAAAATTTACCTCAAATGTCATAGGGCATTTTCAAAATGTGCAAACTTCCTTGTACTGATGAAAATATGGTTGCTTTGTAATTTCTTCCTCATTTAATCTGCGCATAAGAATAACATTGTTTTTTATGTTTTAATGGCATTATGTACGGTGTTTTATTCCATGTAAATTTGTCTTTTTGGCGTACAGTCAAGCTGAAACTGCACTTTTCAGACTTGTGGATGATACTTTTATTTGTAAATTTCATGATGTTAACAGAAAAGTTGCATTGAATCAGTCACTTAGCATGTAAACACTAGTACCAATACACTGCATCACATATGTGCAAAGATCCACCAGAGGGTGTTGTTTATCTATAAACCCGATTTATACATAAAAGTTGTGAAAATGTATAGCTTCATATGAATAGTTATGTTTTTTAAAGTGTCAGATCATTTAACTTTTTACTTTTATATCTCCTCCCATTATAATTGCTGACATGCCCATTGATGGCTGTACAGTTATACGCGTGGGAGACAGTAATAGTTTTGAGAGATGATGGAGCAGATAAACAGCTCTGCTGACAGCTGCATCCATTCTGCTCAAAACAAACATATCTGATATCTCTTTGTATATATGCACTGCAGCAGTAACTCTTTTAATATCCAAATATATCAGCTGCTTTAATGTTACAGATTGAGTACAGTTTCCATTGGTTGTCTAGTGAAATTATGAGCATACATCTAACAGTTTTCTTTTGTGTGTTTTGGCTGCAGGGTTCCCGTGAGCAGCTGGCTATTGCGGAGTTTGCTCGCTCTATGCTCGTCATTCCTAAAACTCTGGCAGTGAATGCTGCACAAGACTCCACCGACCTGGTGGCCAAACTCCGAGCCTTCCACAATGAGGCTCAAGTCAACCCTGAACGCAAGAACCTCAAATGGTAAGTGTGTTACAGTCTTCCAAAATCGTAGAACTATGAGTTCAGACTGATGAAAATATGCAATCGCACATTTTTTTACATTGAAAGTAATATATGGTGGTGGTTTATATGAATTTAGTTATTTTGAATGGGTGGTGTTTTATAGTTGAAAAGGATTAGTTCTGATCGTGATCTGGAAGGACTGTGGGTCAAATACTTTTTTTAAGACGTGTTTGTTACGTCTTCCCTAGGATCGGATTGGACCTGGTCAATGGAAAGCCACGAGATAACAAACAGGCGGGTGTGTATGAACCAACGATGGTTAAAACGAAAAGTCTGAAGTTCGCCACCGAGGCAGCGATCACCATCCTTCGAATCGATGACCTTATCAAGCTCTTCCCTGATCAGAAAGAAGGCGGGCCCTCCTACCAGGATGCCATCCAATCAGGCTCGCTGGAAGGATAAAATCCATTTGCATTGAATCTGGAGTCATTTTGTTCAGCTTTGTATTTATGTCTGAATCCAACTGATGGGCTCTTAGTGTAGACCGTGCACTTTGTTTACTTTTTGCTAATATAGTAACATATTTGTTTTTCTCCATTTCAACCATAATAAAGCAGAATCTGTTGATGTGTGTTCGCTTTTTGGCTTCACCTTTTGAGTATAAGAACCTTTTTTTGTACTTGCATAGTATATTTTTCACTCCCACAGTCAACGGAATATTCATTCTCATGGAAGAGATCAAGTTAAGGTTTTGAGCACAACACATTCAAACTAAAAGTGCTTATAACAGAAGTTAAAGTCACTACTTGTTCTTTATCGGAAACAGGTCTGATTTGCAATGAAAGGGGGTTGAGAAAATGTTGACAAAACATTTATTTTTGGGTTCAATGTTTCTTAGCGATGTATGATTTTGAATAAGTCAAGCTGCTTTGCTTCATTTCCGTAGTTAATTGAATTACGCTGGAGATTTGAACATAAACATGCCAACGATCTCTTAGCCATTTGAAACCAATAAATACTACAGCGTCACTTTCCTTGCAAAAAATTCTACTACAGATGCTTTGTGCAATGTCACATTTTTGGCCCCAAATAGCACCAGTTTCTGAGGACCTGTTGACACATTACATGTTATATATAATTACGCCATTTTACAGCGGCTAGTATCTCCATGTATCCAGTTGCATATCTGGGCATATTTTGGAGGTGTAATCCTCACTGCCACATTGAAGTCTTGCAGTGTACCATTTACATTCACCCACTGGTGTCCAGAGAACACACCAATAATCTTTCTCCTCCATTTTCTTCCCCGTTTACCGTCGGGCTCCTGGAGCTGACATACACTCCAGCTCCACTAGATCCCTTTTGAGCATCACAGTACTGGTACAGTAGATCGTTGGATTCCTCTAAGACTGAACAGAAACGGCAGACGACATTCCCCGACAGATCGTTATCAAAACCAGAGAAGTGAATTCTTCCAGCTGGGATGTCTTTGACCACAGGAACGATGCCTCATTCCATGTATCTCATCTTCTGGGGTCTTTTCAGCTCCAGTAAGGCGTAATCATAGTCAGCAGAAACTTCATTTCCATCTCTGTACAACCAGTCAGTTGGCACTTGTACAACTCCGGTGTTCCTTGTCTTTTTTAACAAATCGTCCTTCAGTGGCTACATCTTTTTCATTTGACTATCTTTTATCTTCTGTCCTCTCCTCCTGTTCCCTTGCTGCCGTCCTCTCTTACGTATGGAGCGAAGCTTCATGATACCCACTCGGAGTCTCCTGCTTCCTATTAGATAGTCTTGTCCGTCGTGAACACAGTGAGCTGCGGTCAGATCGTGTCTTGGGGACACCAGGATTCCCGAGCAGCCGGTGGAGAGCTTCACGGAGGCAGAAAACGGGTAGTTGGTAGTAAAATGTTTATCTGTGATCACAAATCGCCTATCTATGCCATACACCTGTCGTTTCCTGCGCTTGAGGTGTCCCGGCTTGCAGACAACAGACGTGTCTTTTAAAACGGTGACTCCATTCAGTTTGATTTTGGTGAAGGTGCGTGTTCCATTCTCGTAGATTGTTTCGTATGACAGCAATCGCTCCAGCTCCAAATGCCTCAGTTTTGGCAGGTTTCTTTGGAACTCGATCCCACACATCACTCTTGGCTTACTGAAATCATCGGCAATGAATTCTGGGCTTTGAAGCCTCATTGTGATCTGGTCCTGGATCGTTGGGATCTTCATTTGCTGCAAATGGCAATCTTTTTCATTCTTTGTGGTAAAATCACCACTACGCACCAGAGATACTACCACAGCCAATGTATTTAAACCGAACAGGAGAGGTCGAGGGTGTGCCATTTTGCTTCTTTACCTGAGGGAAGGAAAAGAAGAGATCTGGAGTTACCATTCTCAATACATAATCCTGGTATGGTCCATATTCAAGGTAGATGCCATAAATGAAAATCAGGCAGTGATTGATAGGTGAATAGTAGGTTGTACTGTCCTTCTATTTTCAGGCCTTGTACCAGGGTTGCTCGACTGGGCGGCAGTATATTTGTATATTCTGGTTAGATATAATCATAGTTTATTACATTATTATCAGGTTGTTATATATAGTAGACACTTTAGTTGACAATTATTATTATTTGTAATTATTTTTTAATCATTGTAATTGTCATCTGGAGATTTTTGGAGGGGCCTAAGAAAAATCTGAGGGGGGAAATTTCCCACTAGCCCTCCCTTTACCCGAACCTTTACTACAATTTTTACTAACATAACCCAAACTCACTAGAAAACGCAACTATTTTATGAGGTGGTGGTATCGTATGAATTTGAAATTGTTAATAGATGTATGATTATTAGAAAAAAAGCAAGAATGAAGCCCCACCCCTAAATTTAATGTCAGTGGAATGAAAGCAGATCTTGTCTACAAATGACGTTTACAATGTACACTCACCTAAAGGATTATTAGGAACACCATACTAATATTGTGTTTGACCCCCTTTCCCCTTCAGAACTGCCTGAATTCTACATGGCATTGATTCAAGAAGGTGCTGAAAGCATTCTTTAGAAATGTTGACCCATATTGATTGGATAGTATTTTGCAGTTGATGGAGATGTGTGGGATGCACGAAGCTCCCGTTTCACCACATCCCAAAGATGCTCTATTGGGTGGAGAACTGGTGACTGTGGGGCCCATTTTAGTACAGTGAACTCATTGTCATGTTCAAGAAACCAATTTGAAATGATTCGAGCTTTGTGACATGGTGCGTTATCATGCTGGAAGTAGCTATCAGAGGATGTGTACATGGTGGTCATAAAGTGATGGACATGGTCAGAAACAATGCTCAGGTAGGCTGTGGCATTTAAACGATGCCCAATTGGCACTAAGGGGCCTAAAGTGTGCCAAGAAAATATCCCCCACACCATTACACCACCACCATAATTGCATTAATGAGAAATGGAACAGGTGTTCCTAATAATCCTTTAGGTGAGTGTAATTCATACCTTTTGAATTAGACACCTTCTTATATGGTTACAGACAAGATTTTGCTTAAGGTCACATCCTATTTTTCACATGTCAACTGCAAGAAGACGATTTTTAGTGATTTAAAAATGCACATCATGGTACATGTAATAGTGCAGTCCATTAAACTATACACTTGTCCTTCAGAGCCTCATAGTGAAGTACAACACCTTCACAGAACAACACATCTTTTCAAGTGTTGTGGATTGACATAACAGGTAGTCCAACAGCACTCACATTTTAACTGAAATTGTTACTATGCCTCTGAATGCGCACTCCAAAAAAATGTGTTGAACGAACTTAATTAAACGATTCATTATAATCTTGTTGTATGAACTAAATGTTTTTGGTACTCTGATTAAATTGTTTGTGTATTACCTACACTAAAATAAAAATGTTCAACATTTTTTATATTATATATTTGTAACACTAATTAGACATTAATTAATTTAACTTCAAAAAGCAGATTTTGAGTTAATAGAACTCAAGAGAAATGCAAAGAAAAAATTGTAACCGCCCACAAACTAACCAAAGGCTACCCTTTTCTGAACAGTGGTAACCAAAAACTTAAAAATTTAACAAACCCTTAAAAACGTGTTTATTTTTACTGAAAAATACATAAAATAACAATTATTTGTGCAGTTATATGCAAAGCATTCTGGGAAGCAAGTCCTCTATCCAATTATAAAAAATTATGTTGACACAACAAAACTCCTTTATGTTTTCCCAACATGAATGGATTCTGCTATATGACTAAACATAAAAATATCATGTTGTGACCAAATTTTCCTAAAGTTGTGTTGATTTAACTTAAGCAAGTTAAGTAAATTTAACAAGCAGAAAAAATATTTTTTTAATGTGAAAGCGTTAAGGGTTAATGTATAGAAGCTATTGTGTTATTGGTAAGAGAATGTGTTCTTATGCTGTTTTGTTACATAATATCCAAAACTTACGAGACTGAAATTAAAATCTGGAGACTAGACTGAATAATGATGAGGTCAGACATTTCCTGTGCAAAAATGTAAGAAAAACTTTTGAATTAGTCTGTAAATAAACTTGTTTCAAAATAAGAAAAGAGAATTGGTGGTGGTATATCAAACATAGGCAGCACATTGTAGTGAATACTTAACATTGTAAAAAGAAATAAAAGTTACTTTTTTATGTATTGATAAATGTAAGTGAATAACACTGCAAATCGAAAAACAATTATGTGTTTTGTATTCGTCTATTTTACCAATGCAGTGTTTACAATGAACTGTGAGAATGCCAGAAAAGCAAACTATTTCAATTATTTCGTTATTATAAATATAAATTATTTTTCCATGGATATTCACAAAGAGTAATGCAGTGGGTCGATAATACTATTAAAAATGTCAAAAGTAAAATGTAGCTTCTTATTGGTTTTACCGCTAAAGAAAGCAGTACATATCACAGCGGTGAGGTATCCAATAATATGTTTTCAGTGATTAATATGCTGTGTGTAAATATTCTAAAACAAACTGTCACTGTTTCCCCTTTAACTGGCAAGTTTGTCTGCCTGTTTCAAATTTGCTCCACATTCAACTCATTAATAAGCTAAACTATGTACACACTCACCTTCAAAGTTCATGAATCCGATTACAGATGAAAAAAGTTCACCCCGACTGATACTTTTTACTAGATTGATGACATTTATCCATGTGTCTTGAGCTGTGAAAGATCTGTGGATGTGTTGAGGGACTGCGCATGCTGTTCTGTGATGCTAGAGTCTGTCGAAATGGGCGGAACAACCAGCAAGTCATTCAATGTGTTTATTTCTACTGTGACACAAAATGATAGGCTTTTTAAATAGAGTTTAAGCAGGTAGTTCCTGACATGAACTATGCCTTAAAAAAGAGAAGTTTTAGGTTTGCACAAGGTTCTATGTTGGACAGTATGGTCCCATAAAGAACCCTTAACATCCACAACTTTCCATTGCACTAAGGGTTCTTTGTTGTAGAAAAATATTTTTGTAAAAGCTTTTGTAAAAGAAATGGTTCTTTTAAAAACCTTTAACTGTTTTTACATGAAGAGAACCATGTTATTATGTATTACCATATGTTAATACTTTAAAATTCGAATTAAATCAATATACAGGAATTTTTTTGTTCGCCCTTGTGTCATTCCAAACCCGTTTGAAGATATTTTAAAGACTGTTGGTAACCAAACAACATTGGACCCCATTGACTTCCACTGTATAGACAAACAACTCAAACAACATTTTTCAAAATTTAATCTTTTGTGTGAAGAAAAAGTATGGGTTTTGAACCACACAAGGTTGAAGAATTAATGACAGAAGTTTTATCAATGTGTGAACCATCCCTTAAGCATTTTAGATATTAAAGCTGTATTTACTGTAATAGCATTCAGGCGTGTCTCCCACATCCTGACAAATGAATGAATCGCCCTCTGGTGGCTGGCTGTAGTAAGCTCATAAACACCCCAAACATAAAAAATCCAATTGCACTTCAAATATATTTTGGCCAAAAAAAGTTTCTGACATTTTTGCTGATGTATGTTCAAGTGTTCATTTTTCACTCGTTTGTTATTGTTTTATATGTTTGCTTTTACTTAGTTAAATGATCACATGATTTCTTTCTCTTTTTACATTCTATCATGATTACAGACATTGTATAAACCTAAAACCGCATGTACATCTTATCCTGACTTAAGTGTCCCAAAAATCTTTTTCCAAAACATTATATCTACATTTAGAAGGGCTTATGATGAGCGAATCACAACTCCATATCGGGGAGGCCAAGACAGCAACATAAACATTCTGCCCTTTTAATATTTCTCAACCAAATTTTAATACTCGATCCTCTGGAACACAGAAATAGCTTCAAGTTCAGTTACTTGAAAGATAGACATGAAAATGATACTTTATATGGGCTAACATATGTGGTATGTTTACTTTGAAAAACATTTGTATCATGTGTTTCGCACATCTTTGTCTTTCCAATAATCTTGCATTCTACAATGTAATTATGCAGACTGGAATACAGAGGTGTTGTCCTGACCACAAAATCCAGACAAAATGTTGGGCGGGACTTGATTTTGACCATCGAGTATTGATTAGATTGTTAAAAGTAGGTTGTTGCCAACAAAATGGAGTCAGATTTGTACTCCAGTTTGTAATCAGTCAGACATTGCAGCCCCGCCCACGTGACCAGAAGTGGAGAGAGGTCGTTTCAAGGGGAGGGAGAAGGTTAACGTTTTAAATGCAAGATTGCAAGTGCAAATTAATTAAAAAATAATATCAATGCACGTTATTTTACATTATTTAAAATGAATACTTTAAAACTGTGTAAATCAATTTGAATTGACAGTTTTAATTGCATGCTGACTTTAAAATCTAACACTGCTTTACAGTGATGGTCAACAATTTATACCACACTACAATTTGTGCATGTTGGCTTTGAGTTAAAATATCCTATCTAAATTACGTATAAAATACTCACAAACGTTTACTTTCAATTTTATTGGTGTTTTATTGTTTCTTAAAATCTAAAGTTTTTGTAATCTTAAATCATTTGCATTTAAAGATACGTTTTATTTCTTTCTGTCAATCATTTTATGTAAAGCACTTTGAATTGCACTTGTGTATGAAATGTGCTATATAAATAAACTTGCCTTGTCTGGCCTTGCCTTCATATCCAGACTGATCTAGATAAACTCTAACTTTAACTTTTAATTTAATTTAATAGAATTCAGTCCTTAGTAATACCATAGTTATAAAAAGGTATGCTAAACTTTTATTGTGTCGTGGAACTCAGACAATGTTATGGAAAATCTTATGGAAAAGTCTAATTAAAAGTAACAAAGCAGCAAATGTGTTTCACATTTATAAAAAAGTTGCTAGAAGATTTTTAGTTGAAAATGAAAAAAAATCTGTAAAATGGGTTCATATTAATCTTGAATAAACTTGAATATATGGTCGAAACAATTAATGCCATACTTTTTTTAGTAAACGTTGAAAAAGCATCCCACGGACTTCAACACAAGGGTTAATTATGTCATTTATATAACCCAGCAAAGCATTTGACAGCAATATTCCATTTAATATATTTTTTTATTTCACAATCTAAAATTGATTTGAATATCTGGTGTTAAAGCAGTTCTGTGACTGGCAGGAACTTGTATCAAACAATTTGTTTCGTTGAACTTGTGACATTTAGTGGACCTGAACGAATTTTATGAAGCCTGAAGAGAGAGAATATTGCTTCCTGTTTTTAACGCACCCTGTTGAAAGGCTGGATTGAGACTGTCAGGAGAAATCTTTAAAAAGAGATTTAAAAGTGCTTTCCCAACAGCCTTGCAAACAGAGTGTGTAGTGATAGACTCGCTTGAGAGCTCAGCACTCGTGAAACCCGATCATATTGGGACGGTAGCGTGAAAAGCCTCCCTTTTAACTGCAATACATAAACAGGTTTCACAGATGGCTAACAAAACAGTTCACATAGAAACGCATTTACACACTCATAAATGCCTTTCATGTCTGTGTGAGTAACCGCAATGCCATAGATCAATAATTCTCATAATAAACTCTAATTAAATAAAGAGGCACCCTCACTAGGCTACAACATAAATAGTGATGTTTTGGTCTGTGATAGATAAGGTCTTATGAGCTTTACAAGTTTGCAGGCTGAGTGGATCTGTTCTTGATTTTGGTTTAGACAGCTAGTTTATAAATAGAAGGAAAATGACTCACAAAAGAGATTTGTTTATGAATATATCTAAGGTATCTCACACTTACAACAGAAATAAAGATGAAACACCCACATGGGTTTTACATTCACAGCCCTTTCATATTGAAGTCATGATTTTAATGTGTGTGCTAAAACTGACTTTCCCTACTTAAATTTTGCTATTAAAAAGCCACTTTAAAAATTCCACAACTTAGTTTTAATAAGTTTAAACTGTGCAGTTATAACTCAACCAATGAAAGTCAGTCAGATATTTGACCAGTTGTCTGTATGACTGCCCTGCGCCTGTCAGTAATCAATTTTTTTTTTTTGAATAACCCCCAAACACCTTTTTAGAAGTCTATTTCTTGTCTTTGGTCATCTGTTTGAGCATTTTAATACAGCTGCAGTACATTTCATAGGTGTGTTCTTGTGTATTCCTACATGCATCGTGAATGTTTATCAGAAATGTATTAAATTATGAAGGGATCAGATCTGCAGAAGAAAACTCTGCATGTCTGCCCCAAAGCTTCATGGAACACATCAGCCAGGAAAAACAAAATCCAGTCCACTTGAAATTCAGAATTTAGACGAATACCAAAAGAATAACAAATGGATTGTTTATAAATACTATGAATTCTTTCTTTCCCCCACACAGATTTCAAGTTGTAGCTAACTAAAAGTCAATCCCATGTACACGTGAGTATGTGCACCAATATGGCAAATTTTCTCCAAAGTCACGCTCACAACAACAAGGTCGACTTTATTTCACTGCCACAGAATGCTAGTCATATAAACAGGTAAACACACGCGTATGAAAACATTTCTAGAAATAATAATAAAAAAATTTGTTCAGACAGTGTAAAGGATATGTATTTACTCTTCCAATGTATTGACGTAGGAGGCATACACACATGCCAGTTTCCATAATAACAATAACAATCCGACATAATTCCTTTTCAATGATAGTCTGTAATCCTGCGCAAGTAGGGCGTGAGTAACATTTATCATAATGAACATAACAAAGAGAGAAAGAACAACTCATGAAACTGTACCCATCTGTAATAACACAAGTGAGCTGCGTTTTTTTGTGTTATCTATTGCCACATGTGACATACAATTCTCAGCACCTAAGACCTCGGTACACACTGAAGTTACCAAGCTATCAGTCTGCTATCAGTCACAGAAGCACTGCAGCTAGCCAAGGCGGAATCTAAATCCTCGGTCCTGATTCTGCAAGACCTTTCTGCAGCGTTTGACACTGTCAATCATCAGATACTGCTAGCAAACCCTATCATCTCTAGGAATCTCAGGCACTTTTTTCCGCTGTCCAGGCCCTGATAAGGTTGGTAAGGTTGGACTGCTGCAATGCTCTCCATGCTGGTTTTCCTGCAAAGGCTTTTAAACCACTCCAGCTGGTTCAGAACCCATCAGCATGCATCGTCTTCCAACTGCCTAAACGTGCTAATGTGAAACCCCTTTTCATCTCTCTCCACTGGCTACCGGTTGAAGCCTGTATCAGACTCAAGACACTAATGCTTGCCTACAGGATTACCAGTGGATCTGCACTGGCATACTTACACACCCACCCCATCAAGAACCCTGCGTTCAGAAAATCAGCGGCGTCTTGTATTGCTTTCTCACAAGGGCAGTAAATCGCTTTCCTGCTCATTCTCCTTCACAACTCCTTCCTGGTGTAACATTCTTCCTAACTCAGTCGGGTCAACCAAATCTGTCGCAATATTTAAAAAACTACTTAAAACCCATCTCTTCTGTTTTGACAGAAAAAACACTTACCCTCTCTCTTTCCCTTTACAGGTGGTGGTCTAGCTTTCGTTAAAACTAGTAACTTTGTTCTAGCACCTATTTAATTTTTCATGATTCTGCCCCATTATGTCATGTTTCTCTTGATCTAGTGGCAGGATCATGATAAAGCCTCGTGTTTTGTGTGGAGAGAGCCATGTTATTGTTGTCATGACTTATGATGCGCTCTCTACGGTCTCGTCTTTTACCCGCCCCCTCGTTTCCTCGTTATTGATTGCTAATTATTTCATGCCCTGCACCTGTTCCCCTCTTGATTTGATCCCTTTATAATGCCCTTGTATTTTATTTCCTGAGATTGTTCATTTCGATTAATGTCGGTGAGTTATTGTCTTGTCAGTCTAGTCTTTTGTAATATATGGTAAATGGTATGGTAGTCCTGTCTAGTTTAGGTAGTCCATGTTCCTGTATTTATGTCATGTTATACCCCTGTTTGTTATTTTACCCCTCATGGGATTTTTGTTATTGATTATTATTACTATTATTAAAGTCCCTTGTTAAAACCCCTTACCCGCTGTCTGCGCCTGGGTCCTCTCCTTGTGTTTCACCTCACGATCATGACAGTATTATTGGTCATGAATGACATATCGCTTATTGTTCCCTGAATTCTCTGCAAGTCACTTTGGATAAAAAAGTCTGCTAAATGACTACATTTAATTGCCTGAATGAAAATCTATTGAAATATTGAAATTTCTTACCTGTTCTGAAAAAAAAGCCATCTCTGCTACCATTTTTAATCCTTTTTTTAAGCACTGTTATTTCACATACTTGCTCAATAATTGGTTTTAGTTAATTTAAAAAAGAAAAAAACAAACAACCACTTTAAACAGACAATAGTGTTAACTGTTGTGTATGATTTAGAATGCATTTAGAATGGATGTACAACGCTCTAAGATGTTTACCAGTTGTCTAAACACAGCAGATGTTTTCCAGATCTTATGCAGACAACTTATAGATGTACCTGTGCTATCTGGGCTGAAATCTGTGAGATCACAACGCAAATAAAAAAAGCCTATGAACAAATTTATAAAAAAACTGAAATACTGCAACAATAAAGACACCTATATCTAACTCATTGTTTATCATTCAATGTTACTTTTATGTGAGATAAATAGTGGGACATCCTTAAATTCTTATTGTGCCATTTTGTGCTTTTTGCGTTCATAATCAGGTCTCTTTTGCATTTCTGTATAGCAAAAAAGTTGTTAGGCTATACTATTTTTAGTTATCTGGTCATAAGATAAATCAACATTAAAGCAACAGTAAGCATTTTGGCATGGTACGCTGGCCGTGATGACATTTTCCGTTGACGCTACGGATAGAGTAGGCTACAGGCACTAAGTAAATCTTGCAAGCTATAGCGTTTTTGTTCCACCATGCTACCGTACATGTTGCGGATATTCAGAAAAATGTTCGCTTTTCATTCAAGAAACTTAATCATTTAACTGAACTATACACAAAAGTTTTAGACACTTAACATTACATTACGCACTTTCTCCATCCAAGCAAATATTTGAAGTGTATCTAGATTTCTGTCATTTAAAATGCATAAATTTAACAATATGTTGACTTATTATGTGAGCATATAGATGAATAATTATTTTATAAATAGTAAAATTTCGTTTTGAAATGTAATGTAGTATTGGAAAAGCTAAGTTACACTTAAAAAGAAACTACGCTATAGCCAAAAGTTTAATACGAAATACAAGTTGCAAACGGCAACATCTACAGATTTAGTTGTGTATATTGCCATGGAGCACTCGTATTGTTTTCTGACCTGTATTTCAAAATATTTTTTTTACTGGTCGGCCATGCAAACTGACTTGATTTGAGGTGTATGTCATGGGTCCCTTCGACTTTGCTTTTACCGAATAGACCTTAAAGACACAATTTAAAGTACATTTTATGATTGGGTAAACAACAAATAAGTGTTGCGGCAAACTTTAAAATGCATAATAAGGTTAACACTGTGAGTTAGCATTTCATGAACAGACAGCAACTCAAGCAATTTGGCGTGTAGCCTAGTTGCATGTTCGTGTTTGGAACATTATTGGGAAACGCACACAGCATGCAACAAAAGTTTTAATCATTGCGCTTAAAAAAACATCTTACAGCTGTTAGATCGATAACGTGGTGAGGTATCTTGCTTGGCTGCAGCCTGCACAAGACGTTTCGGGTCTAGTCGGGTTCTACAGAAAGTGCGGTATAATTATCTGGTCTCAAGAAGTTTGCTTGGCTAAAATATCAGTTTTCTGTCTCATATTAACAAAAAAAACAACGAACGTTTCCAAAATTCTACAACATCCAGCATTTTCTGAGAGTTGCAAATTAAAAACAAGATCATGTGAGGAAAATAAAAAGTTTATAGATATTGATGCTACTTCATATAAACAGAAACAAATTGTGGGAGAGTATGTGTTAAAATCAGAGGAGTTGTCAATATGCTCCTTATTAAGATCTCAGTTGTTTGAGCGCTTTAAACACAATAAATCTCCTGTAAATGCTGATAAGGCATAGTAACATGTGCTGAAGTAAAAACAACTTTATTCCCACAAGCCAGAGCAGGAGGGCAGTCAAAGTCCGAATATAATAGGCCTAGTGTGGGTCTCTGCGGACTGCTGGTAGTGTATGCGTTAGTAAAATTTCTGTAAATGTGGATTCTGTAGCTCAGTGGTTAGAGCATGGCGCTAACAATGCCTAGGTCATGGGTTTGATCCCAGGGGATTGTTCATACTTAGAAACAAAATGTATAGTATAATGCAATGTAAGTCTCTTTTTGATAAAACCATCTGCCAAATGCATAAACATAAACATGATGCATAAAAGATGTAGGAGAAAAATGTATTAACTTAACTGAGGAGATGAGTGGACTGTGCTGCCAGCATAGGAAAGTATCTGCATTTCTTGCTTTGCTGTTTGTCAGAATCGACCTGCATCACCTGCTGGTGAAATGATCAGGTGGCAGGTAGAGTATGGAGCCAATATAGGGTCCTATATGTTTCCAACAGAAAAAAAAAATTTGCAAACAAAACATAGGTTTGCAAAAAATAAATAGGGTATTAAGCAAAAAATGTTATCTTCGCAAGTAAAACTTAAGAATCTGCAAAAGAAAAGTAAAGCACAGAGAGAAAGTTTAGCAAAGTAAAAATTCAGCAGCAATGATTTTTCAACACATCTTTTCCTTTGCATCGCTCCTTTAAATCCGCGTTTCAGCCAATCGCTCCTTTGCGACACTGTTTTCTGTTTGCTCTTCACTTTTCTTTGCGCCTCGCTTTGTATCCCTGATTTGACGTGGGGGAGGAGACAAGAGATTGGGCTCAGAGCTAAATGTTTTTATAATCAGTATTGTTTAGCTGTGCGTTCACACACTAGGTACTGCTGGTTTACATCAACTGCACTTCTATTTCTAATTCATTTTTATATTGTTCGTCTCTTTTTCTCAAATTTTTTCTCAATTTAATTGCAGTTTTATTCTTTCTTTAAATCTAATTTGTGATCTTAAATAATTGGCCTTTTAAAGATACGTCTTATTTCTCTTTGTCAATCATTTTATGTAAAGCACTTTGAATTGCCCTTGTGTATGAAATGTGCTACATGAATAAACTTGCCTTGCACTGCCTAAGACGCATTTACTCTATTAACGAATTGTTCAAGACAACTCGGATTTCGGGAATTCCCAGCATCAAACCCAGAAGTAAATGTTTTATATCACTAAATGACTTGAATTAACTGTCTTTGTCAACTTTTTAATACATTAAAATCAAATTGTTTTGGCTATCTTTAATATGCCCCGACGCCGCGTGATTGAAAGGAATGCATTGATCTCGGACATAATATCCAAGGTCTGAATTTACACATTCATGAGATAAAATACGTGAAAACATCACCTCGTAAGGTAAACAGGACACACATGCGCAATAACGATTGCTTGACCACTTATTGTTAAGGCGCACGGGCACAAAAGCATGCATGACATCAACATACATGACTACACCGCGCTACAGTCTGCAGCGGGGACTACTTGAACGTAAGGGGAGGCAGGTTCAGGTCGCTTGTACACGCCCCAATCTCTTGTCTCCTCCCCCACGTCAAATCAGGGACAAAAAGCGAGGCGCAAAGAAAAGTGTAGAGCAAAGAGAAAACAGTGTTGCAAAGGAGCGATTGGCTGAAACACGGATTTAAAGGAGCGATGCAAAGGAAAATATGTGTTGCAAAATTATTGCTGCTGAATTTTGACTTTGCTAAACTTGATTTTTTCTCTCTGTGCTTTACTTTTCTTTTGCAGATTCTTAAGTTTTACTTGCGAAGATGAAATTTTTTGCTTAATACCCTATTTTTTTGCAAAACTTATGTTTTGTTTGCAAAAAATTTTTTTCTGTTGCAAATATATAGGACCCTATATTGGTTCCATAGTAGAGATCATGCATTGACGGAATCGGCGCTCTCTTAATTCTCCTGGGATTCCCGGATGTGAACTTTGAATTTCAAGCCGAGTTTGAACCACTGAATTTGTGGAAGCACATTTTTTAAACGAAATAATATGGATTGAAAATTGTCTGTAGAATATTTAAGGTTGTATTTAATTTTTTTTTAATTAACACAGTTTAGAATAAACTGATTATACATTAAATATAGTGCAGTCAGTTCGGACAAAACGAGTGCACATTCAGAAAATGCGGAGCTAAAAATATTAGATTTGAATCTGCATTTAAATGTTGATAATGTTTTAGCACATCTCTTTTGGAAACTGATTTCAGCTTCAGGCAGCATAAAACCTAAAAGCGGATTCCCCTAGTTCAGAGTGAACCCTTGGTAACTGATTTGATCCTAATGATCTAAGTGGTCTGTGTTAGCCTCGCCTTGTGGCTGTATTGTGAACTACACACCCTGTCTTCATAAGCAGACAGCAAAATCACAGGCGTTGAAATATTCTTGTTAAATGAAGAAACAGTCAGTCATATTTATTTATAGAGCACTTTTAAAAACAACGGCTGTTGGCCAAAGTGCTGTACAAAATGTAAGAATATAACAAAATGCAAAAAGTAAACATGGAACACAGCGACAGAAGTAAGCACAATGGGATAACTGTAGTACACCACAGTTCTGCCACTGTGCTTACTTATGACCATATGCAACCGCAAATAAACACGTTTTATGAAGAGACTTAAAAACAGCGTAGGCTATGTTGGTGAAGTTCTTATAACAGGATATCCACATTGGTGAAATATGTTCCCTTTTGTGGAGTACAAGAAATGAGGAGACAAGAGACGGAGATGCGTCGAGTCAGCTTAGTATGCACTTTAATATTCCTCACACTGAACAGCGAGTGAGATCAAAAACAACCACACACGTAAAAACCGGAACATCACTAAACTAACTCCTCCCTTCCTTAAAGGTACAGTACCCTGGTGAGTGTCTCTTAATAACATAATACTTGTGGTTCGCCACACATACCCCCCCAGAATTCACCCCTAATAAAACATAGGTCTCTATACATAATAGCACAACTGAACAGATTTTACAGTTTTTAGGAGAATCAACGTACAGGGGGGCGGATCAGGCAGCCATAACGGCTTCGCTTAACAGGAGAAGGGCTAAGGGCGAAGGGCCAGGGGCAGGGCAGGGGCCGAGGCTGCCGCAGGGGGGCGCCCTCCCCGTGGAGGCTGGGCCAGCTGAAGTGGTGCACCAATATCCACATGAGCAGGCCTGAGCGGGTGGCGAAAGACCCCCCATATCTACAATGAAGTTCTTTGAGCCCCCCACTAGGACGCGGAAGGGTCCATTGTAGGGGGGCCGCAGCAGGGTACGATGACCATCGTGGTGGATGAAAACATACTTGGCCGACGGTAAATCCTTGGGCAAGTAGGACTGGGGGAGGCCATGGTGAGATGTGGGAATAGGAGCAAAAGCCTCAGCAATGTCCCGGGACCCAGCACGATGACAGGCCACTGACAACTGGGCCGTGGTTTCAGGAAGAAACTCCCCCAGAACGCGCAAAGGCTGTCCATACACAAGCTCGCAGCTCGTAAGGCTGGCCCTTAGCGAGGCCTTCATGTCGCGATGATGCCGCTCACAAAGTCCATTGCTCTGTGGATAATAGGCTGTGGTACAGCAGACCTTCACCCCCAGAACCTCGGCGACCGCAATCCAAAGCTCCGATGTGAACTGCGGACCTCGGTCCGAGGAGAGGTCGGATGGTGTGCCGAAACGGGCCACTCAAGCCATCATGAACGCCCGGGCCACTTCAGCTTATGTAGTGGAAGACAGGGGAACCACTTCAGGCCACCTGGTGGTCCTGTCCACCATGGTGAGGAGGTAGGTGTAACCACGGGAGGGGGGAAGTGGGCCCACCAGGTCCACATTCACGTGATCAAAACATCTCTCTGGCACTTTGAATGATGCGAAAGGGGCCTTGATATGACGGGTCACCTTTGCTCGCTGGCACGCCACACAGGCAGCAGCCCAGGCCCTGACATATCCAAGATGGCGGTGCGTTCGGACGCAGCGGCTACTCCGGGTCCTAAAAACGGTGTTTTTATGTCTGTTAGTCTCGTCTCCTCGTCTTCAAACTGTCTGACTTTATTGAAAAATCAAAAGACAAACACCCGGAAACACATCTATGATCGCCAGAGCCTCCTGGATATCGACAATGTGTACAAACATCAGCTTTCACCGGCGACTACTGAGAAGCTACAAGGCCACTGTCTGCTGCTGAAGCCGGACCCCGAGACCGCGGCCTCGCCTACTGATGCCACCCGCACAAAGCGGCGACGCCGGTGGTGTGAGAGGGGACAGAAGCGCGGCAAGCGGGGAGGTATTCGAGCTAGGCTAAGGGCTAATCCAACTAGTCCAGCAATTCCATCACTCATGCTCTCAAATGTTCGCTCTCTGGATAACAAACTGGACTTAATTCAACTCAGCCGGTCTACACAGCATGAGACAAGGGATTGTTGTGTGTTTGTTTTCACTGAAACATGGCTAAACGACAACATCCCGGACTCCGCCATTCAGCTGCACGGACTAACCTGCTGCCGAGCGGACAGAGATTCATCACTGTCTGGTAAGACTCGCGGGGGTGGCTTGTGTGTGTATATCAACAAAGAATGGTGTAACAATGCAGCGGTATTATCAAAACACTGTTCATCGCTGGTGGAGTTTATGGTTGTGAAATGTCGACCGTTCTATCTGCCGCGGGAGTTCACGGCCATTGTTATTGTCGCGGTGTACATTCCCCCGTGTGCAAATGCTAAGGACGCGCTTCGTGAACTGTACAGCGCCATCAGCGAACAACAAACAAATAACCCCGACGGCTTTTTCATCATAGCCGGCGACTTCAACCACGCTAACTTAAAGACAGTTTTACCAAAGTTCTACCAACATGTGAACTTTGCAACAAGGGGAAATAACACACTGGACTTTGTTTACACAACAGTGAAAAACGCATACAAAGCCGAACCCCGCCCCCACCTCGGATACTCGGACCACATCTCTGTTATGCTAACCCCAGCATACAGACCGCTTCTCAAACTGGCCAAACCGGTTCAAAAGCAGATCACGGTATGGCCAGACAATGCTACCTCAGCACTGCAGGACTGCTTCCAGGACACAGACTGGAACATGTTTAAAGAGGCGGCCACTTATAATAACCATACAGACCTGCAGGAGTACACGGAAACTGTGATTGCTTACATCAAATACTGCATTGATGATGTGACAGTCACCAAGACCATCACCACACGTGCAAACCGGAAGCCATGGATGACAGCAGAGGTTCGTGGGCTGCTAAATACCAGAGATGAAGCGTTCAGATCAGGAGATAAAGCAGCCCTCAAAACAGCAAGAGCCAAACTGTCCCGTGGCATCAAAAATGCAAAACGGTCATATGGCAATAAAATCAACACTCATTTCACAAACAGCAGAGATACACGGAGCCTGTGGCAAGGCATTAAGACCATCACTGACTACAAGTCCCCGCCACAAGACTGTGACGACGACACATCCCTCCCAGATGCACTTAACCACTTTTATTCACGGTTTGAAATGCAGAACGACACATCTGCACAAAAACTGCCCACACCTCCCAACGACCAGGCACTCTGTCTGTCTCCAGCCGACGTAAGGAAGACCCTATCTAGGATTAACCCACGCAAGGCTGCGGGTCCTGACAATATACCTGGCTGCGTACTGAAAGACTGCGCTGAACAGCTGACAGATGTCCTAACAGATATCTTCAACACCTCGCTGAGCCAAGCAGTCATCCCCACATGTCTCAAATCCACGACAATCATACCGGTACCAAAAAAATCACCTGTGTCCTGTCTAAATGACTACCGTCCCATAGCACTGACTCCAATCATAATGAAGTGCTTTGAGAGGCTAGTCATGCACAACATCAAAAACAGCATCCCCAACACACTCGACCCGCTCCAGTTTGCATACCGCCCAAACCGCTCTACGGATGATGCAATTTCCTCCACCCTCCACCTGGCTCTTACCCACCTAGAAAATAAAGACTCATATGTTAGAATGCTGTTCATCGACTTCAGCTCAGCATTCAACACAATAATCCCACAACAGCTCATCAATAAATTAAGCCTGCTGGGCCTCAACAATTCCCTTTGCAATTGGATCCTGGACTTTTTAACCGGAAGACCTCAGTCAGTCCGTGTCGGCCACAACACCTCGAGCACTACCACACTGAGCACAGGTGCCCCACAGGGCTGTGTCCTCAGCCCGCTGCTCTTCACGCTGCTGACCCACGACTGCACTGCCAAGTTCAGCTCCAACCACATCATCAAGTTTGCCGATGACACATCAGTGGTAGGTCTCATCAGCAACAACGATGAAACGCACTACAGAGAGGAAGTGGCACAGCTGGCTGAATGGTGTGGCGCAAACAACCTGTCCCTCAATGTGGAGAAGACAAAGGAGGTTGTGACGGACTTCAGGAGAAACCCCGTTGACCACCCCCCACTGACCATCGACACCTCGACTGTGGAGAGAGTCAGCAGCACTAAATTCCTGGGGGTGCACATCACAGAGGACCTCACCTGGACTACCAACACCAAGTCTGTCTCCAAGAAGGCACAACAGCGCCTACACTTTCTCCGCCGGCTGAAAAAAGCAAGCCTCCCTCCACCCATCCTCACCACCTTCTACAGGGGTACCATTGAGAGCGTGCTGACCAGCTGCATCACTGTCTGGTACGGAAACTGTTGTGCAACAGACCGCAAGACCCTCCAGCGGACAGTGAACACCGCTGCAAAAATCATTGGTGCCCCTCTCCCCTCCATCCTGGATATTTTCCTCACACGATGCTCCAGCAAAGCAAAAAGTATCGTGGAGGACCCCACCCACCCCTCCCACAGTCTCTTCCAGCTCCTACCCTCAGGTAGACGGTACCGGAGTATCAGAGCCCGCTCCGCCAGACTGCTCAACAGCTTTTTCCCCCAGGCTGTGAGAGCCCTGAACTCACATCACACCGCCCCTCTCTGAAACCCCTAACACCCCCCCCCCCACATACACCATACCACGTCTCAGGAAAAAACTGTGAACTTTTATTTCTGTGCAATTCAGGTGAGCGGGCCTGCACAAGCCACCTGTAGCAACCCACTCTCCTCTGCATGCACTAGACACTTTCACACACCATTGTGTGTCCATAATCCCACAAAAGACTGATTGTAATATATGACTGTAATGTATGTATGTTTACTGGCTCATGCACCACAAATCACCTTACACTGTTTCCCAGCCAGCTGCTTGAATGTCTCTCTCTTTGCACATGTACAGTATTTGAAGTCATTTGCACAGTTGTACAGTTTGTTTTTATTTATTTATTTTTTATCTCTTAGTTTATGTATAGGTAACCACTTTTATATATATCATATGTATAGTCAAAGCTGACAGTAGGTTAGTTGGGTATAGGTTTATACTGTTTTACTTCGTGTTGTATATCTGTATTTATGTAGCACCGTGGTCCTGTGAGGCACGACATCTCGTCCCGCTATATGTCCACACATGTAGTGGAATGACAATAAAGCTCAACTTGACTTGACTTGACTTGACATCCCTCTGCAGGCCCAGCCAGACAAACTTTGCCCCCTCCAGCTTTGTAGAGGCCTTCACCCCTGGATGGGAAAGGCTGTGGATGCCGCAAAAAACCTTACGCTTCCAGCCAGCAGGTACGATAGGGCGTGGTTGTCCAGTGGATATATCGCAGAGGAGTGTAGGGTTGGCTGCATCAAAAACCACATCCTCCATGAGCAACGCCGTGGGGGCCGTCATGTAGGCTTGCACCTCAGCGTCCGCGGTCTGATCCACAGCCATCGTAGCGTAGTCGAGGCCTAAATGGACGGACCCAGCAACAGCCCGGGAAAGGCAGACTGCGACGAAATTGTCTTTACCGGCCACATGCTGAATGTCAGTTGTGAACTCGGAGATGGCAGAGAGCTGTCGCTGCTGTTGACCAGACCATGGTTCCGAAGACTTGGCCATAACAAACGTCAGCGGTTTGTGGTCAACAAAAGGCGTGAAACGCCGTCCCTCAAACAGAAACCGGAAATGACGGGAGGCGAGGAAAAGACCCAGAAAGCCCACGGAGCTTCCTGCTGAAAAAGGCAAGCCGCTGCCAGGCTCCACCTACCCACTGTTCACACACCGCACCCATGGCGTAATCAGAAGCGTCCGAAGTAAGAGCAACAGGGGTCGGTTGGAGACGGGTGCGTCAGCAGAGCAGAGTTGGTCAGCGCGGCTATGGCAGCCTCAAACGCATCAGTCATCTTTGGGGAACAATCCAACATGTCCACCGAACTTCCGCATGAGTTAGGCCGCATGGGGGTGGAAACGGGCATGGGGAACTGGCAACGGTGTCCACCTTTGCAGGGAGGGGAACAGCCCCCTCTGAGGTGACGTGGTGGCCGAGGAAAGTGATGGACGACTGGCCAAACTCACACTTAGCCGGGTTGAGGATGAGACCATGCTCATTGAGCCGGCCGAATAGCTGCCTGAGATTTGTAAGGTGGTCGTCTGTGGACGCGCTGGCCACAAGAATATCGTCCAAATAAACAAAAAGGAATGTCATGTCCCTCAACACAGAGTCCATGAGGCGCTGAAATGTCTGCGCTGCACCCTTGAGACCAAAAGGTATCCGTAAGAATTCAAAAAGGCCAAAGGGTGTGATGACTGCTTTCTTGGGGACATCCTGTGGGTGGACAGGCACCTGGTGGTAACCGCGCACCAGGTCCACCTTGGAAAAGATGGTGGCACCAGCTAGGTGAAAGGAGAAATGTATGTGCGGCACTGGGAATCGGTCGGTAGTGGTGGCGTTGTTCAGGCGACAGAAATCACCACAGGGACGCCAACCGCCATCAGCCTTGGTCACCATGTGTATGGGGGAGGCCCACGGGCGGATAGAGCAGTGCACGATGCCGAGGTGCTCCATGGTAGCGAACTACTCCCTGGCGATCGCAAGCTTGGCTGAGTCGAGGCGCCGGGCCCACGCATAGAAGGGGGCGCCAACCATGGTGATGTAGTGCTCCACACCATGCTTAGCCACCGGCGATGAAAACGTGGGCGTCAGATATCAGGGAACTCGGATAGCAGGCGTTGATACAAGTCCCCGGTGGCAAGCATGTCCACAGACGTCGCCGGCAGGATGCTGCGCTGAGGCCCAGAATCAACCAGCAGCCGCCGGCCAGACAAGGTGTCAGTGATGAATAACAGCTTGCAGTCTTTTAATGAGCGCCTTTAATGAGCGCCAGCCCTGGCTTTTCCCTGGGCTCTAAAACTGCAAAGTTGGCGACACTGCTTGGCCTTGGCCCCAAACCTGGAATTATAATAACACCAACCGTCCTCACGCTGTCGGTGGGCCGTCACAGCAGCTGCAGTGTCCAGGTCATCCTCCGTGGGGCCAAACGGGGCAGCGGTGTGCTGGGGAGGCAACCGCGCATGGACAAACTGCTGCCGGTTAGCGAGAAAAATCCTGTCTTCCTCCACAGCCAGCGCCTGGTAGTCTCTCGAGGAAGGGAGGGTGGAACTGGCCAGCGCGGTGCGCACAGGTACTGGGAGCTGCCGCAGAAAAATGTTGTCGAAAAGGAAAGAAGGATCCCCGGCCCCCCGCACAGCTAGCATCCTCTCCATTAAATCGGACGGCTTGCTGTCGCCAAGGCCGTTCAGAGACAGCAGGCGGTCTGCTTTCTCCAGCTCCGACAGTTCAAAAAGTTTCAACAGGAATGCTTTGAGTGCGTCGTATTTGCGGTCAATCGGAGGAGCCTCTAACAGCGCCTTAGCCCTGGCTGTGGTCGAGGCATCCAATGTTGCTACCACGTGGAAATATTTCGTAACGTCCTGTGTTATTCCTCTCAGCTGAAACTGAGCCTCAATATGTTGAAACCACGGCCGTGGGTTGTGCTGCCAAAAGTCCGGTCATTTTACTGTGGCGGCGCAGGTAGCACGACGTAAGCTAGCAGCAGCATTTTCACTACTGTCGTGGTTTGACATAAGTCAGCCGTATCCAACTCGCGTCGGAGTCACCAATTGTGGAGTACAAGAAATGAGGAGACAAGAGACGAAGATGCGTCGAGTCAGCTTTGTATCAACTTTAATATTCCTCACACTGAACAGCTAGTGAGATCAAAAACAACCACCGGAACATCACTATACTATCTCCTCCCTCCCTTAAAGGTACAGTGCCCTGGTGAATGTCTCTCAATAACATAATACTTGTGGTTCACCACACTTTTACACTTTCCAGTTAACAGTAGAGCAGCAGCATTTTCAACAAGTTGAAGACTAGACAATAGAGACTGTGAAACACCCTAGTACAAAACAATACAATAATCTAATCTGGATGAGGTAAAAGCATGTATTACAGACATGTAAAGGATGACTTCATCTTTGCAATATTCTTAAGCTAACATGGCATTAATAACAAATAATGCAAGACTGATAACTTAATTATTAAGTATAGGGCATCATTTATTGCCTTACGTTTACTTTTAACCACATATGAAGCTTTGAAATGTGCCCTGCACATTAGACAGGTCTATGAAGAGATATACAGTATGGTGGTTAAAAGTCTACATACACCTGATTCTTAATACAGTACAATGTGATCTGGAAAAACAATGACAGTATGTGTGGTTTTGTGATAGTTGTTTGAGGGTTTAAAGTTGTCCTGGTCCATTAAACTGTTCACTTGTCTTTGATTTTTCAGCACTTTTTGCATGTTTGACCAATGTCCAGATGTGACTATACGTTAGAGTCATCTTGACAGACAACAAGCACTCATATACAACTATTATATGTCAGTTTGTAAAGATCATCTCAACATCAGAGTTACTAATATAAAAATTATGAATGGAACCTGCGACAAAGGGCAGCCCTGCCGGAGTCCAACATGCACCGGGAACAAGTCTGACTTACTGCCGGCAATGTGAACCAAGCTCCTGCTCCGGTCGTACAGGGACCGGATAGCCCTTTGCAAAGGGTCCCGAATCCCGAATCCCAAACTCCCAGAGCACCCTCCACAATATGCCGCGAGGGACACAGTCGAATGCCTTCTCCAAATCCACAAAACACATGTGGATTGGTTGGGCAAATTCCCATGAACCCTCCAGCACCCTGGAGAGGGTGTAGAGCTGGTCCAGTTTTCCAAGACCGAGACGAAGACCACACTGTTTCTCCTGAATCCGAGGGTTCTACCATCGGCCGGATTCTCTTCTCCAGTACCCTGGCATAGACTTTCCCGGGGAGGCTGAGAAGTGTGATCCCCAATAGTTGGAGCACACCCTCTGGTCCCCCTTCTTAAAAAGAGGGACCACCACCCCGGTCTGCCAGTCCAAAGGCACTGTCCCTGACCGCCGCGCGGTACTGCAGAGGCGTGTCAGCCAAGACAGCCCAACAACATCCAGAGACTTGAGGTACTCAGGGCGGATCTCATTCGCCCCCGGTGCCCTGCCACCGAGGAGTTTCTTGACTACTTCGGTGACTTCAGCCCGGGTGATGGACGAGTCCGCCTCCGAGCCCTCAGCCTCTGCTTCCTCAATGGAAGACGTGACGGCAGGATTGAGGAGATCCTTGAAGTATTCCTTGCATCGCCCGATGATGTCCCCGGTCAAGGTCAACAACTGCCCCCCTCCACTGTAAACAGCATTGGTAGGGCACTGCCTACCCCTCCTGAGGCGCCGGACGGTTTGCCAGAATCTCTTCGAGGCCAACCGATAGTCCTTCTCCATGCCCTCACCGAACTCCTCCCAGTCCGCTTGGCCTGTCGGTACCCGCCAGCTGCCTCGGGAGTCCCACAAGCCAGCCAGGCCCGACAGGACCTGAGGTGGAGGTGGAGAACATGGTCCACTCGGACTCAATATATCCAGACTTCCTCGGGATCTGGTCGATGCTCTGCCGGAGGTAGAAGTTGAAGATCTCTCTGTGAGGGGATTCGGCCAAACGTTCCCAACAGACCCTCACAGTACATTTGGGGCTGCCGAGTGTGTCCAGCTTCCTCCCCCGCCATCGGATCCAACTCACCACCAGGTGGTGATCAGTTGACAGCTCCGCCCCTCTCTTCACCCGAGTATCTAAGGCATGCGTCCGGAGGTCAGATGAAACAACCACAAAGTCGATCATCGACGTCCGGCCAAGGTTTCCTGGTGCCATGTGCACTGATGGACTCCCTTAAGCTTGAACATGGTGTTCGTTATGGACAAGCTGTAACTAGCGCAGAAGTAGAATAACAGAACACCAATTTTTTCCACTGTTTTTGAGTAGTCAATGGATAGTTATTTTGAGTCTAGTTATTGTGTAGTTCTGCAGCAGACATCCAGCATTACGTTTTTATTAACAACTTTTAATTTAGTGTAAGGATTTCGACGATATGAAATGAAGAGAGAGAGGGAGAGCATATTAGAGATACAAAATTGATATGAGATGATACTTGAATAATAAGAAATTGATACAATATGTCCGCTTATAAGGACAATTAACACTTTGCTGGAGCACAATAAATCAATTAGGATTTGTCATTGGTCTAGACCAGTATTTTTTTTCTTTCGCTGGATTTAGTTTGAGTTGCTTTGAATCCTGTGATATTCATGTGGTAGAGAAAAGTATCTCTACTTCCGCCGGACGTTGTTGCCTGACGAAGCTGAGTTCGCACACATTCTTTTGTTCATTCTGATTCCTGAGTTCCTAAAGAGAGTTGGAACTGGCGAGCCATGAGGAGCTAGCATCAAATAGTGATCTGGTGAAACTGACATTTTCAATACCGAGTGGGACGGAAGGAAATTGAACAAAAACACACACACCTGCATTTCTACCTTTTTTATTCTTCATGGAAGACCTTTGTCTCAACTAGAAGACTAAGGGCATTTCCCCAACGAAAATGAGCATCCCTATGCCCTACTCCCTTCCAAGGGCTGAGCCCTTGAAGTGAACTGTTTGAAGGGTAGCCTATATAGCATTACTGTATCTCATGTGTGCTTTTGGAACTACCTTCACAAAGGGAATGACTACCCAAATGTTACATTGACAACGGCGCACGTGCTTTCTGAATCCAGCGCTCGTTTGTTGAAAATAAAAAAAATAAACTTCTTGTTGAATATTGAGTAATTATGTCTTATTTCATCGTTTTAGTGAAGTGTTCATCCACTTGGTATATGAAAAAGGAACCTTATAAGCAGTTAGCTTCAGTAAGCAAGTGATCACAAACGGAACTCACTTCCTTGAAGTGACCATGGTATGAACCCTTGGCTAACGGACTTTTGAAAGGGCCCTTCGCGAAGGGATTTAGGTGTACACTTTTGTTTGGAACATCTCTAAAAGTGGCGTTCCTTTCACTAGGGACCCTTCAAGTGCGCATAAATGACGTTTGGAAAATAACCTAAGTAAGATTTTTATTTGATTTGAAAAGACTGTATTTGATGTGATGCACATTTTAGTGTGCAGAAGACTCTTTATGCAAATGCTTTATTGTTTCTCATTATTGACTTTATCTGCGGTTAATGTTATATATATCTGTGTAGTAGAGTAGGCGGGCGAGACCGTGGTTCGAGTCTGGTGAGTAATTGTGAATGAGCGCCAGCTGTGCGCACACCGGGCTCGAATCACGGAGGAGATGGGAGCATATAAGAGAACGAGCGACCGGACCGTCGAGGAGAGAGGTCCGGGCCCGAACATGTGTGTATTTGTATTTATGTTTACATCCTCACGGACGACGGCCGGCAGTCTATGTATGTTCATGTTATTTCGCCGGCGGTCGTCCGTGAGGGGCCGCCGGCTGTTTATGTTCTGTAATTATTTGATTAAATGTTTAAATGTCTTCCGGTTCCCGTCTCCTCTTCCTTTCCTACTTTGAATCTTTCTAAAATCTGAAACTTAAACAAACTCAATGAAGTACATGGTTCGAAAGTGTTGTGTATGGGAGCTGGTACATTATAATTGTATTCCCAAAGTGTATTTCAGAATCATATACAGAGTTTTATGGTCATTTTGAACGCAAAACGAGTAAGGGGAAAAATGCACCTAAAAAGTATTTTTGAGATCAAATTTAAGTGTTGTAAAGAATTGCTTCTGTAGGAATATTTACTGTAGAAAGATTCAAAGTAAGGAAGGAAGGAGGTGGGAACCGGCAGACATTTAAATAAAGTTTTAATGTAAATAATAACAGCCGGCGGCCCCTCACGGCTGACCGCTGGTGAACAAAACAAATTACAAACAAAAACACGGAAGTAAAATGACAGCTGGCCGCCCCTCACGGTCGTAGGCCGGCGAATAAAACATAAATCCAAATGCAAACTTAAAACATGTTCGGGCCCGGTCCTCTCTCTTCGACGGTCTGGTCGCTCGTTCTCTTATATGCTCCCAATCTCCTACGTGATTCAAGACCGGTTCGCGCACAGCTGGCGCCCATTAACAATTACTCACCAGTCCAGAACCACGGTCTCGCCCCGCCTACTCCACTACACTTACCTTTGGAGGTCGTTTCTGAGCAAAAAAAAAAGGATGAAAGGTTCATATTAAGCCATATAATATAAGGGAAATAGTTTTTTCAGTCCCTCTTAATGTAAGCAGTATTTTTTTCTTTTTTGGTTGTTTTCTATTTTCATTAATATCCCTTTTATTTCCTCTGTATTCCATGAAACGAAGTGTGGTTTCAATTTAAGTCTAGTAGTGGTGGCACAAATCCACTTTTTAGATGTGATGTGCAATGTGAAACAATTGTACACATTTCTAATCCGGATTTCGTCAAACAAATTCTGTGAACTAAATATGAATAAATTATTTACAGGTAGTAATGATCTCAAAGTGTTGCTGCTAAACAGAGACATTAAAGTGATCTGATCAGACACTGTTATAATGAGAGGTTTTTTAATGATATAAAATGACAGTGATGCTACCTATAATTACTGTTTATAATTGTATAATTATATACTGTTTGATATTTCTTAGGAAAACAGGATATTTTTTGGAAAATGCAGGATGAGAGTTTTCAAATGGATTATAAAATTGGCTGTTGAATCCATGAGACGGGTTAAAAGACATCATAGATGGCTTTTTGATAAGTTTTAATCATATTGATGTTTTCACAGGTGCTAACTCTTTGATAATAAAAAGCATACACCTCCAAATAAAGATATTTTGTGTTATAAGGATGTGTAGTTATTCTTCTCATCACCTAACCAATGAAATAAACAGCACATGATGTACACCTTTGAAAAAGCAAACTCTCAGTTAAAGCTATATACTACAGCTGTACATATAGTGATTTGCCTCTGGGACAAGTTTCACACTTTTTTTAACTAATATGTAAGGTCGCTAAAACACAATGGAGGTCTACCAGAATTAACGTTTGGGGCACATAACAGTTGGTTATGTTTTTGCCAGCGAAGTGGATAGGTAAAACTAAATCACCATAAAATAATTACATGTATGAACTTTAACAATGGTGTACTCAATTGTTTTGTTTAAATATTAGTTAATGTTTGAATATGTGAATTTAATTCATGCTGGTTTGTTATTTATTGTAATCATACCTAACTTTTTACAATGATTATAAGAAGACCAAACAATAAACAAGGTAACTGTTCACACATTATTTTAATGAAACGTGTATTTGTCTAAAATGTCAATTAAAACACATGTTATAGAGCTGAGCACTTCAGTTACACACCCATTGACCTGCACATGTTTGTTCAGCATCTGGTAAATCTTCATCAACGGGAATATGGGTATTGTCCCTTTGATAAGCATGGAGTTTGTATTCCTGGCAGTACTGAATGATGGGAAAAGAGAGTAAGCTGCTTAAGAGGTTTTGTTATGTTCTTTATAAATTTGTGAAAACACCCGGGAGTTCAAACGATTGTCAAAAGGTATGGTGATGGATGGAGCTTTCGCTGACGAAAGATTTTGGGAGGAGCACGTGCAGATAATTAACTCGGCTGGCTTTCGATAAACAATCACTGCAATCATTCTAACAGCCCATGAGTAGTCCAGCCATCTCACCTCCATTCTCTCGGATGTCTCGCAACATCGTTGCTAATAGAAGCACACGCAAACACAGCCGCTTGTTTACATTACAAGGTTGTTTTACGTTTCGATAAACTATTCCTAATGGAGAACAAACTCTAAGAAGGTTTTATCCTACAGGGCGGACGTAAGGTAGCTCATCAATCAATCCTATGGAGTTTAATAGCGCTGCAGCCACGCAGCAGGCCTGCCGGCACAATAGGTCACTGCTAACGCCGGCTCGCTGCCAGATGCCGGCTAGCTGCTAGCCCTGGCTCGCTGCTAGCGGGACACGAGTGTTCAGACGCCGAAATACGCAAACATATGCAATCATGCTCGAGCGGTAAGAACGCCGCATTTTGACCCAATTCAATAACGGTACGCCAATGCCATTACGTTTATGTTTCAATGGCCGTACACATCTTCCGTGAATGAAACAATCATCTCGGGGGGAGCTAATCATTCTGTCGTGCCTTGCTGTCGTTCCTATCAACCCGAATTCCATTCCTCAATAGCTATACTTGACCATTTCCCAGTTATAAACTGCATCTTACTTGTTTGAACCACTGTGAGAATCTGGATTTCGTCCTGTCCTCTTTAAATATATCATCTGTGTCTAAAAGAACATTTGTCTATCATAAGTATTCATTTAGATTAGTATAAGCTTCCTTCACCCTAATATGGGCCTTACTTTCCTGTTGTTTAAACCTCGTTGAGAGTCGTACTGACCTGAGTGACTATCGGTCTCCATCTCAAGGCTCCTAATGATGTGAATTGATGTGTTTTGATGCTTAGTACGTAGTTGTAATCATATCTGATCGTTCTCAGGAGGAATGAGACTAAACATCAAGTCTTGTCTTTTTCCACCCTTTTGGTTTTTTATGACACCTCCTTTTAATCTTATAAATATTAGTCCTCATACAAATAAACATTGGACTCTGATTGAAACAAGCACTTGTTGTCTGTGTCAAACTTTGTCTCCAGCGCTGCAACTCTGTGTGTTCCGTCGACTACACTTTTCAACCATAGAATAATATTTTGTAGGAGACATTGAGAATTTTACATTCTAACAACCACCGAACACGCTGTTACGCAAGAAGCTGGGTGAGTACAATATTCCTACTTTAATATATACATATTTAGCTTTATCCTCTGTCATATGGCGTTGCCACTGCTTCACTCAAACGTGAGATATCACTGGCCAGCCATGGCGCACTTCCTCGGCGCTCGTACTGTTCAGCGAACGTCATTCGAGCCGAACGTAAGCTTCAGGAAAATGGTAAACATAACTGGAACTTCCGGAAGTGACTGCTTGTTCACTAATACCCATCTGTATCATCCAGCAGCATACATAGCATGCCTTTCCCAATCACATCTGAGCATCAGATGCTGTTTACTGAGCATAATCCGATCAGATAGCACATATCACACTTTGTCTGTTTTTGTTGTGTTGCATACAACGCATATCCGCTAGTCACATGGGCTGTTGGGTGATCAAGGGCCAGAAGCTAACAAGTTCCCAGTTTTTCAGTAACTGCCCTCACGAGAAAGGGCCTACAGTCTTCAGGCAGCAACAGCAGGCCATTGGCAAACCGCAGACTTTGTAGCTGCTAGTACCTGACTGCTTCCCACCCAGCCGAGCCCATTCCCTTAACCTTCCCACACCGCAACAAGCCACCTTAGGCCCTTCCTCCTCTTTCAATTCTATGCCAAGCCTATGGCCTGCTACCCCTCCGTCGAACTCTAACGTGAGGCTGCCTCCGTTAGCGGTGGAGGCCCTGGCTTTCCCCTTCCAGACCTGTCAGCCCTCGTCTTGAGTCGACCAAGCATGAGGCTGCCTCCGTACACGGCTCCGGGGCCCACCTCCCTTCCTCCTCTCTCTTCCCCAGGCCCCCCTCCTTTCACTCCCTGCCTCTGAACCTCAGCTCTGCAGCGCCACTCGAACCCCCAGCCAGCTCCATCAATAGTGAGCCAAGGGGCATACAAATTTCACAATTCGTCTACAGCAGCAAAAGCCAGCTCAAAGACCTTGACAATCTAAAACTTCGAAAGAGCCCATCATAGACCTCAGGAAACCAACCACCCTGGGGCCTTTCACTAGATGCATTTACATTGCAAGGTTACCATTCAATCTGCATGCTCGACACAATGTTCACACTAACCTTTTTCAGCTTCTTCAGATGCTCGGAACTAACCACCATTTGCAGCTTCAACCCAAGAAGTTCACCCAACCATCTCAGACCTTCCAATTGCAGATAAAATCGATCTCCTATTTCTGCTTCTTCCCGTGTTCTGATTGATGAAATATGAGATAGATTGTTGTCTACAACAATCACAGCAAGACAACGAATAAAGACATTACATCCAATCTACAGTCTCCCTTCCAACCACGCCAAATTATCTCAGCCTTACCCGCACCTCTAACGCCTACAGGTTAAGATGCTCGGAACTCTCTACCACTTCCAGCTCCAACCCAAAACTCTAAACAATCATCTCATACCTTTCAAATTTACACTCCAAATGATATCCTATTCCAGGGCCGTGCAGAGACCTTTAAGGGGGCAGGTGCTCACAGTAAAAAAGAGGCAGATGGAACAAGGCGTTAAACAGGGCTGTGCTCTAAACATAAATACTGTTTATTGTGACCACTTCATTGCAGATATACGTATCAATACAGAGGCTTCTGTTTTGATATACCAGCCAATACTGTCATGCAGTTTATAAAAAGAAACATAACAGAAAAAACATTCCTATTAATAACTAGATTAGAAATTGACGTGTATAAAGTTGTTCAAACCTTAAGTTTTTTTCTCTCCGTTATACAGAATAATAAAGAACAGCTCTGTAGGACATGGTAACTATTAAAAAATAAACGTGGTCCCTGACATATTGTTTAGTAAGATTGTAGGCAACAGGCTTTTAAAACACTGTGGGCTGACATAACTTACGGGGAGCAGCTGATTTTGATGGGTTTTATGGGGATGTCCTGCTGATGCTGCTGGAGGTCGTCTCTGGCAATAGAAATTAAAACAAGCATGGGACATATATTAGCTGATTAAAAAATTGTCATGTGACCATGATAAGATGAACATAATGCTGAAAATGTGTGGAACTTGCTCACATTGACTGACCTACTGTAGTGCTGCAGTTGATGCCAAGGATGATTGCTTACAGTGGCTTCTGCAAACTTTAAAAAAGTTTTTAAATCCGGGAATGAAACATTAAGAGTGGGACAGCGAAATCTGTATAGACAGAGATATGTTTGTGTTTTGCATTCTTGTGTTTACAGTACTCAATATTGTGATCAAGATTATATTGCATTGTGACTCTGTGATATAGTTGAATTTTGATTGATTACATGTCTGACAGAAAACCTAAATAAAGATGCGTCTAAATGTGTCCTAAATCTAAACGATGAGCATTATTCTTACCAATAAGTGGAGGAGCTGTTGAGTTTTATAACAGCAATTTCCTGTTGGCCATGACCCTAAAAATGTCAGTGACATCACTGACATTTATAGGAATATCCTTCTCAATTGCCAACAGAAGAAGCTCAGACAATCTCTCCTCCTTGCATAGACTGCGAAGTTTGTTTTTTACCAGTTTTAGTTTTGAGAAGGAGCGTTCCACACTTGATGTTGACACTGGTAGTGTGCCATATTAGAAGCTCAGTCATGTTGTGAAAAACTAGATGTGCATTGTTTTCCTTGATCACTGAAAGAATAGATGACACATGAACTGGTGGTGGGCACGTGTATGAAGTATGGAAGACCTTCAGTTCTGTCTGCAATTTGTCTTCATCTTCAATGTTATAAAACTGGCACAGTTTCTTCACAGCTTGGAGTGCTGCTGTTGCAATGCTTGCTGTTTTCCAGTTCTCCGGGACTGCCAGGCAATGAAAGGCATGCAAGATTTCCCATGTTGAATTATCTCCTCCTTTAAAGCGTCTCTGAAGTTCTTGTGTCATTGTGTCCACAAAAACATAATACACCTTGACACGGTAGAAGTCCTGCAAAGTTGGAAAAACATGGTCAGTTGTAGCTGATGTGGCAGCAAACTTGAACTTCTCTGGCACTTTCCTCCTCCTAGCTTGTCCAGGCACCTCAGATGGGGGATCCAGGCCCACAGATGCAGCATTCTCTGTAGCCTGTTTATAGATGTTCTCAAACTCTTCTTCTGTTCTGCTGTAAGTCAGTCTCCTTAAAACACCATCAACAATGCTGTATGCCTCAGCCAGGTCCATGTCTTTCTGCTGCAATGCATCAGATGCAATAGCAGTTACCTGGAAGATTGGACAGGTGATTTCCAGACACAAGAAGAACTCAAAGTTGTTGCTTTTTAGGAGGATCATTGCATCACCACCTGAGGAGTCCGGGGGATCTTGCTGAATCATTACCTCAAGAAACTGAATGACGGATGGAAGGACCTTCACCAGAGTTTTAAGTGCACTTTCTCTACAGGCCCAACGAGTATCTGACAGTTTCTGCAGCTCCAGTGGACGTTGGTCAGGGTGCTTTCTTTTCTGCATTTCAATAAATGCAGAGTGCCGTTTTGATGAATTGGCCATAAAAGTGTAAAGTTTTTCAACTAAATTGAAAAAATTTACAAAACAGATATTTGACTTTGCACTTTCTACCAATACCAGATTTAGGCAATGTGCATGACAGTGCACATACAACGCTTTCGGATTTTGCCTTAGGATTCTGGACTGCAGTC
Source organism: Triplophysa tibetana (assembly GCA_008369825.1). Taxonomy (NCBI): domain Eukaryota; kingdom Metazoa; phylum Chordata; class Actinopteri; order Cypriniformes; family Nemacheilidae; genus Triplophysa; species Triplophysa tibetana. The sequence goes on from CM017912.1 coordinate 7,175,229, forward strand.
CCTTATAGCAACCACTCATGTTTGCAGCCCCATCATAACCTTGACCCCGGATGTTTTCAATTTTTAGGTCATTTTCTTCCAGTAGAGCCATCACAAGGTTTTCAAGAGCATCTCCGCTTGTTGAACGCACATCGCAGAGCTGAATAAACCTTTCCTTTATTTTCATATTGAGTACATATCTCACAACAAAGGAAACCTGTTCAGTGTGGGACACATCTGTTGTTTCATCCATAAGTATAGAAAAGATTTTGCTCTCTTCAATTTCTTTTTTGATGACACGTTTTACATAAATGGCCAAAGCTTTGATTAAGTCATTTTGGAGTGAGACAAGAGGTCTTTTTTGTGTTTCCCGCTTCTCTCTTACGGCATCAATGTGTAATTTCACCACGCTGTCATAATTACTGAACAACTGCACTAACTCTAGGAAATTACCTTGATTTTGGCTTAGTGAAGCCTCATCATCTCCCCTAAAAGACATACCCTGTCTTGCCAGGAAAAGAGTAATGGCAATCAAACGAGACAACACTTCTCGGTTCCTCTCTCTCTCTTTGTCTTTTGCAGCTTGCAACTCACGGTCACCTACTTTAAAAGCTGCCTCCAGAATTTTTTTCTTGAATGAGTTCCAGCTCACCATACCACACATGTGAGCCTCTGAAGCACTGTGCTCTTTAAATTTTTCTAAAGCCTTCCTCCAGCGATTTAACCCTACAGTTTTCCAGTTTTTGTGACTCTTGTTTTGTCCATAATTCATAAAAACACGGCAACTGAAACAAAACATCGGATCAGTGCTAGGAGAATATTCTAGCCATGGCTTATTTTCTTACCACTTCTTCTGAAATGAACGTCCCTCTACATTCTTGGGAAAAGATAGGACTGGTTTGCAGGGTCCAATATCATCACACATTTGAATGAAGGCCTCTTCGTACTTAATTTTGAATTTTAGGACGTGGGCGGGGTCAGTTGGGTTTTTAAGTCCAAGTAGGTTTGAGAATAGCCCCTCTCGGACTTCTGTCTCCTTCTCATGGCTTGCTTCATCCTGCACTGTTTCTGTTGCTTGTGCCTCAACACTTCCCTCTTTCTCTACAGCCTCTGCCTCATGGCTTACTGTTCCTTGTAGTGTTTTTTCTGTCGCTTGAGTCTCAACACTTCCCTCTTTCTCTACAGCCTCTGCCTCATGGCTTACTGTTCCTTGTAGTGTTCTTTCTGTCGCTTGAGTCTCAACACTTCCCTCTTTCTCTACAGCCTCTGCCTCATGGCTTACTGTTCCTTGTAGTGTTTTTTCTGTCGCTTGAGTCTCAACACTTCCCTCTTTCTCTACAGCCTCTGCCTCATGGCTTACTGTTCCTTGTAGTGTTTTTTCTGTCGCTTGAGTCTCAACATTTCCCTCTTTCTCTACAGTCTCTGTCTCCATCTCATCATCTGATTTACTTTCCCCTCTCCGTCCATCTAGGAACAAGGCACAATTCACTATTGCTGCAATCATCTATTTTTAACCCTCACCGCTACTCTTAATCAATACACTACACCTAATCAATAATAAATCCACCTTACTGTATTGATACAAAACATCTGATACACTGCAATATTGTAATTATTAATACTATTGTTGTAGTTTATTGGTAAAATCTAATACCTTTGCGATGTAAAGAAATGGTAGGCTACATGTGTTATTCTTAACCGTTGTGCATTTCATAAACCAGCTGGAAATGGATCCACTGCCTTTTGCTGCCTCAAGCAGCTCCTTCTTTTTTTCTTTGATTCTCCTCTCTTTACGAGGCATCATTGCACTGTAGAACAAACACATATCTCCACACCATGCACGTTGATGTCAAGTCAGGTTTATTCATAATTTTATGGACATTTATTTTAAAGGGATATTGAGTTTACAGGCTGTAATGTTCTATCAGATGTTGAATAAAACATATTTTGTCATATAATAAATATAATTCTATTCTAATTTTGTTCTGAATTTACTAATTTTTTAAATGATAATGATATTAAAATAGTATTGAAAAGTGTAATTAGGAAGATTTAAAAATCTGAACAAGCATGTTTTACAAGTGCGGAGATACTTATTTTTAAGGCACTCTACGTTTCTTGAATAAATAGGCTTTTACTGTATAACAAAGTAACGTTACAAAGTATGAATATTAACGTTAGTCATATCACATAACATAAAAACACCAAACCCCTCGACGCCCATGAATTTTTTTCTCCCCCAAACAGCGATGATTTGACAAAGAATGATTCAAGAGGTACCACATTTGTTTATATTGCTGTATGTAGAAGTAAGACCACTACACTACTACCAACAACTACAACTGCTAATAATAATAAGACCAAATCAACAACAAAATAAGTAAACAAGCAGACCGTTCCGAGTCCGCTAAGCCAGCAGCCGGCGTGCATGGTGTCAATACAGAACATGGTCGGGTCGTCAGGTGAAAGGTCATCTTGGAGGTCTTTTTTTATTATTGCTAAAATATTATTAGTTGATTTGACTAATAGTTAGATCGGGCAAGCCATCGCAATTTTTTATTTTTTTACTTTTATATTAATTCGATTTTTTTGCCTTGAGAAAAGGGCACTTAGGGGATAAGGGGCCACAGAGGCAGGTGCTCTGGCACCCTCCGCCCCCCCCCGTCTGCACGTGCCTGTCCTATTCCATCAAGCAGGTCCATGCTCTCCTACCACCCGTTCTTCGCTGACGACTCCAACAACCTCGCTACTCACGTCTGGTTCCAAAAGGCTTTCAGCAAACCATCCTCCAGCCAGTCCTCCATCCCGCCAAAAAGGCTTCTTCGAACCTCAGACCAAACCCCGGATCGGCAGTCATCAAACGATTTCTAGAGCTACTTCAATCGCTTCAGCATCATCGCCCGAATCATCGAGCGCCAGCTGTGCTTCCAACTCTTGCTCTGCAGCATCAGACATCATACAACATGAAGCCAGTATCGCCGCAGCGACCGCCCCCGCAGGGGCCCGTGCTTCTTCTTTACCGTGCTCTGCCGCAGCAGTCACAAACTCCCTCAGAAGCCAGTATTGCCGCAGCGACCGCCCCCAAAGGGGCCCGTGCTTCTTCTCTTTGCTCTGCCGCAGCAGTCACAAACTCCCTCAGAAACCAGTGTCGCCGCAGCAATCACCCCCGCAAGGGCCCGTGCTTCCTCCCGTGCTCTGCCATAGCAGTCACAACCACTATCCAATCCCTCCCAATCTCCTTCCCAAAGCCAGTATCGCCGCAGCGATCGCTACCGCAGGGGCCTTTGCTTCCTCCCGTGCTCTGCCGCAGCAGTCACAATCACTATCCAATCCCTCCCAATCATCTTCCCGAAGCCAGTATCGCCACAGCGACCGCCCCCGCAGGTGCCCGTGCTTCTTCCCCGTGCTCTGCTGCAGCAGTCACAAACTCCCTCAGCCCTTCCCATCCCAATGTCCCCCCCATAGGGGGCTCGCCCTGCCTTCCCTTACTCTGCTGCAGCAGACTCCTTTTTGCCCCCAGGAGCCAGCATCACCGCAGCGATCACCTACGCAGTGGCCAGTCCTCTTACTGTAACCTACCGATACAAATTCCACTTTTACAGAAGATAGCATCGCTGCAGCACAGGGGCCCAGTCCTCCTCTCAGAGGCTGCTGCAGCTTATACTTCCTTCGCTCCCCCAGGAACCCTAACATCCACACTTCACAGACGAGGTTGTGCCGCTCCCCAGGAGCTTTATCTACACTCAACACTACCACAGTAACGCCCGCTCCACCAGAGCCTTATTTTCTTATCTCAGTGTAACAGACACGCTTCAAGCAGGGCCAGCATCTCGTCAACTCAAGCCAGCCTCTTTGGGGGGATAAGTTGCTCCAGATGCTGTCCTGCATCCATTGCGTTTTGGGGGGTATGATCCGGGTCCGGGCACACACCAAGCCTGGGACCCTCTCCCCGGTCAAGGGGCAGGTGCTCAGAGTTCGAGGAGGATCACTGAGCTCCGAGCCCTCATCCCGGGACAGCACGCCAAATACGTATACTTATCAGTCCCAGTTCATTAGAGGCAAGGCGAACTCGTGAAACAACGTGCAAGGTGGCGGCTCATCATTGTGAGAAATGGACCAGAGCAAACTGTTATAGCTAACATCATCCACGATCGGAGAGGCGAAATAACAAAATGGTAACATGTCAGAGATGGGAAAACTGCATTTATTTGCCTTTAGCCTCAACGACAGCCCTCCGCTGTGTGTGAATGAGTAAACTGTGTGCATAGGGCTACCACATAAACCCTCGACTAAGTGACATGATATGGAAATTAACAACAACAAGAATAAACGAAATTTGCAAATAATAATCAATAAAAAAAAGTGCTTAGTTTTGTTAGCATTTCTGCTGTTTTGGACTATGATGTTGCCACTAGGTCAAAATATTTCTCAAATGGCAGTGCCCCCCACCACTGATGACTCGATGCCCCTCCAGTAGATCTGTTCTGGCGCAGACTCTGTAAAGTAGGCCTATAATTTTACATTTTCACATTGATTCTCATCTCCAAAAATATTATGTTAACTCCATTATAAAAATATTTGTAAAATGTTTAGTCCGGAATGATTCTAGATGATTTATAATGTTAATATTAAAATCTTTATAAAAGAACAGGTAGATTCCCTGATCAGAAGTTCTCTGCTTCCTGATTAACAGTACCAGACCCAACAGTTTTGTGGCCATCTGATATTCTAAAATAGTTTTAATAACATTAAAAATAAATATCCACAAATAAAAACAATTAAAATAAACTTATGATAAAAGAATCTTGAATCGTGTGGAACCGATTTACATGATTAAATTGAGTTATTCCAACAAACATTTTTTTCTATGTAATATGTACTCAGAGTATTTACAGGTGCTTTCAATACGAAGTACAAGTCGTTTTTTTCCATATTTTTGGCAAGTACCGAACTTGTGATTGGATGGGCCATAATTTATAGCTTTGCCTCTGGTACAAAACTTACATCCACAAGTTTGTAAATGTGCAGTGTTAGAAAATTAGTGACCGAAGAACAAATACCGAACTTAAGAAACAAAATGATCTTCATACAATAAAATAATATAAATCCATTACCCAAATGAGAGAACAATAACAAAGAAAAACAAATCCAAACATATACAATAATACAATTAAAATTAAATTAGGTACTCGTAAGTAGAAACTTTACAATATGTGAATGAAAGAAAAAATGTACTTTAAAAAAAATACATTTGAGTGACACCCTTTTACAAACAAATGCACATTTTGCATGCACATAATATAGAGTCAATGAAAAAGTGTTATTTCCTCATATATAAAATAAATAACTTACAGGTCGTAGTCACATCTTTTAACTACTTAAATACTTGAAAAACTTATCTTACTTTTAGGCATTGATCATTCAAAAGTCACCGGTAACAAGTAAAATATTGTGCGCAGGTGCACATGCTTTCAGTTTGCCTGGGTCTCCTCCCCAAAGTAACCATAAATGGATATTAAAACTGCAATTTATATGATCTCATTGCATATATGATCCGTAAATCCTCACACAGACCCTGAAAATACATTTTCTCTGTGAGCTGGCAATGTTTTTGGGCCTTTATAAAACTTCCCATGGATTTAATCTTAATTATGTACACTACTTGTTATCCACCCTGTTTTAACGTAGGCCTAATGGTGACAAAAATGGACATGATAAGAGTACTTTCCATTCATGTTCTGGGCATGGATGGCAATCCATGAACATGATTTTTGAGTCTCATAAGATCTCCATCTGTAGCAGAAGTTAGGACCACATCTCCCATCATTCCACTTCACAGTCATCACAGTGTTATTGAGCTACGCACCTGTTATTGAGTTATTGGAACAATGAGGTGTCCCGCATATCACAAGTCCAGTACGGTGTACCACAGGGCTCAGTTTTGGGGCCTCTGCTCTTCGCATTATACATGCTACCTCTAGGAGATATAATAAAGCGACACGGAATTAGCTTTCACTGTTATGCTGATGATACTCAACTTTATATTTCCTCGAAGCCTCATGAAACCCAGCAGTTTCATCGAATAAAGGATTGCATAGTTGACTAAAAAATGTGGATGAGTAACAATTTTTTACTACTAAACTCGGACAAAACAGAAGTGTTACTTACTGGACCGAAAACCGCTATACGTAACAACCAAGAATACCGCTTAACGATTGATGGATGCTCCATAAAATCCTCGTCATCAGCTAAGAATCTTGGCGTTGTATTCGATAGTACTCTGTCATTTGAAAGCCATGTCGCCAACACCTGTAAAATTGCATTTTTCCATCTTAAGAATATATCTAAACTACGTCATATGCTGTCACTGTCAGATGCAGAGAAATTAATTCATGCATTCATGACATCAAGACTAAATTATTGTAATGCACTTCTAGGTGGATGCCCTGCAGGCCTATTACAAAAACTGCAACTTGTTCAAAACGCGGCAGCTCGAGTTCTTACACGTACAAAAAAGTATGAGCATATAACCCCGGTTCTGTCAACCTTGCACTGGTTACCTATAAAGCATCGCATTAACTTTAAGATCTTGCTTATTACCTATAAAGCCCTACATGGTCTAGCGCCGCAGTATTTGAATGAACTTCTATTGTATTACAGACCTCAACGTACATTACGCTCTCAGGCGTCCTGTCAGTTGGTAATACCTAGAATTTCAAAATCAAGTGCAGGTGGTAGATCCTTTTCGTATCTAGCGCCTAAACTTTGGAATATTCTTCCCTGCACGGTCCGGGAGGCAGACACACTCTGTCAGTTTAAATCTAGACTAAAGACTCATCTTTTTAATCTTGCATACAATACTCCTCCATAATATTAATCCTCAGAGGATTTAGGCTGCATTATTTAGATCAACCGGAACCAGAAACACATCCAATAACAAATGATGTACTTGTTGCATCAAAGAGTGCAGAACAGTACTCTACTCTCAGCCAGTCTTGTCTCTTTGTTCCAAGGTTACCGCAGGATGCAGTTCATGCCCAGACCCGATGGCAGAGCTGAGAATGGGAAGCGGTGACCTGACAAGAGCTAAGAGGATAGAGCTGGACAAAGGACGCCACAACTTTGATTTTCCTACAAAATTTCAAATGTTATTAGATTGTGAATGATAATCTTAAATCTATCATTTACCTTATTAAGTTTATTTTTTATTTTTATTTAGCCTTGTTGTGCAAGCACTGTTGAGCTTGTGCAGAGGCAGCAGCTTTTGCCAGAGGGGAACTGGAATCCCCTGGTTGGGCCTGGGTTCTCCTGAGGTTTTTTTTCTCGATGGGAGTTTTGGGTTCCTCACCACCGTTTGCATATTGTTTTGCACTATCTGCCTGGCCGGGGGGGCTGCTTTAGAATTCAGAAATTAGACATAATTAATATTGCATATAAGAATTTATAGTCCGTTTAATATTTGACCTGTGGTTCTTTCTCCCTTATCGCCAATGTGTGCTTTCACTGTGTGTGTGTGCGTCTATGTCAATGTGTGTGTGTGTATGTATGTTTGCATATTGTGTGTGTGGAGCATTTGTATGTCTGTCTTTGTTGTTTTCACCTTTGTCTTGTTTTTACAGGTATATGCCTTTAGTTTTTTTACTTGTATTCAATGTGTCTCATGTACAGCTGCTTTGTAACAATGAAAATTGTAAAAAGCGCTATATAAATAAAGTTGAGTTGAGTTGAGTTGAGTTATTTGTTATTGTTTTGGGACCTACAGTGCTAAATGCAGGACAGAGAAACGGAGGAATCAGTATAAATCCTGAATCCAGCAAACATTGGTTCTGTGAATGTGGAGTGAAATGTGTGCAAACGTGTGAGGTTGTCAGAGATCCTGTAGAAGGACAAAGTGCCGGCCGGACAGTCCAGATAAACTCCTACCCTGTTGTACGGGGTTGAAGCAACATGTATATCAGTGCTGGTTTTGTCGTACCAAACAGTGAAGGTGTCATCAGTGCAGTCAATGCTCCAGGAGTTTTCATTAAATCCAAACCTACAGTCATCACCTCCTCCTTTCCTGTTGATTCCTTTATGTGTCACAGATATAACAGCTCCTTTCCACCCGCTCCATTCAGCCTCCCAGTAACAGCGATCAGACAGACTCTCTCTACACACAACCTGAGGCCAGTAATCAAATCTCTCTGGATGATCAGAATTTGACTCCTGCTCTTTTCCCAAACGTGTGACCTTTCTGTTCTCCTCAGACAGACATAGATGAGTGTTTACTGTGTTTGGATCCAGTGTGAGATCACAGGCATCTGCGCACAAAACAGAGATTATGACACAAACATTTTATTGTGTTTGTTTGTTTGAGTGTGGGTTTATCAACTTAATTATAATGTGATGAAAATGTGTACCCAAATTCAGCAAGCTTGACAGATTCTAGCTAACTTAAACTTTGAAGATGTCTTCATTTTTAAAAACACTGTACAAATATAGTAAACAAACTTAGGTCTGGGAACAATGGCAGATCACTCAAGAGGCAATATGACTGACAGTTAAAGCAACCAATGGTGTTTCATTTTGGGACACTTCATTGTTAGGGTCATGGAAACGTCCCCACAGTAACAGACCTGTGTGCATTTATGAACGTATCTAAAGCTGATAACAACTTTTATGACCTGAATCTAGCACACCTTTCCAAATTCGGTGTTTAGTAGATTATTATGAATTCTTATTGTAACTGATGTAAACATAACAATATTCTTCTTCGATCATACAACTTTGTGTTATTTCCTGGATATCATGTAGAAATTTTGCCTCCTAGCACGGAATTTAATAATCCCACCCTCTATGCGATTCGCTTTCAAAACCCACGCCTCCTCCAAACGCATGAATGTATTTCGTAAATCCAAGTAATGAAATTCAAACTAAATCCCTTACAATATTCTCCAAGCATCTACATACCTGTCTAAAAGAAAGAGAGCAACCATGATATCGTCTTTCAGACCCTTTGCCTGCCAGAGCTGTCTCCATTGTGTAAAAGCTGAACCGATGTAAACTCAAGTTTTTCCTCTTTCATGATCCAGACGTTTTTTATCACTGCTTAATCAAAAACGGACTTTCGATTTGTAGATTTACTCATCGTCGGTTCTGGCGGAAGTTTGTTTGTTGCTGATTGTCCGCCATTCTCCCTACATTGACACATCGGATGTGACCGCGCTGCGGCCCTGATGACGTACGATGTCTGCGTGAATAGGGTGCGCATTGGTATGCAAAATACATTGGCTGAAAACGTACACATGACCAGTCACAGCGTTTTGATTGGGCAAACGTTCTTTGGTTCTACTCTTTCACAGACGAAATATAATTATAAAATTATTATTTGACCACATCACTTCTTGATTGCTATCAGGATGTAAAGAGATTTCCAACCAACATGACAAAAATTCTGGACAGGATCACCCACCACGCCTTTAAGTGTGCAGTATGCATCAGATGTGTGTGTGCACTTACACTTGCGTAGTCCGGCTCTAATCCTGTCCTCTCCAACATGATCCACACTATAAAAATAAAGTCACATTCTGCTTATACTGAATTAAGCACCAACAAATAATATTGAAAGTATTAAAAGGATATAGTGCTTGTGAAACTTCTAAAAAGTTTTTATAAAGTTGAAGTTTTTAAAGAACAATGAAGTATTTAATTAAAACTGGATTAAGCAAAGTTTTCCTCCGAAATTTTAATTAGACACAATCTCAATATTTTTTTTAAAAGCGCAAATGGGAGTGGGTGTTTTATCAACAAAGCGTATATTAAAACACAAGCGCAATCTAATCCCCTCGCACAAATTTTGGGAATAGGAAGCTCCTACAAATATAAGGTCAATCACAAAAACAACAGTGTCCACACCTTGTCAGTGATAATTTTCACTGCGTGTATTTAATAATACCGCCCAGTTTTTAAAGTTAAGAGACTGTGTTAATGACATCAATAACTGGATGGCCAAAAACGTTCTTATGCTACACTCTTACAAGACAGAGTTGTTCCTTATTACACTAAATGCCAATAATCATAAAACGGGAGAGTGCAAGATTTCCTTTGATGGTTTTTCGTTTGTGTGGTCATCCACAGTTAAGAACCTGGGTGTGTTGCTAGATAGCAGATATCGTTTGATATATCTCTCATTCTTCCATCTTAGAAACATCTCTAAACTGTGGCCAATGCTTTCAGCTTTAGACGCGGAGAAACTTATTCAGGAATTTATGACCTCACAAATAGATTGTTGTAATTCGTTGTTGGGGGGATCTCCTGCAACTCAATGATAACACTGTTAACTAAGCAGTCTATGCCGCAATATAGTTAGCTTTTACACACACACATCCATCATAATGTGAGACTTTCTTACACTTTCTGTTAGGGGAATCTACACTAATGTCAGTATTTTGCTTTTCTTGTCCTGTCCTCAGGTTCCCAAGAACACGACAGGTCGTCAGTCGAAGCTCCGGTTCCGGCCGGAGGCTCTCTCCATTTCACCCAAATGCCCGTGATGATGGGAAGGCCACCTGATGGCAACTGTAACCACAACCTATGATCCCGAGGGCCCCAAAAGTCGTCAGTCCAAGCTCAGGTTCTGGCATGATGCTTTTCCCAGTCCAGTCTGACGCACGTTATGATGGGCAAATCACCTGATGCGGCCACAACCTACCTACAGTCATCCAGAACCAGAATAAAATTGGACAGACCTTAATATATATTTTTTTCTATCCTCACTAGTTCTTTCCTCTTTTAACTTACCAGCCCGGCAAACTATTTCCCATGAATCTCACAGTTCACAGTATTTCTCTCTGTAGCTGCAGCAGGGCTATTTAATAAGCCAGAGGAGAACTGGCTCTCCCTGTTGAGTCTGGCCTCTCCCAAGTTTTTTTTCTCCTTATACACATATACATCTATAGTGGAGTTTTGGTTCCTTGACTCCGTGACTCACTGGGAGACAGCTTAATTAGGTTAATTCATTAATATAACCAACTTGCGTTGAACAACACACATGCACGTTAACATATTTTAACAAATATATTCTTTCCGCACGTTTTGGTATTATTGCAAATTGTTTGGGTATAATGTAATAGGCTCCAGTCCTGATTACAATATTTAAAACCTAAATTAAATATACTTCGATTTAATAATTTATAGTTTCTGACAATCCACTGACAGTGTGCATTGCACAGAGAAAACGTATTGGTTATGTATGTAACCTCAGTTCCCTGATGGAGGGAACGAGACGTTGTGTCGAGAACGACAGATGGGGTTTGCCCTTGAGAACCAATCAACTCTGACTACTATAGAAAAGTCCAATGAAATTTGGCGAATGAAATTTGCATGCCGGGCTCCGCCCCCCGATATCTGGTATAAAACGAAGCCGTCGCACAGCATTCATTTTCCTCTTGTTCTGAAGAGCCTGAAAGCCTCTAACGACTGCAGCAGAATACGTGTTCGTGGCATAAGGGACACAACGTCTCGTTCCCTCCATCAGGGAACTGAGGTTACATACGTAACCAAGACGTTCCCTTTCTGTCGGTCTCTCGGCGTTGTGTCGAGAACGACAGATGGGGTTGCCTATGGAAAACGGCACAACGCTGTATCGCGTCACAATCTCAGCGAAGCGACGGTAACAAGCCTGGGCGTGTCAGCTCGAAGCTTCGTGAAACTGTAACCTTCCAGTGTGGTGGTCGGGGGTCCCAGAGCTTTCTTGGAGAAAGATGGGTACAGCCCTGACCGGTAACCTTTCACGGACGCCTTAGCTCTCTACTTGCGAAAGGCCGCCCGGCTCGGGTTTACACCGGGTAAGCGCCACTTCCTTAATCAGAGAAGCGCTGCAGAGGCCACCTCCTACCCGTGGGGAGGAATATGGTGGATATAAGTATGGTATCGTCCTTGGAGGAGAATGAATGGAACGTGCGGACTGGGTAGTTAACCGCGAGGTGGCGTAGCCCAACTCGCAGCTCTACAGATTACTGCTAGAGAGGCACTTCTTGCCAGTGCCCAGGAGGCTATACCCCTTGTTGAGTAAGCCCTCAGTGGGCCTGGGAGATTCTGAGATCGGAATGCCGCGGAAACCGCATCCACGACCCAGTGCGCCAGCCTCTGCTTGGAGACAGCCTTCCCCTTCTGCTGTCCTCCAATAAAGACCTGGAGCTGGTCAGAGCTACTGAAGCTCTGCGTGCGGTCCAGGACACAACACGGATGGGGTTGGGTCTTCCTCCCCGATGGGGAGCGCCTGCAAGTTCACCACTTGCTCCCGAAGGGGAGTAGTGGGAACTTTTAGGCACGCCTCCGGACCTGGGTCTCAGGATAACGTGAGAGTTACCAGGGCAGAATTCAAGGCAATCCGGGGACACAGAGAATGCTTGGAGATCCCCTACCCTCTTCAAGGAAGCGAGCGTCAACGGGGAGGCCGTCTTACTCAGGTGAGGAAGATCGGAGCCTCCGAGAGGCTCTTGGACCCACGTTAGGGTCCCGAGAGGGTATGGAGCGGAGGTGAGGCGGATTCCGCCCTCTCGCGCCAGTTAGGAACCTGGTGACCAGGTCGTGTTGCCCAAGAAACTTTCCATCAACTGAGTCGTGATGAGTGGCGATAGTGACTATATACACTTTCAGTGTGGAGGGGCGATGTTAGTCTCCAGTCTCGTAAGAAGGACAACACAATCCTGATCGAGCACCCCAGTGGGTCTTTTTCATTGAGAGAGAGACACCAGGACGAGAAGAGGCGCCGTCTAGAGGCGTGTGACCGCCTAGTAGATGGGGCCCTAGCCTGGGTGATGGTGGAGTATTCATCTAAGGATCTTCTCGTCCCGTCTAGAGACCAGACATGGGTGTTTCAGAGGTCTGATCTGGGATGCCAGAATGTGTCCTTCCCCTGAGAGAGCAGGTCCTCTGTCAGGGGAATGGTTCAGGGGGAGGCGCTGTCCAGAGCATCAACTCTGAAGCCAAGTGGGGTTAGACCAGTGAGGTGTAACCAGTACACTTGGTGCTTCTCTTCCCTGACCTTGCACGGCTCCTGGGGGGGGAAGTGTGCTTTCGCTAGTCCCGCAGTCAGCTGTGTGCCAGGACATCCGTGCCGAGGGCGGCCTCGGTCAGGGAGTACCAAAGCAGACAATGGGTGCTGTCGCGGGAGGCAAAGAGGTCTGTCCCTGCCTATCCGAACAGCACCCAAATTAGCTGGACTGCGCGGGGGTGGAGTCCCCACTCTCTGCAGGGCGTATACTGACGAGAGAGCGTCGGCTGTCTGGTTCAGTATGCCTGGGATGTGCGTGGCCCGCAGGGAGCGGATCACCTGCTGACTCCACAGGAGGAGGCGTCAGATAAGTTGTGCTAGCTGCCGTGAGCGTACGCCACCCTGGCCATTGATGTACGCTACGGCTGTCGTGCTGTCCCGGAGGACCAACACGTGCTGGCCCTGCAATAGAGGCCGGAGCCTTCTCAGCGCAACCAGCAGAGCCCACAACTCTAGGCAATTGACATGCCAGCGCAGACGGGGGCCCGTCCAGCCCCCCGCTACTGCGTGCCCGTTGCACACTGCACCCCACCCCTGCAGCGAGGCGTCTGTCGTCAACCCGACGTGCCTCGTAACCTGCCCGAGGGGATCCCCCGCCCGGAGGAAGGTCATGGAAGACCAAGGGGTTAGGGTGCGTCGGCAGCAGGGCGTCATCACCGGTGTGCCATGCTGTACTCGGAACTTGACTCTGTAGCCAGTGTTGAAGTGGTTTCATGTGCATCAATCCGAGGGGTATTACCCCCACGGAGGATGGCATGTGTCCCAGGAGCCTCTGAAATTGTTTCAGGGGGACCGCCGACTGCCTGAAGTGTTCCAGGCAGTTCAACACTGACTGGGAGCGTGCTGCGGACAGCTGCGCCGTCATGGTGACAAAGTTTAGTTCAATACTGAGAAAGAGGATGCTTTGCACTGGGGAGAGTTTCCCCTTTACTCGGTTGACCTAAAATCCCAATCGATCTAGATGCCGGAGCACCAGGTCCCTCTGTGTACAAAACAGATCTCACGAGTGTGCCAAGATAATCCAGTCGTCGAGATAGTTTAGTACCTGCACACCTTTTTCCCGAAGGGGAGAAAGGGCGGCTTCCACGATCTTCGTGAAGACTCGTGGAGAAGGGGACAGACCGAAAGGGAGGACTCTGTACTGATATGCCCGCCCCTCGAACGTGAACCGTGGGAACCGCCGTTGTCGAGGGGATCGAGACATGAAAGTAAGCGTCCTTCAGGTCGATCGCCACGAACCAAACCTGACAGCTGATAGATGTCAGGATGCGCCTCTGCGTGAGCATCTGAGCGGCATTTTGTGAAGGTGCTTGTACAGGGTACGCAGATCTATGGGGCGCAACCCGCGGTCTTTCTTTGGGACGATGAAGTGCGGGTCGTGACCCACTGAACATCTTGGTTTGAGGGACGAACTCGATGGCTGTTTTGCCCGAAGTACGGAGGCGTCCCTGCCTCTGACAGAGGGAGAGATGATGCCCTGAAACTTGGGAGAGTCTCTGGCGAACTGGATCGAGGAAGCACAAATAGGGGGTTCGTGGAAAAAAGCCCATTCAAACAAACTGCCATTTGACGTACAGTGTGGGGATGGATCGTAGTGTGAAAAGGCCTGACACAAGCCAGTTATCCAAAGGGGAAGTGGGTGATTTTCGGCTTAGTAAGGCCACTTTTAATCTGCTGCCCTGCGGATAGGGGGTGTGAGGACAACACTAGGGGCGCTCTCGTGCCATGGCACCCCTCGAAGACCCCCTAGCCCACTGTCCACGACCATCATATGCGTCCCTCACAGGTTTATCCCATGTACATCGACTTCCCCGCTTGTCCTCCAACATTATATGAGTACCCGACTCATTTGTTTGCATGGGAGGCGGGTGCCATGCTACTGCCCATTGGTGCCAGGGTCCACGAAACCACTATTTGTCCACTGATCAACTATGGTGGTCGATTTGACCTTCGACCCCGCTGACCCATCCATGGCCACGCCCCCGACCACCAAACCACTGTTTGGCAGCTTCCCAACTACTTTTACCAGAACCTGCGTTCTGCCACTCGGGACTGACATATGTTTGTCTGAGGGGGCGTGGCAATCGAGTTTTTAAAACAAAAAATCAATATTTACACGTTTAAAATGCCCATTTTGTGCAATGTCAACCAATCATTTATTCCTGGCCCATTTGATAAACTGCACGTGGAAGACATCATATTCAATGTAGTAGATACAAACTCATCATTTTACGAGCTGCTTCTAACATTTGTGTTTCTAAAAGAGTGTTCTCCTCAACGAATCGTGTTGTTTCTGACACTTAGAAATTAATATATACATATAAAACATTCTTAAAAAGCAATATCAATGCAATCAATCCATTTTCTAGTTTGTTTGCATTGCCTTTCCACGTGTGATTTATGTGAGTGGACCACGTGTAGTGTGTTGGTGGAAATAATGCTTTTCAACAATATTTAAAATGTATATATTCATTTCTAGGTGTCGGAAACAACACTTTTCAGTGAGAACACTCTTTTAGACACTACCAGGTTAGGAAACAGCTCGTTAAATGTTCAGTTTTGACAACAATCGGGTATCTTATATGTTGACGGTCAGGGTGTAAACAAAGGTCCAGAAAACAAGGTTCCTAAGGTCAGAGGACATCAAGCCTTTGCAGTGACCACTGTCACGGACCCCCAAATCTGGCCCAGCAGTTTAGAGTCCGTGGCTTCTTCTTAAAGGGTTTAAAAGTGGATGAGTACATAGCTAAAACAGGCCTCGTTTCTAAGTCTCTGCCATTGAAATCATTGGGCCTTTTAATTTACATTAACAAGGTTAAAAAATACTTCAGGATGACCAGGACTTTTGCCCTTTGGGTATGTCTCTCGGGGGACCGGGACGCAAGTGCCCGTGAGGTTTCGGGCCCGTCGGACCCTCCGGCGGCCTTGGGGGAAACTTCCACGAGCAGTTTATTTGTATGGGCCACATGTATTCAATTGGTGGAAAACCCACTTATTAGCAAAAATTAGCCTGTATATTCATTTAAATGCCTCAACTACCACATTATTCAGTCAGTGCACTTCATTAGACACACATATGCTAGCATCAACTTTCAGAACGCTCAGTTTGTCCTCTGTCTAATTAGGGTGGCCTGTTCACAAACCCCTTGTCAACAACGTATTGGAAAGGTGACAAGTGGAAGGCCTTCCGCCACGCATGCGCGTCCAGCATGCGTCACTGCATGCACGATGTATAGAGAAGACCGTAAAACATGCACGCGCTGTATGCGTCACTGAATGGATGCAGCATATAAGAGACCGTGACGCATTTAAACGCTTAAATAACCACACGTGCATGCATCACGCATGTATCATATAGACATGAGCAACCGTCCATCATTCACCAATCGTGCAGATTTTTAGGGGTCAAAAGGTCAAAATAGGTAGAGTTGTCCACGAAAATGCAGTGACAAATTGTAGGTGGAAGCCCTCCCGTTGGGAAACGATAGGTCGAAGGGTCTGGACATTTTAGATTATTTTTGTCTAGAAGCCCCCTATTTATCCTTCAAACGTCCAAAGTTGTTAGACCTTTCTGAAAAATCGCCCCTCCCCCACCACTGAAAGCTTCACAAGGCTGTTGAGGGTTATATCAGACAAGGCTGTGTGATTAATCTTGTGATTGGGTGAAAAAACATTCCCTTTTCCTCCAGAGACATGTCCTCTCGGTATGTTGTCGGGGGCACCAGACGGGCCAGAATCTAGAATATGGGACCCCTCGGACCTTTCTGGAAATTTCCTTGTATAGCTTATTTTAATTGCTATTCCATAGCGGTTTCGTGGAAGTGACCCCGAAAGTGTCAACCGATCCAAAACCGGGTCACATGCAACCCTCCATATTCCACCGGTTGTGCGGAAAAGCCGGGCGACTTTGTGACCTTTTTTAGGGATCAAAAGGTCAGAATAGGGAGAGTCGTCCACGAAGCGGTTAATGAAAACGCAGTGACATAAATTGTAGGTGGAAGCCCTCCCGTTGGGAAACGATAGGCCGAAGGGTCTGGACATTTTGGATAATTTTTGTCTAGAAGCCCCCTATTTAGCCCCCAAATGTCCAAAGTTCTTAGACCTTTCCTGGAAAATCTACCTCCCCAACAATAAACCTTCATAATCCTGTTCAGGGATATATGAGAGACAAGACTGAGTGCATAATCTTGTGAATTGGTGCAAAAAACATTCCCTGCTCATCTAGAGCGATGTACTCTTGGTATGTTGTCGGGTGGCACCAGACGGGCAAGAATCTAGAATATGGGACCCCTCGGACCTTTCTGGAAATTTACTCGTATAGCTTATTTTAATGGCTATTCCATAGCGGTTTCGTGGAAGTGACCCCGACAGGGTCAACCGATCCAAAACCGGGTCACATGCAACCGTCCATCAGGTCAGAATAGGGAGGGCGCATGCGTCACTGAATGCGTGCATGCGTCACTGAATGCATCTGGCATAGAGCAGGTTGTGACGCATGCACACGTTGTGTGCCTCACTGAATGCCTCATGCATAGAGAAGGCCATGAAGTATCCGTGCGCTGTTATAACAGCAGACTGCGACGCATGCATGTGCTGTTTGCGTCACCGAATGCATCGTGCATAGAGCAGGCTGTGACGCATGCACACACACTGTAATAACAGTGCGTGTATGCGTCAGTGAATGCATAGAGCAGACCATAGGAAGGTGTTCCATGAAAATGGACCCGGGTGGTCCCAGGACCATCTTGGAAAAAGTAGTTGGTTAGTGGTCAAATAGTGCTTCCGTGGTACAGGGAGTGGGGCGGGGGTCGACCCGGGTGGTCCCGAACCATTTTGGCAAAAGTAGTTGGTTAGTGGTCAAATAGTGCTTCCGTGGTACAGGGGGTGGGGCGGGGGTCGACCCGGGTGGTCCCGAACCATTTTGGCAAAAGTAGTTGGTTAGTGGTCAAATAGTGCTTCCGTGGTACGGGGGGGGGGTTGCGGGGGTCTACCCGGGTGGTCACCTGACCACTTTGGCAAAAAGAGTTGGTTAGTGGACAAATAGTGCTTCCGTGGTACGGGGGGGGGCGGGGGTCGACCCGGGTGGTCACCTGACCATTTTGGCAAAAACAGTTGGTTAGTGGACAAATAGTGCTTTGGTGGTACGGGGGGCGTGTCAGGGGGCGTGGCCCGGCAAGATAGGGACCAATCCGTGAGAGGCAATGGGGTCCCAAGCCCACCTGCCAAAGACAGTTGGGAAGTGGGATAAATATCATGTTCGTGGTCATCCGGGGGAAGCACCAACCACCCACCCCTGGACTGCGGGAATGGGTTGAGACCCATTCACTTCAGTTGGGCCGTGGACACGCTTGGCGCCACACTGTGGCCGAGTGCCGAAGCGTAGCTGGTGGTCTCTTCGCTTTGCGCGCCTCCCGTACGGACCCCCTTCAGCGGGGGGGCGAACTTTCACCCCAGGTCTGCTCAGGGCGGTCTCCCCTTCGGTTGACCCCGGCGTCGGACCCCCGAAAAATCCGGGGTCTTCCCCGCGCAGCGTACTCGAAACAATTTCCACAACCCAGTTACAGCAATGACGGCGTGGACTGCTCGCAAAAGTTTGGGACTATCTAGAGTAACCAAGGCGGACTGCATGCATTAGACAGCGAGACAGTGTGGGCAGCTCTCGAGCTCCCAGGGACTGTGACAGGGTGACCAAGGGGACGGTCTGCTTCATCATTCCCACAGGGGGTGGTTCGTCGGCTGGCGGAGCTAACCATCTGTCGCGGGGGGTCCCCGGAGGGAAGGTTGGCTCCGCCTTTGTACCTGCCTGGAGGGACAACGGCACACACTATCGGTTTGAGAGTGGTGACAGCTGTCCTATGTGTACGGCCTCACACCTCGTCAGGGTGTGAGGTCGGTTCACCGAGCACAGTCCAGTGGAGTGTGTGATCGGCTGCAAGTACACCCGGGGAGAACGGAAAAACTCTGCAAGTAAGTGGGCGCTAAGCCCTGAAAAGGGCTCGGCTTTGGTGACGAGGCAGGAGTCGTCCCCAAATGACAATTGTGAAAAGCGCTATATAAATAAAATTGATTTGAATCAAATTGATACAACCAGAATTCAGTGGTCCATGTAAATGCAGTAAATGACACATAACCATATTAATAGAATTTATCTTTATATTACGTTTAAATGCCAAATATACCTGATACAATCTAGTTTGCATTGTTTGTCATCCAGCAGATCAGAGAGAAGCTTCATTCCTGAATCTCCTGGGTGATTATAGCTGAGATCCAGTTCTCTCAGTTGTGAGGGGTTTGATCTCAGAGCTGAAACCAGAGCAGTACAACCTTCTTCTGTAACCATACAGCCAGATAACCTGAAAAGACACACCCCAACATGCAAGGATAAACTGGGCTCTGCTGAAGCAGCTAGGTGGTCAAGACGAGAACATATTTGAGCAAATATGTGTTCCTAAATACCTCAATATCTCCAGTTGACAGTTTGGACTCTTCAGTCCAGCAGAGAGCAGTTTTACTCCTATATCTAGCAGGTCATTGTTACTCAGGTCCAGCTGTCTTAGTGAGGAGTCTGGTGATTCTAGAGCGGATGCCAAGCCCTTGCATGATTGCTCATTGAGATTACAGAAGGTTAATCTAAACAGAACAACAAAAACCTAAAATGATAACACAGCTGTAGAAAAAGAAGAACCTGGTGAAAGCAACATACAGCTTATGAGCCTCTGTCTTTCAACCACAGCAAATTGCTCCAGATAATTTGCTCTAAATAATGGAGTGATCCTTTAAAACTTGTATTAACAAGCTGCAATTACACTCTTCTCATTAAAATTTGACATTTTCTCGGCTCTGATCGTTAGACCAGGGGTCTTCAACTACTTTTCTTTGAGGGAAAGATTCCAAAAGTATAAATTGGATGCAGGTCGGTTTTTTTGAGCATATCCTCATTTCTTCTATTATTTTGTATTTCTTGAATTAACGACATTTTGTTTCCATTTATGCTGTTTGTTGCTGTTACTTATAGGTCATATATTAAAGCATGCACAGAAATTCTCAATCCAGTATCTTTACCTTTTCATGATATATAATTAAGGGATATTGTCTTTTTATTTGTAGCCTACGTTATTTTCCTGAATGTACCCAAGATGATGTTAATTTACACACCCCAATTCAATCCAAGATGTGGTGCCATTGTTTTTTCAAGAACACAACACAACAGTTTTTTCAACAGAAAAGTTGTTGAAGTTCATTATGGGTATCGCCGTCATTTGTAAGGTATCAACGCCGAGATGTTCTGTCTTCTTAGATATTGTTAGAATGTAAAATTCTCAATGTCCCCTACAAAATATTATTCTATGGTTGAAAAGTCTAGTCGACGGAACACACAGAGTTTACTGGCCAGGAGACAAAGTTTGACACAGACACAAGAGTCTAGTTCAATCAGAGTCCAATGTTTATTTGTATGAGGACTAACATTTATAAGATTAAAAGGAGGTGTCATAAAAAACCACAAGGGTGGAAAAAGACAAGACTTGATGTTTAGTCTCATTCCTCCTGAGAACGATCAGATATGATTATAACTACGTACTAAGCATCAAAACACATCAATTCATATCATTAGGAGCCTTGAGATGGAGACCGATAGTCACTCAGGTCAGTACGACTCTCAACGAGGTTTAAACAACAGGAAAGTAAGGCCCATATTAGGGTGAAGGAAGCTTATACTAATCTAAATGAATACGTATGATAGACAAATGTTCTATTAAACACAGATGATATATTTAAAGAGGACAGGACGAAATCCAGATTCTCACAGATATATGAGATATTCAGTTATGCATTTTAGCAGTGTTGCTTAAGTTTGTTCAATCGAGTATGTAAAATGTAATTTTCATGAATGTGTTTCTGATTTTTATCAGTATTACTTGACAGCCAAATTAATTTCAACAGGGTAAGGTTTGTTGGTAACGTTTTAGACTCGCATGATATATATTGCTTACAATTGTGTGTAAATCAATGGTGGACTAAACAGTATATGTAGTTAAGTATAAGTAAATGTACATTTTTATGCCATAAAGAAGATAGAAATGAAAAAAAATGAGGTTGCCAGGGCATTCGACTATGTAGTATGGATTTAGTATGTATTAGTATGGATCACAAAAAACGTGCTAGGAAGCGCAGAGAGAGAGTGAGAGAGTGAGAGACAGAGAGGGCATGGCCACGAGGCAGGTAAAACATGTCTGAAAACCAAAAAAATCATCTTTTACAAAGAGGCACGCTCTTAACGCTGCTACTCTGTATTTAAAAACGGATACTTGCAAGCTCGGTGTTGGACCAATATCCAATATGCGCGTGGATGGAAATCTTGAATGGTTTCAGAATGCAGTCCTGTTGAATCGCTGAGTTGAGGTTCTGAGTCGGAAGTTCTTACACACAATCACATAAGTTCCTATTTGTTAGAGAAGGTTCTCTGGTTAGCCTCAGATGTTAAATTAGAGATGACACAGAAAACTATCACCAATGCTTTGAAGCTAGGGGACGTAAATATCCTACAGAGAAACCAAATGGTTAGCACACTCTCGGTGAGAGTTCAAAACATAAAACCAAACCCCATGGACCCAGGTTTGCTATGGTCTTTTGATGATGGTATCTAGAAACCAGGACAAAAGGGAGTGAGAGGTTTTATGGCTTTTCTTAATGATCCAGTAACTACATAACTTACTCAAGTTAAGGCGGGCCGGATCAAGATGATTGGCAGGCCGCCAGTTCACTAGCCCTGCTATAGACATTCTGTTTGTGTAAGCGCTGATGTGTTTGTCTGCTGCTGCTCTTCAGTCTTTCAGTAATTATATTTAGTGTATTTTATTTCAGACCACCAGACAGCGGATGTATACTTTGCTGCACTAGAGATGGTGCAGCCCTGGTTTTCTCATAAGGATCATGCAAAATTAGATTCATAATATTGACTGATTAAGGTTACAATTATGCACTTACCTGATCGTCAACCACTTGTTCCCATTTTATTTTAATTTGAACAATTCTATCAGGTATTTGATATTTAATGTAGATGAAGTGTTCTTGTTGCAAACTAGATGTCTCCAGGGGATTGCTTCTAATCTAAAATGATTTTTTGTAATTTAGGTAAATCGCCCTCTTCATCAGCTCCTTTACTATGTGGGATACCTCAGGGGTCAATTATTGGACCCTTATAATTTTTTCTGCATATGCCTTACTGGACACGATCTTTGAATGATATGACATCCTTTATTGTTATTCAGACAAAACACATTTTATTTCAGTGTTCTTGAACAAAAAAATACTTGGGATAACAACATTGAACTGGGAATGCCCAAAATTGCTTTATTTAGGCATTGACTACTACGCTCTCTTACAATTAAAAGAGAGCACGACTCCTTCTTAAGGAATAGTTCCTTACTCACCCTCGTGTCTTAGTAGTATATGACGTTCTTTTCCCTCAGATGGACAAAATTTGAGAAATTTTGAAATAAGGTCGTAGCTTAGCAAATGCATCGAACAGTACCCTTTTTTTTGAATCTCCATAAAAGTGAATGTATCCATCATTAAAGTCATCCACAGGCCTCCAGGATGTTAATAAATACTTTTTGAAGTGAAACAATACATTTGTAAGTAAAAACGTGACATAACATTTTGAGTGTATTATGCCATAAATAGATTTCTTCAGATTTTGGACGTATAAAATTCGTAGGCATTCTTAGAACAATTCAAAGAGATTCAAAGGTGAAATGTGTGAAGGTGGACTACCACTATTACACGCATACATTTCTCATCTATAAATGTAACCTGGTCTGGTAGATCTCTTTGTCCTGGTGAAATTTTAGACCCATCACAAATATTAAATAGAGTCCATTTTTCCCAATCCTAGTCCTCGGGGGACCCCTCCCAGAATAATTTAGATGTCTCCCTGTATGAACCTGATTTAATTTATCACCTTGTTAGTGTGATAATAGGGAGATATTCCTAAAATTTTGGGGGAGGCAGATATGTTGAGTCCGGGGATAAAACATTCTGGGAGGGGAGACCCAAGGATTAGGATTCGGAAAAACTAAAATAAACAGATCTTGTGTTGTCAATGGTAGCGTTTTCATTTATGTGTGGTGTAAGCAGCAAATAATTGTTTATTAGTTTAAAAGTATACCTTAGTGCTTCTAGTTGACAGTGTGGACTTTTCAGTCCAGCAAAAAGCAGCATACTTCCTAAATCTTCTAGGTCATTGTTACTCAAATCCAGCTCTCTCAGGGGGGACTTTGGTAATTGAAGAACAGAGGCCACACTTTCAAATCTTTGAAGAGTGAGATCACAGCCTGCAAGTCTGTAAAAGATGTAAACACAAAATAAGATGATTTCTGTGTTTGTTACTTAATTAAATCAATTCAATATATTCATGCCAAACTGTACTAATTGCATTTGCATTTTATTATTTTAATTCTATTTTAATTTGTGTTTTCAACAATGTTTTCATAGTTTTGGACACCTTATGAAAGTGCAAATTTTGTATAATTTTCATTTCAATACACATAAATATTCGATTTCCGCATAAGTTTGAATAGAATTTACAATTGCATTTCCCATGGCTATGAAACAGGCCTAATGAAATAACACTAGTAATGACATTGTTTGCTTTTTATTTCCCCTGCGTGATGTATGGAGCGGGCTAAATTCAAATGGAAATGTATTGAAATACATTGATATTCACAGAGCTTTCCTGCAGTTTGCCTCTGACATCTGAAGCATGTAGGCTATAGCTGAGCAGTGGGAAACAGAGAGCTTATTTTTTGAGTGTTTGTCTGATATGAGAAACTCCTCAAACTCTCTGTAGATGGACTGGTCGTTCATTTCATGGAGACAGAGAAACAAGTTGATGGAATCGGTCAGCTGTTAAACAGTCATTAGCTATAATTTTGCTCTTAATGTACTGTGCAGTGTTCCTGGTGGTCTCTGAGGTGTTCACTGACTGTGTCAGTAAATCCTGTAAGAGTCTCTGATTTGACCCCAGTGAGATGCCCAGCAAGAATCGTAGGAAAAGATCCAGATGTCCATTTTCACACTCAAGGGTATTATCAATTACTGCTTCTATTATTTCAGGGAGAGATATTTCCTTATGTCTATACCACTCTTCATGCAAAAACACATAGAAAGCAGCCAGAAACTCATGAAAGCTGAGATGAATGAAGCAGTAGATTTTCCTCTGAAAAATGACGGATTACCCCTTAAAGATCTCAGTGCAGATTCCAGAATACAGTGAAGCTTCAGCAATATCTATACCACACTCTCTCAGATCCTCCTCATAGAACACCACATTGCCCTTCATCAGCTGTTTGGAGGCCAGTTCAGCCAGTTTCACAATCACTACTCTGTTGGACTGCAGGAGTTTCCCTGGATCTTTCTCTGGATCATACTTCTGATTCTTCATACTGATCTGAAACAGCAGGAAGTGGATGTACATTTCAGTCAAGGTTTTCGGGATCTCTGCGGTGTGGTCCTGATTCAGGATGTTCTGAAGCACAGTAGATGAGATCCAACAGAAGACCGGTATGTGACACATGATGTGGAGGCTTTTTACTCTTTTAATGTGTGAGATGATTCTGTCGGCTTGATGCTCATCACTGATTCTTTTCCTGAAATATTCCTTCTTCTGAGCGTCATTGAATCCCTGGATTTCTGTCACACGAGTGATGTATTTAGAAGGAATCTTATTGGCTGCTGCTGGTCTGGAGGTGATCCAGATGTTAGCAGAGGGAAGCAGATCTCCTCTGATCAGGTTTGATATTATCACCCCTACTGATGAAGACTTTTCCATGTCAGAAACAATTTCACTAACTGTAAAATTCAGTGCAATTCTGCTTTCATCCAGTCCATCAAAGATAAGCACTATTTTACACTTGTTATAAATCTTTAGATCTTGAAGTTCAGGATGAAAGTAATGCAGAAGTTTGTGAAGACTATACTGCTCATCTTTTATCAAGTTAATCTGACGGAATGGAAGCACAAACATGAAATCTACATCCTGATTGTATTTTCCTTCAGCCCAGTCAAGAATAAACTTTTGCACAGAGACTGTTTTTCCAATTCCAGCGATACCTTGAGTAAGAACAGTCTTCATTTTTGCATTCTCTTTACATGCCAGTTCAGGTAAATGTTTAAATATGTCATTGTAGCTTATTAGGGTGTCTTGTAAGGGTTGTTTAAATGTTTGGGAAGTTTTCGCTATCTTAAAAACCTCATGCTCTTCATTCACAACTTCTCCAACTCCATCTATGATGTAAAGTTGTGTGTAAATCTTATTCACCAAGGTTTTGCTTTCTTGCAGTTTGATTCCCTCAAATAAAGTCTCATACTTCTTCTTCATGTTGAATTTGTGAATTTCTATTACTCTCTGTAGCACACCATCAACTGTTTGGACAGAATCATGCTGGAGGCGTTCAGTCTTCTCCAGCAGTGTGGGTGTCTGCCAGTTTGAATCTGTTTCATGCTGCCCTGTGTGGTTTGGACAACTGGAGTTTGTTAAATATGAATCCTTCTCATCTCTGCAGAGACAGTAACATAAAACAAGACATAGTAACCACACAAAGATAAAGAGATTCGAAAGAGATTTGATTCCTTAACATCTATCATTTATTTTTAAAGTCATTTAAAACTAAAACAAATTTAAAATACTATGCCCTCCCTTTCAATGTTAGGTTTAGTTTAATTGTTGTTATCATGCGTCCTTGTGTTTTCAATTAACTTAATTCTACTCATTTATTACTCATTAGAGATAAGCTAAATTTTAGATAAGCTAAAATGTCACCCGCATCTGCTGCTTCAAATAAATTATCCACCCGCCACCCGCCCTAACGTATAATTTTCTCTGACATATCCGCACCCGACCCGGACCCGATCGTCACTTTAAATACTTAGTAAATTTTCTAGCACTGTCTTTGTCTGAAAATGCTTAAATCTAATCTTTCAATTTAGCACACACATGATGTACCATATAAGAGATACCAGTCTTACGGCTTTCATATACATACGGTGTCTCACAGTCGTTGCATATTACATACCCAGCACTTGATTCATCCTTGTAACCACTTCGCTAAAACGCTTCCACACTGTACTTTTCTTTACTACCTTTTGATTTGTTTTTAATTCTCGTATTTTTAATTTCTCTCGGATCTGCTTTGCCTCCATTTCTTCTTTAAGAAATAGACCCTCCTCTACCTCCGCCACGTCTGCATTTCTTTCAAATTACTGCAAATTAGCGCCCGATTAAAAATGAATTCAAAAGATATTTGTATTTTTTGAGAAATTTTGTTAATATTGAATATGATATCTTCCACCCGCGACCCACCCGCAATTATTCAGAATGTATTTTTTTATTACCCGGCCCAACCGACCCGCGGATCATCCGCAGCGCCCGCGATGATTATGCACAGTATTTAAGGAAATATAATTTAGCTATTTATTTACACTGTGTTCTGCAGTTATCGTATTGCTTTTCTATATTTTATGCAGTCGGCTATCTCCTCCTCATGCGCTCATAATGTGATTGGTGAGAGAGACAGCGCTGATTAAATATTTAGATTTAATTTTTATTCAAGATTTGAGTTGGATATTACAAGAAGGTGCATGTAACAATTATCACTCAATACAAGTGCAAATAACTCTGCAGGTTTAATATTCGTGAAACTGAGGATATTTAAGGTAACATTAAATGTGTGTGAGATATTAATGATATTCGTTTCATATTCCATCCTGAAGTATTTCGAGAGGCTCGTCATGAGACACATCAAGAGCTTCCTTCCCTCCTTATTGTGATTAAACCAAAAGACAATATATTTAATGAGCAAAATCAATGCCTAAAGTTTGGGCTACTTAATATTAGACTACCAAATCCAAAGGCAGTTATTGTAAATTAAATGATCCCAGACAACAGTTTTGATATACTATGCCTGACTGAAACCTGGCTTAAGCCAAATGACTATTTTTGTCTAAATGAGTCTACTCCACCAAGATACGGTTATATGCACGAGCCACGTTTGGTTGGTCGAGGTTGTGGTGCTGCAACAATCTTTAGGGAATTTCTCATCGTAACTCAGAGAACAAAGCGTACATTTAAATAATTTGAAGTGGTTGCGTTGAACATAATTGTTCCAAACAAAAGTAAAAAAACATTGCTTTCTCTTACAATGGCAACTCTGATAGAGTTCGCAGACTTCTTATAGGACCTATTGGTTAACGTCGATAAAGTACTGATTGTCAGAGATTTTAATATCCACTTAGAAACTGCTATCCATCCATTAGCAGTGGCATTTAAAGAGCTACTACACTCTTTTGGTGTAACACAACACATCAATAGACCAACTCGTCTACGTAATCATACACTAGATTTGGTTATATCTCAAGGAGCAGATCTAACCTATATCAATATTATACCTCAAAGCGACGATGTTTCCGATCACCATCTTATAACATGTTGTAGCGATTTTAGCAGCATGTTAAAATAAGGATGAGTTTATTTCACCAAATAAGATTCTCCACCAGATCTATCAAGATCACATCCATGCAATGAGTTATTTAAAACGTCAATTTCAGTCAAGGAATTAGTTTAGCTCAAAGGAAAATACGTATAATAATCGTCATTACACATACATATTTTACAATTCTAATTAGCAGTATAGTGATAAAAATCCTATATGTACTCGTCCAGCAAATACATCAATGATTTATACACTAACGTTATCTCATGACCATAAGTAACGTGACTTTACCAAACAGAATCAAGATCAGAGGTAGCATAGATCGAAACACAGTTTAAGTGACCCGTTTGTGAGCGTGAACATAGAGAACCCATCAGAAATGCCTTTATGGGTTTTTATCAAGCTCTACTCTACATGGTAAACATAATGAAGACAAACAAATACATGATAACACAAACGCGCTAGGAAGCGCAGAGAGAGAGAGAGCGTGAGAGAAAGAGAGAGAGAGGGCATGGCCGCGAGGCAGGTAAAACATGTCTAAAAATCAAAAAAATCATCTTAAACAAAGAGGCACGCTATTAACGCAACTACTCTTGCAAGAGTTTAGTTTCTGAGTCCGAAATTCCATGCCCTAATCGGACTCCCCTGGGGGTGCCCCAAGCCGGTGTGTCCGTTAGATTGTTCTCCTCGTCCTCTTTCTTTTCCCGTCCAATTCCTAATTCAAAAGCCCCGAAGTGGATCGGTGATGGTGTTTTAAATGCATACCTGTCCTCCCCACAGATTGTCTGCGGGCCAATGCCATAAAAGTGATTAGTGGGCCAGAGAAAGTCCCTTTGTTTCTCATGGCGCCCTGTTTGCATAGCTCAGACAGTATGGTCCGTTTGCATTTAATACCTTTAGTTACTAAATTAGTTATGGACATAGTATGATGCATGCTATTTTTTTATAACATTGATCATCATATAGGGAATTCAAAGAGGAGTAGTAAAATATGAAACATGCAAGGCATTGAACTGTGAATCATCCCAACGTATGAATATATCAAATGAACCCTAAATCAAAATGTCTTGGTTACGTATGTGACCTCGGTTCCCTGATGGAGGGAACGAGACGTTGTGTAAAGAACGACAGATGGGGTTCGCCCTTGAGAACCAATCAACTCTGACTACTATAGAAAAGGCCATTGAAATTTGGCGAATGCAATTTGCATGCCGGGCTCCGCCCCCGGATATCCAGTATAAAAGGAAGCCGGCGTGCAGCATTCATTTACCTCTTGGTCTGAAGAGCCTGAGAGCCTCTCACAACTGCAGCAGAAACGATACGTGTTTGTGGCATAAAGGACACAGCATCTCGTTCCCTCCATCAGGGAACCGAGGTTACATACGTAACCAAGACGTTCCCTTTCTGTCGGTCTCTCGACGTTTTGTCGAGAACGACACATGGGGTTACCTATGGAAAACGCCACAAACGCTGTATCGCGTCACAATCTCAACGAAGCGACGGTAACAAGCCTGGGCGTGTCAGCTCGAAGCTTTCGTGAAATTGTAAACCTTCCAGTGTGGTGGTCGGGGGGGTTCCAAAGCTTTCTTGAAGAAAGATGGGTACAGCCCTGACCGGTAACCTTTCACGGACGGGGCCTTAGCTCTCTACAGGCGAGAGGCCGTCCGGCTCGGGTTTACACCGGGTGAGCGCGACTCTTAATCAGAGAAGCGCTGCAGAGGCCACCTCCTACCGGAGGGGAGGAATATGGTGGATATATATGGTATCGTCCTTGAAGGAGAACGCATGGAACGTGCGGACTGGGTAGTTAACCGCGAGGTGGAGGTCCACCTGGGGAAGCTCATGGGTTACCATGTGTGGGAACCATTGTCATGAGGGTATAGCAGACGGAACAGCCCGCAGTGGGGGTGTCGCTGCGTCTGATGGCACCAGGTCCGGTTAGAACTATGTGTGATAGGTCATATGGTATCCCGGCCTAAGGGGGAAGGCTGCTCTGCCCAGCCAACCCCCAGGAGGTGCTTGCTTAGTGATGGATGGAATGCCTGTTCTTAACCAGTGTCTGGGTAAAAGGGAAGGTTGGTGAGGTACCAATTTTCTTAACCGTGTGTTTGGGTAAGAAGAAAAGGTAGATAGCACAATGACCTAACCTGCCGGAGGGTGGGAAGGTGCTTTCGCAGGCATACGCCCTCCTGGATGCCAATCCTACATTTCGCCACGTAGGACGTGGGCTGACACCGGGTTTAAGCTGAAGGTTGTAAAACCTTGCAAAGGTGGTGGGCGTAGCCCAACCCGCAGCTCTACAAATGTCTGCTAGAGACGCGCCTCTGGCCAGTGCCCATGAGGTGGCTATACCCCGTGTGGAGTGAGCAGTGACCACCTATGGACAAGGGAGATTCTGTGACCGGTATGCCGTCGTAATGGCATCTACGATCCAGTGCGCTAATCTCTGTTTGGGCCTTCAGAGCTGATCAGAGCTGCGGAAGCTCTGTGTGCGGTTTAAGTAGAGGCGCAGTGCGCGTCCTGGACACAACACGGACCGGGTTGGGTCTTCCTCCCCAATGGGGAGCGCCTGCAAGTTCACCACTTGGTCCCGAAAGGGAGTAGTGGGAACTTTGGGCACGTATCCGGGCCTGGGTCTCAGGTAAACGTGAGAGTTGCCAGGGCCGAATTCAAGGCAATCCGGGGACACGGAGAATGCTTGGAGGTCCCCTACCCTCTTGAAGGAGGCGAGCGCCACCAGAAGAGCCGTCTTACTCGTTAGGTGAGGAAGATCGGAACCTTCAAGGGGCTCAAAGGGGGGCCTGGATAGGCCCCCCAGGACCACGTTAAGGTCCCAAGAGGGTACGGAGCGGAGACGAGGCGGGTTCCGCCTTCTCGCGCCCCTTAGGAACCTGGCGACCAGGTCGTGCTGCCCTAGAGAGTTTCCATCCACTGAGTCGTGATGAGAGGCAATTGCGGCTACATACACTTTCAGTGTGGAAGGGGAGATGTTAGTCTCCAGCCTCTCTTGTAGGAAGGACAACACGATCCCGATCGAGCATTTCCGTGGGTCTTCTCTTTGTGGGAGACACCAGGATGAGAAGAGGCGCCCTTTGTAGGCATATAACCGCCTAGTGGATGGCGCCCTGGCCTGTGCAATGGTTTAAGCCACAGCGGGGTGTAACGTGCTCAGGATCTCCTCGTCCCGTCCAGAGACCAAACATGGAGGTTCCAGAGGTCCGGCCTGGGATGCCAGGACGTGCCCATCCGCTGAGAGAGCAGGTCCTCTGTCAGGGGAATGGACCAGGGGGCAGTTGTTGTCAAGAGCATCAGCTCCGAGAACCAAGTGCGGTTGGGCCAGTACGGTGCAACCAGTAACACTTGTTGCTCCTCTTCCCTGACCTTGAACAGTGTCCGTGCAAGGAGGCTCACTGGGGGGAAGGCGTACTTCCGCTTGTCCCGTGGCCAGCTGTGTGCCAGGGCATTCATGCCGAGGGGGGCCTCGGTCAGGGCGTACCAAAGCGGACAATGGGTGGTGTCGAGGTCTATCTGTGCCTGTCCGAACCGCACCCAAATAAGCTGGACTGATAATAAGATAAGATGTGTACTGTCGAGAGAGCGCGTCGGCTGTCTGGTTCAGTACGCCTGGGATGTTCGTGGCCCGCAGGGAGCGGATCACCTGCTGACTCCACAGGAGGAGGCGTCGGGCAAGTTGTGTTAGCTGCCGTGAGCGTACGCCACCCTGGCGATTGATGTACGCTACGGCTGTCGTACTGTCTAGGCAGACCAGTACGTGCTGGTCTTGCACTAGAGGCCGGAGCCTCCTGAGGGCAAGCAGCACAACCCATAACTCTAGGCAATTGATATGCCAGCGCAGACGGGGGCCCGTCCAGCGCCTCGCTACTGCGTGCCCGTTGCACACTGCACCCCACCCCTGCAGTGAGGCGTCCGTCGTCACGCCGACGTGCCTCGTAGCCTGCCCGAGGGGCACTCCCGCTCGGAGGAAGGTCATGGAAGACCATGGGGTTAGGGTGCGTCGGCAGACAGGAGTTACCACCATACGCCTGCTGCCGGTATGCAACGCCGTCCTCGGAACTCCACTCTGTAGCCAGTGCTGGAGCGGTCTTATGTGCATCAATCCGAGGGGTGTTACCGCCGCGGAAGACGCCATGTGTCCCAGGAGCCTCTGAAATTGTTTGACAGATGTCAGGATGCGCCTCTGGGTTAGCATCCTGAAAGGCAGCTTGTGAAGGTGCTTGTTCAGGGTACGTAAATTCAGATTGGGGTGCAACCCTCCGTCCTTCTTTGGAACGATGAAGTATGGGCTGTAAAACCCACTGTACATCTCGGCTTGTGGGACGGACTCGATTGCCTGTTTCGCCAGGAGGGTGGAGACCTCTGCCCGAAGCACGGAGGCGTCTCTGCCTCTGAGAGAGGGGGAGATGATGCCCCGAAACTTGGGAGGGGTCCTGGCGAACTGGATCGAGTAGCCGAGACGGACCGTCCGCATCAGCCACCGAGACAGTGTGGGCAACTTTTGCCAAGCTCCCAGGCACTGTGACAGGGGGACCAAGGGGACGGCCTGCTTCACCATTCCCACGGAGGGTGGTTCGTTGGCAGGTGGAGTCAACCGTATGTCGCGGGGGTTTCCCCGGAGGGATGGTTGGCTCCGCCTTTTTGCCTGCCTGGCGGGACAACGGCACGCACTATCGGTTTGAGAGTGGTGACAGCTGTCGTATGTGTACGGCCTCACAGCAGGCCAGGGTGTGAGGTCGGTTCGCCGAGCAAAGTCCGGTGGAGTGTGCGATCGGCTGGAGTGAACGCCCGGAGGAAACAACTCTCGTGAGCAAGTGGGCGCCAGGCCCTGATAAGCGATAGACATCTCATCTGCACCACACCCAGTTTCCGAGTGCGTGGAGGAGGATCCGGACGGTATGCCACTGCTGGTTGGGGAATGGTCAGGAGAGTGTACTGGGGTGCGAGCGGCCAGTGAGCGCTTGGCTGGCCGGTTTACGCTCGCAGGAGTCCCCAAATCACTAACGCCGCTAACGGGGGTGGAGATCCGGGCCGTAGCCACAGATGTCACAGCCCGGGTAGCAGACAAAATGTTGGCTGGTTCCCGCAGGAAGACAGCCAACCGTGACCGCAACTTCTGTAAGACAATCTGCCCTCAGTGCGGGCAAGATGTGTCAACGAACGCTGCTTCAGCGTGCTGGATGCGCAGACACCTAACACAGCGATCGTGTCCATCCCCCTCCTCGATGAGGGTACCGCACCCAAGGGACATGCCGCGCTGTAGAGGTAAGTCCTGAAAAGGACTGTTGTTAGAAAAATCTCTGACACCACTGGAACCGCTGAGACGCCCAGGGGAAGGTAGCTGCAGGAAGGGACGATCCGCTGGAACACGTCGTAGATCCGGCAGTGTAGCTGTAGTTGTAGATTTGTAGAATCTGTTTGTATTTGCAATCATGAGACGATGGCTCTGAAGAACAAAAGGTAAATGAATGGTGCACGCCGGCTTCCATTTATACCGGATATCCGAGGTTGGAGCCCGGCATGCAAATTTCATTCGCCAAATTTCATTGGCCTTTTCTATAGTAGTCAGAGTTGATTGGTTCTCAAGGGCGAACCCCATCTGTCGTTCTCGACACAACGTCGAGAGACCGACAGAAAGGGAACTTGAATATTCAACAGTTACAGACTATTTAAAATGGCACAAGCGCCAACACACAACCTAGACATTTAGATACATTTACAGAAAAGGATAGTTTAAATCACATAAGTCCCTTTTGTCAGAGAAGTTTCTCTGGTTAGCCTCTGATGTTACGTAAGAGATGAGACAGAGACTTATCACCAATGCTTTGAAGCCATGGAGTTGTAAATATCCTACAGAGGATATGTAGTGCTACAAAAAGGCACTAAAAGCAGAAAATGCAGAGCACCTCCGTAACCTCATTGAAAATAATAAAAACAATCCAAGGTTTTTATTTATTACAATCGCTAAATTAACAAACAAACAGACTTCTCCTGACCTGGCTATTCTGCCGCACCTAGCAATGAACTCATAATTTTTTTTCAGAGAAAATCAAAAAATACGAGACAACATATCTAAAACCAAACCTCTAAATGTGTCTGAAGAATTAGTATCGACCATCACCCAAAATGAAAAGCTTCAGTGTTTTTCTCCTTTAAGTCAGGAAGATTTAATTAAACTTATTGCAACATCCAAACCGACAACATGCTTATTAGAACCCATTCCGACTAACTTATTAAAAGAGCTACTACCTGTTGCAATCGAGCCCATTTATAACATTATTAATTCGTCAATTAATCTAGGACATGTCCCAGGACCCTTAAAGCTGGCTGTAATTAAGCTTAAGCTACAATACTTGGTATTTAATGCTAAACTTACATCATATGTCAGCAGTTTGAAGTTACAGCTGCATTCAGTGGCCCTGATTGGAGGTTGTTGGGTGGGTGTTTCTGAGGAGTGGGGGGGCTCGTTTGGTTGTGGTTTACTGGTGCTGTGTGTGGATCCGGTCTGGCCTTGTTTTGTAGTCGATGTCGGACAACAGAGGAATAAAGTAACAACATGCCATTACTATTTTCCCTGGTTGTTCCTCTGTTTTCTGATGTCGATCGTGGAGTGGGACCGGGTTGAACCTACATGTTTTTTTGGTGAGTGGGACTTTCTGGGTTGCAGAGGGTGGGCTCTCCCTCTTCCTTGTGGATATTTGCTCGGTGGCTTTTGGTCTGTGTCATTGAGTGACACAACCAACACGACTAGGTTAACGAAAAACATTAATACACGGGGTAAGGTAATCCAAGTTTGGTGGTATTCACGGTAGCAATAAGTAGACAAGGCATGGCAAACACGTAGAAACGCAATGAGGTAAACAAGCACAAGTAGGCACAGAAGTACATTCAGATACATACAAGCACAGGACAATAGACACAAGGATGTTTTAATATGGAGACAGACAAAGGATAATTAACAGGGACCAGGTGACAGGGATTAAACACTGAGGGAAAGTATTGTATATAATTCTGATCATATTCTGTATACTATGGGGCTTTTATTCACCCCGGTCATGAAGAAGTATTCATAGGAATGTTTGTAACATAGATGTGTTTGTAGATCCGAAATCACATCAACATAGATGAGTATTAGAATCGAGATGAAAGGTTGTTTGAATGATAGAATCAATATATTTATGCATGATAGAATCAACATTCGTGTACTTATGCAGTGATTGCTTTCATAAACTATTTTAATAATTTTCAGCAATACAAAATCCAGAGATGGTTTAAAGGCCAGAACCAAATAAGTCAAACTTATGATGCATTATAGCACAACTTATATTTTTAAATGAGTCTAGGTTGAAATTCCACCATTAGACACAAAACCTTGTTGCCTAGAAATACACAAGGACAAGGACAGTTGGATAATAAAAAATAAGAGATAGCGGGAATTCACCTGATTGGTTTCGAATGGAAACACCTTTGAGAAGTTTCACTGTAACAAGAGGCTGGAAAACACCAAGTTTTCAGATGTTTTCGGAGACTTGGGACATCTCACTTTTTTTGACTTGAACAAATAAAGTTAAATCTTTGACACCTGGACCTTATTTGTCTGAGCAATTTTTTGAGCTTCAAGATCAACATTTTCCCCATCAAAAGCTAACAAGGACACGAGTTGGCGGGAAGAAAGACGCAGACCGGAG
The DNA here is from genome assembly GCA_008369825.1 of Triplophysa tibetana. NCBI lineage: Eukaryota > Metazoa > Chordata > Actinopteri > Cypriniformes > Nemacheilidae > Triplophysa > Triplophysa tibetana. The sequence goes on from CM017912.1 coordinate 7,210,436, forward strand.
AGAGAGTATAGCAAGCGGATACGATCACTTACTCTCTCCACACAACCTAAGGCTATGCCATGACTCCGCCCACTGCCTCTTTTTTTCCCAATGCAGTATCTACTGATGCTAAACAAACAAAACTATAGAGGAAACAGTGTAGTAAGTCTCAATGTCTTTGTATGCCAGTTCAACTTACCATGTATCGCTGACATACATTTTTCCAGTAAAGCATAATGATTTAAGTTCCCAGTGGCAGTGTTGGTTTGGTTTCACAATTAGCTTGATTCTATCGAACCCTGGTGCGTTTGCGTCTATCTAACGTAAGCCTATCAAAACGCTGCCGTTTGTTTTTTAAAACGCATCCAAATGCTTTTTCATTTGCGAGTCTTACTCATCTTGTTTTCTGTCCCAAAATGTGCTTGTCTTATCTATAACATATCACTGAACATGGTGCCATCTTGTGGATTTTCATGGATAACAGGCACAAATAATGAATTTCAAAGTTACTTATGACAACCATTCATTTTAAAGTAGGCTATAACTATCGAGATATGTACCAACTAAGGACATACTAAAGTTGTACTGTACGTATAACATAGACCATTGAAATGTGTAAAGAAATGTAAGCCTGATTGTATCTAATTGTATTCAATGGCAAAAAAGCGCAGCTCTCATTGGGCTCAGTTGGCTTTTAGTGCACTGTCGCCCTCATTAAAATGGCAGTGCCGTTGACGTATCCCAGCAGCGGAGCAAAGCAGCCTATGCGAAGTTAAATCTTCTTATTATAGATTTGAGCAATAGGTGTTTATTTATGGCTCAAACTATCAGTGATACCTTGTGGCTCCAACTCCCTCTATCTTGACCGAATTAACTGCAGGTCCTTCCACAGCTGTTGCTGAGTGGAACCCGTCTTGCGAAGGTAAATAAAGATCTTGTTGTTTGAATAAGTACAGTGTTTTCTTTTCGCAGGAAACATTATGTCTAAAATATTTGATTTATTGTTTCGCGTAAAGTATTACTACTCTGGCGTAATACTGGGTTGTATAGAACACAGTAAGAAAGAGCCCTAAAATGAAAGATATCAGGGAAAAAATTACCCCTAGGTAGCTTTTGTCTCATATTAATTTAGTTATGCATTTACACTTGAGCATTTTTTGTGCACAAGCGATGTTTTTTTACACAAGAGTTAAATATGTTATATTTTATACCACACAATGTGGTCTGTTTTATAAGAATTGTATATACATTTTTATTGATGTGAATGTTTGGAATAATTCCCTCTATTATGAATAAATCTGCAATAAGAGTTGCGCTTCTAATTAGTTACACATTGTTTACTTACATGTGGTCTGAAGTCCCCACTTCAATATTAAGATTAGGAGGCTGCCAAAGGGAATCATTACTCTTCATGGATACACAGCTAAATCCTGGAGATGCTGCTCTTCTCTCTCTGTCCCTGGTCAGATCATCAGCAAAGACATTTCAAATATTTCAGGTTCTATTTAGCACATAAATTGCTTAAATACTCAATAGTTATTTAAAATTACTTTCTTGTTTCCAGCAAGGCTAATCTTACCTGGTGTGGAGTGCCTTTGTTCCATCACTGAATAAAGGGGGATCAGGCATTGAGTGTTTACTCTTCATTGACACACAGCTGGTCTCACTGAAGTGAACATCCTTCATCTCTCTGCCATCCTCCTCCACCTCATCCTCATATAGATTCCAAGACTTTAAATAAGATAAACATTAATTAGGAAACATTGATGTGCAAGAACCAATAGCATTTAAATCTGAACATAAAGAAGGTTATGATCTTACAAAATACGCTTTCAAAACAGCACAAAAAGTTTTCAGTTTTTTTGTACAGTTCTTTTTGAAGTTTTCACTGCTGCTGTTCTATGAGAAATCGGCATTCATACATTTTGAAAAAAAATTCTTGGCATACATAAAAGACTCCACTCGTCTGTAATGCCATTAAAAAAAAAACATCTTAATTTGAATAAAAAACTGATCAAGAATTGTTGATATCGAACAATCAGTGTCAGTGATTGTTAAGAGTAACTTGTAAGATTTAGATTACAGTCAGGTTTCATAAAGGACTAAAGAAAATCTGTCAAAGGTAACAAACACATTAGTATAAATATTTTAAAAAAACTTACCATGAGATTTGATGTCATTTCAGAATAAGCTTTTAACACTCTAGGGTGGCTTTCATGAGTTGAATTCAACAATTTGCTTTTGAATAGTTGAGCAATGAGTTATTTACTCCACCCACAAATGTACCACTTGAAGATTTATTGCAAATTTATGAGCGGATCTGGGAAACCCTTCATGGTGAAGTTTTATAACAGGTTTTGATACTATATAAAAGGTTGTTTTAAGCCCTATCCAAATTTCTTTTGCATGTGGCAAAAGTTATGGTTTTCTGAAGTAAGCTGATCGCTATGATTTTCAGTCACTGAATGTTGAAAATGAAAACAAAAGCACAATCACAAGTAAAAGTATCACAAGTAAAAGTCTTTAAACTGTGAAAAAATACTTATTTTAGTCACTTTACATAGATACAAAATGGTCAATTTGACCCCAATTACAAACAACACATTAAGGGGTGGTTTCCCAGACAGGGCTTGAACCTAGTCGCATACTATCTGAAATGTTAGAGGCGTCATAAATGAAAACAACACTTACACATCTTAAAATATAGCAGTGAGATTAATTGTCTCAAGATTCACAGAGACTATCAGAGATGATAGTCATGATGAAATTGAATAATAATTGAATGAAAACCCAATTTAGAAATGCATCGATACATATAGGTAATAATTACCTTTTTTTACTCGGTCACATCAAGATGCAACTCGGATTACAGTGTTCTGACGAAATGAGCTACCCTGTCGAATTTTTCTACCTCCATAAAAAACATGACTAACCCCTCCCCCAACCCAATCAAAACATGAGGGTATAGATAATACTGATGGGTAACATAAAGCAACAGAACAACTGTCAACAATGTGAGTCATATTGTCCAAACTCTACATCATCATCGACAACCCAAAAGGGAAAAGGCTTCTAGCTATACGGATCAAGCTACATCCACAAATATGAAACAACACAGAGGCAATCAACAATGCTCGGCTGTATTGCTGTCGGTTCACTGAAATTTGAAAGCTTTTTTAGTAGACATAACGTTATCGATTGTTGGCAAATTTCCTCAGTTCTATGAGGACGAAAGTGGCTAAGCTGGCGGAGAATTTCAGTGGAACACCCTTCGTGCATATAGTCTATTAAGCTTATTGTGGATATACCTTAAAGTGTTCCAGCAATACAAACCCAGACAGGCTTTTCCAGATTGCATCACATAACGTCTATCCAATAAAGATCACTAATAAGTCACCCACACACAGTTTAGCATGGGAAGATATCTAGTATGTTTTTATTGTTTTGACAGCAGGTATCCACACCCTTTTATTGAAAGAGTTTCTCAAAGTGTACAGTCACCAGTGTGTGTGTTTTCATAAAGCAGGTTCTGACAGGTTTTGTGTGATAGTATTACGTTTAACACTTAGCCTAAGCATCACACAAACATTTGGAAAGCAACTTGCAAAACGGAGAAAAGGGTGCTAGGCGTAGGTGAACCCGTTTCCGGTTACTCCCTAACTTAGGTTTCACTGGGCACTGATACCTTAGGCTGGAGCTCATTGTCTCCTTAGTCTTGAGGAGTATCTAGCCCAAGAGTATCTGTACTGGCCCAATCATACTTGTTCAAAACTTCCCCATGGCAAATTCGAGACCTGGGTCACTGCAAAATGAGGATTTTCTCAATTACTGAGCATTTGCAAATTAGGACAGGGGTTTCAATCTCTGACTCTGATTTTTGAAAATCAAGGATTAGAAATCAAGTGGAGGAAATGGGCTTCAGCCAAATCTTTGTTTGATGATTAAGAGATTTCAGTTTGGAAACGCCCAATAATTGAGAAACACCCCCTTCTGTGTTCTCGCAGAGACATCTACGTTGTAGATTCCCCTGGTAAAAGACCCGATGAAACACTACTCTAGAGCCCCACGTATCAGGCTTCTCAACACTCTAAAGGTGCTTAAACATAATTTTTTTACCTCTCAATAAAATTTATAATCCTAGATGACCTCAATTAATTATTTTTGTATCTCCAATAAGTTGTTTTAAGTCAGTACAACTTCTATTTCAAAAAGTTGAACAGGTGAACAAGAAAACAACAAAAAGCAAGGGGAAATTAGAACTAAGTTTTTTTTGTGCAGGTTTACATTTTTTTACACTGTGGCAAACCAGTCACACGATTAAACAAAACTGCACATGGCGACAGCACATAGAAACCAACCTGTACACATTCTGACTCAGCAACGATCTCAAATAAAGATCTTTCTAATCTTCTAAAAAACTTTCTAACATTACTGCTTGGCTGCATGCAAAACTCCAAATATGGCCTATTTGTCTGTATTAACGGTGATGGAGTTCCACATGAGGGCATTAAAGTGATACTTCCCCCAAAAATTTAAATTCTGTCCAGATGTGTATATACATATCTCTCTGAAGAATACAGAGAAAGATATTAGCAAAATGCTTTTAACCAAACAGATCTCAACCCCCATTGACTCCTATAGTATTATTTTTATTGTGTTAAACCCAGAAGAAGACATTTGGAATCATTAGGACAGCAAACAGTTCTGGGGCACTATTGACCACGGTTGTTTTTTTCTTCTATGGGAGTATCCCTTAACTGTCCAGTAAAAAAGACGAAATTCAGTGAAATTCGATTTTACACCATTTGGACATTAAGACAGCTCATGACACCTTTGCTAAAGAATGCACTGACATCATGTGAGAGTTGAGTTGTCATTGTGGCTCATCTTTTACAGTAAAATCATTAATGTTTTCAATGGATATTAGTAGGTATTAGTATTAGTTGTTGGTTGGAATTTGTAGCATTTAAGCTATTAGCTGTCAATGTTTATCCATTTACATCAAAATTGGCTGAAAAGCACAAATATGACACATGAATAGTTAAAAACGTTTCAGGTACGACTTTAACGTCTTGGTTACGTATGTAACCTCAGTTCCCTGATGGAGGGAACGAGACGTTGTGTCAAGAACGACAAATGGGGTTCGCCCTTGAGAACCAATCAACTCTGAATACTATAAAAAAGGCCAATGAAATTTGCCGAATGAAATGTGCATGCCAGTCTCCGGCCCCGGATGTCCGGTATAAAATGAAGCCGGCGTGCAGCATTCATTTACCTCTTGTTCTGAAGAGCCTGAGAGCCTCTAACGACTGTAGCAGAATACAATAAGTGTTTGTGACATAAGGGCACAACGTTTCATTCCCTCCATCAGGGAACTGAGGTTACATACGTAACCAAGACGTTCCTTTTCTGTCGGTCTCTCGACGTTGTGTCGAGAACGACAGATGGGGTTGCCTATGGAAAACGGCAAAACGCTGTATCGCGTCACAATCTCAGCGAAGCGACGGTAACAGGCCTGGGCGTGTCAGCTCGAATCTTTCGTGAAACTTTAACCTTCCAGTGTGGTGGTCAGGGGGTTCCAGAGCTTTCTTGGAGAAAGATGGGTACAGCCCTGACCGGTAACCTTTCACGGACGGGGCCTTAGCTCTCTACTGGCGAGAGGCCGTCCGGCTCGGGTTTACACCGGGTTAGCACATCTCTTAATCAAAGAAGCGCTCTAGAGCCTCCTAACTCCTACCCGCGGGGAGGAATATGGTGGATATAGGTATGGTCTCGTCCTTGAAGGAGAACGCATGGAACGTGTGGAAGGGTAGTTTAACGTGAGGTGGAGGCCCACCTGGGGAAGCTCATGGGTCACCATATGTGGGAACCGTTGTCATGAGGATATATCGGACTGAACAGCCCACGGGGGGGGTGTTACTCTGTCCGGTAGCACTAGATCCGGTTAGAAATATCTGTGATAGTTCATATGGTGTCCCGGCCTAAGGGGGAGGGCTGCTCTGCCCAGCCAACCCCCAGGGGGTGCTTGCTTAGTGATGGATGGAATGCCTGTTCTTAACCAGTGTCTGGGTAAGAACGAAGGTTGGTGAGGTACCAGTTTCTTAGCCATGTGTTTGGGTAAGAAGAAAGGTAGATAGCACACTGACCCAACCTCTTGGAGGTTGGGAAGGTGCTTTCGCAGGCATACGCCCCCCCGGGTGCCAGTCCTACATGTCGCCACGCAGGACGTGGGCTGACACCGGGTTTACGCGAAGGTTGTTAACCCTTGCGAAGGTGTTTGGGCGTAGCCCAACCTGCAGCTCTAGAGATGTCTGCTAGAGAGGCGCTTCTGGCCAGTCCAGGAGGGGGACCACAACCCAGTGCGCCAGCCTCTGCTTTGAGACAGCCTTCCCCTTAGTCTCCAGTCTTGTAAGAAGGACAATGCAATCCTCATCGAGCACCTCAGTGGGTCTTTCTCATTGAAAGAGACACCAGGACGAGAAGAGGCGCTGTCTAGAGGCAGGTAACCGCCTTGTAGATGGGGCCCTAGCCAGGGTGATGGTCTCTGCCATAGTGGGGGAGTATCTATCTCAGGATCTTCTCGTCGCGTCTAGAGACCAGACATGGGTGTTCCAGAGGTCTGATCTGGGATGCCAGAACGTGTCCTTCCCCTGAGAGTGCAGGTCCTCTGTCAGGGGAATGGTTCAGGGGGATCGAGTAACTGGATCGAGTAACCAAGAAGGACGGCCCTCATTAGCCAGCGAAACAGTGTGGGCAGCTCTCGAGCTCCCAGGGATTGTGACAGGGTGACCAAGGGGACGGTCTGCTTCATCATTCCCACAGGGGGTGGTTTGTCGGCTGGCGGAGCTAACCATATGTGGCGGGGGGTCCCCAGAGGGAAGGTTGGCTCCGCCTTTTTGCCTGTAGGCTGGACAGCTGCACGCATTGTCAGTTTGAGAGTGGTGGCAGCTGTCGTGTGTGTACGACCCTACACCTCGCCAGGGCTTGAGGTCGGATTGCCACGCACAGTCCAATGGAGTGTGTGATCGGCTGCGAGTACACCCGGGGAGAACATAAAAACTCTGTGAGTAAGTCGGCGCCAGGCCCTGAAAAGGGCCCGGCTTTGGTGACGAGGCAGGAGGTGTCCCGTACCGACCTATCAGAGCCGTGGCTGTGAAGGTTGGGCCGGATGTTGTTCTCCCTGGGGTCTTCCCGTCAGTGTCCCTTCTCGAGAGAAGGTTACTGAGGGGGTGGAGGTTTCCCCCTCGACCTCCGCTTCCGGGGTGCCAGCTGTGGGGGCACAGGAACCGGAGCCGATGTCGAAGGGTCCTGGGCTGTCGGGAAGCAGACGTCACGCGGGATCTCGGAGAACTCTAGGCGGCCGAGTCGCGGTGCGATGCTTCTTCACCATCAAAAACTGCTGGGCGCAGTCCTGTATTATACCCGTATCGCCCTTACCCTCGCGGTGCTCTCTTGCCTGGTGGACCTGCAGGATGGCTATGGCGTAGAGAAAGGAGGCAGCCTGGCCTGCGGGTGCTCAAGCTTTCGACACCAGTGATGCCAAAGTCTTACACGCTTTGGACGTTAGGCGTGGCCGATTCCCCCCAGGTGGCCGACGTCTGCAGCACAGGTGCACCGCAGCCGCACGTTCCACCAGTGGGATCTCGACGCAGCCTTCGGCTGCCCCACCATCAAGGGAAGTAAGGGAGCCAGTAGAATGAGAACAGATGAGGAAGCTCTTTCCAGTCTTAGGGCTTCAATGACTAGGGGGCAGGTAGTCAGGTGGTTAGAAGGAATGACCTTAGAAACGTCATCTTCAGATAGGACAGAGAACGAGGGGAGCAAGCATGTGTCTGGGGATTGGGCGTGGTCAAGAGACGGTGGTGCAGATAATTGATTGCTGATGGTGGTCGTTTGCTTTACAAAAAACAACGCAAAATCGTCAGCTGTTAAGTCAGATGGAGGTGAGGGGGTAGGCGGGCGAAGAAGAGTGTAGTGGAGTGGGCGGGGCTAGACCGTGTTTCGAGACCGGCGAGAAATTGTTAATGGGCGCCAGCTGTGCGCGAACCGGTCTCGAATCACCTAGGAGATTGGGAGTATATAAGAAAAAACGAGCGACCGGACCGTCGAAGAGAGAGGACCGGGCCCGAAAATGTTTGTATTTGTATTTATGTTTTATTCGCCGGCCGTCGTCCGTGAGGGGCTTCTGTGTTTTTGTTTGTTTATTTTATAAAAAAAATATTTAAATGTCTGCCGGTTCCCGCATCCTTCCTTCCTTTTAATGAGCTCTCTACAGCTTCATATGTGACACCTATTATAAGCAAACATGTTTTATATCTACAGCGCTCCGTTTCTAATACGGAAAAAAACAAGTAACAAACAAAAAGGTGAGTGAATGAGAGAGGAGACGTGGAACACAAATTTGCTGGAGTTATCTCACTAGTAATGAATAATAAGCTACATATATGACACCTATTATAAGCAAACATGTATCAAAAATGCAGGCTGGCCGTTGTCATGGACCAAGGTCTGTCATGGCTTATGACGAATGTAAACCAAAGAGGTTTAGGCCAACGTAAGTGGCATTGACCACCCACTCTTCCATAGAGGGAATAATTATTTAAAAACAGTAAGTAAGTGAGTAAATAATCAAACAGACACACAAACAATAAAATATTTTAATTTTTACAAACGTGGCGTGTGTAAGCATTGGCCTTAATTGACAGGAAACCTCCTTGTTGTCGAGATCGGCCTGTTCAGCCTAGATGCGCTCGCTGTCTTGCTCGCTGCTCATATAAACTGACCGTGCAGTAGACCAGGCGGGAAGGGCAACCTAAGCAACTCACGGTTCCAGCCTCAAAGTAGACACCAGAACACACCTTCGTTGAAACGTGGCAAAGTCAGATGCTTCGTTTATTCCTGACGCAAGAAATAGAGACCCCGACCGCAAGGAGGAAGGACCAGGCTGAGCTGGCCTTTGGGCGCACCTAGAGCAGAGAATGGGCACGCGCGGGACGGAAAACATGAACCCCTATCAAAAGGGAAAGAGACGTTGGTCGAAAATGGAAAGAAAGCCCAGACCAAAAGCTTGCAGGACCTTGTATTCCCAGGCGGTTTCCGTTCCAAGTACTAACCAGGCCCGACCCTGCTTAGCTTCCGAGCTTCCGAGATTGGACGAGATCGGGCGCGCTAAAGGTGGTATGGCCGTAAGCGAAAGACGATGCTGAAAGCGGGCTCTTATTGCGCTCAACCCCCGGCCGGTTGTCTCTGACCCGTTCAAGTGCCTCCGTGCCCTCCTCGAGGGCAAATTTAACTACATTCGCTGGCTTCCGAGATCGAGCGTGTTCTTTTGTCATAAAAATGTCTAAAAACATCATAACAACATATTTACATTCGCTTGATGTTGAGGAAATAGAACGTGCAATTGAAAAGTATTTCAGACAAGTTAATTGACATTTTCCGACATTTCACAATTCATTTCTTCAAACAATTTACAAACATCTTCACAGAACACTTCATAAAAATCCATGAGCTTATCTAAATCCTCGAAATAACAGTACAAACATTTAAAGTATTTGAAAATTTTCTGTTAAAAACCACATGATTCTTCAATGATTCCTTTCTCTTTATTTGCCACCGCCCTCCTTTCCCATATCACACTCTAAAGTATTACAAGAAAGTTAACTACTTTTCCCATTTTTGCATTTCTTGTATTCACCTAACAGGATACTTTTGTTCCAATCCATTTCCTCTTCGCTTTGTTCATCTTCATACTTTCGAATAGTCGTTTGCATTTCGCATTTAAAGTGTCCAGTTTTTTGCAATATAAAAATTTTGTAAAAATGTAAAAAAAAAATATTTTCTTCATCTTTGCAAACTTTTCAGGTCCAGGACTTTTTTCTCTTTCTTCTTGTATAGTAAAGCATGCTTAAAAATTGCCTAATACCTTATACAATACTCCAGATATCCCACCTTCGTGTCCACAATTTTCCCTTTCGTTTTACTCCATTTACTTTCCTATTTCAAGTCCTTTTATTTTGTTCCAACCAATATTAATTTGCTTCGGGCTTTTTAGTAACAACTTCTCAAAATACCCCATAAATCATCTTGACATGTTGCGTACTTTCAATTTTCTCGACCCCATCATTTGGGTATAGCATTTTAATAATTATATATTTATTCTTAAGTTCTTGTCTTGTGTAATTTTCCTTTGCTTCTTCCATGGTATTTTTGACATATTTCAATGTTAAAAAATCTTTCTTGAACTCGGACACACTGAAAAAAAATATTCTTGAGAGTTAGTAAATATTACCCATCCAAATCACTTACATTTTTCTCACATATCCTATATTAGGTACAAAAGTAAACTGTATTCAAACTTCCTGAATCTGCTCAATAAAATGGAGGCAACAAATTTTAACACAATTAGATTGAGTAGATTTTATTCTATGTTTTTAAGTAAAGAGTACCTCTGTGACACCATGTTCCTGTAGTCACAGAAGTGATAATAAGTATGTGTTTTCTTTCCGATAATATTTATGTTGTTGTCTGGGTATTTGTAGTATCATTTAAAGTAATGTTACTATGCCTAATTATTATGTGTAGTACTGTCCGAAAACAGTAGGGGGAGATACTGTGTTGACTATGGGGTTAAGGGTGAGTTGCGAAGGACAGGGCATTACGAGAGCGACGCCAGGGTGTATATCCACAAAACTGTGTTTCTTTTCAAACAGGTGGTTGAGATTTATCACTAAGGACATAAAACAATAGCGACTATGTTGATTTCATGTGTGTTGATGCATGAGGGAGATTGATATGTTTCACATCGAGTTAAACTGTTCAATTTGATCATATTGAAGTTTATGGAATTGGCGTTTAATGGCACGTGTGTGCGGCGAGTCTAATGCTAATAATCTAAAAGGAAAACTCAACTCAACTTTATTTATATTGCGCTTTTTACAATTTTCATTGTTACAAAGCAGCTGTCCATGAGACACATTGAATATAAGTAAAACAACTAAAGACATATACCTGTAAAAACAAGAAAAAGGTGAAAACAACAAAAGACAGACATACAAATGCTCCACACACACAATATGCATACATACTTACACACATTGACATAGACGCACACACACACAAACACACTCTCACACACACACAAACACACTCGCACACACACACACACAGTGAACGCACACATTGGCAATAGAGGAGAGAGAACCTCAGGTCAAATATTAAACATATAATTGACTATAAATTCTTATATGCAATATTATGTCTAATTTCTGAATTCTAAAGCAGTCCCCCCGGCCAGGCAGATGGTGCAAAACAATATGCAAACGGTGGTGAGGAACCCAAAACTCCCATTGAGAAAAAAACCTCAGGAGAACCCAGGCCCAACCAGGGGATTCCAGTTCCCCTCTGGCAAAAGCTGCTGCCTCTGCACAAGCTCAACAGTGCTTGCACAACAAGGGTAAATAAAATAAAAATAAAGAATAAACTTAATTAGGTAAATGATAGATTTAAGATTATCATTAACAATCTAATAGCATTTGAAATGTTGAAGGAAAATCAAAGTTGCCGCCTCCTTTATCCAGCTCTAACCTCTTAGCTCTTGTCAGGTCACCGCTTCCCATTCTCAGCTCTGAAATCAGGTCTGGGCATGAACTGCATCCTGCGGTAACCTTGGAACAAAGAGACAAGACTGGGTGAGAGTAGAGTACTGTTCTGCACTCTTTGATGCAACGAGTACATCATTTGTTGTTGGATGTGTTCCTGGTTACGGTTGATCTAAATAATGCAGCTTAAATCCTCTGAGGATTAATATTACGGAAGTGTAGTGTATGCCAGATTAAAAAGATGCGTCTTTAGTCTATATTTAAACTGACAGAGTGTGTCTGCCTCCCGGACAGTGCAGGGAAGAATATTCCAAAGTGTAGGCGCTAGATAAGAAAAGGATCTACCACCTGCACCTGATTTTGAAATTCGGGTTGTTACCAACTGACAGGACGCCTGAGAGCGTAATGTACGTGGAGGTCTGTAATACAATAGAAGTTCATTCAAAACTGCGGCGATGGACCATGTAGGGCTTTATAGGTAATAAGCAAGATCTTAAAGTTTATGCGATGCTTTATAGGTAACCAGTGCAAGGTTGACAGAACCGGGGTTATATGCTCATACTTTTTTGTACGTGTAAGAACTCGAGCTGCCGCGTTTTGAACCAGTTGAAGATTTTGTAAAAGGCATGCAGGTCAACCACCTAGAAGTGCTTTACAGTTATCTAGTCTTGATATCATGAATGCATGAATTAATTTCTCTGCATCTGACAGTGACAGCATATGACGTAGTTTAGATATATTCTTAAGATGGAAAAATGCAATTTTCCAGGTGTTGGCGACATGGCTTTCAAACGACAGAGTACTATCCAATACAACGGCAAGATTCTTAGCTGACGACGAGGATTTTATGGAGCATCCTTCAATCGTTAACCAGTATTCTTGGTTGTTACGTATAGCGGTTTTCAGTCCAGTAAGTAACACTTCTGTTTTGTCCGAGTTTAGTAGTAAAAAATTGTTACTCATCCAGTTTTTTTAAGTCAACTATGCAATCCTTCATTCGATGGAACTGCTGGGTTTCATGAGGCTTCGAGGAAATATAAAGTTGAGTATCATCAGCATAACAGTGAAACTAATTCTGTGTCGCTTTATTATATCACCTAGAGGTATCATGTATAATGCGAAGAGCAGAGGCCCCAAGACTGAGCCCTGTGGTACACCGTACTGTACACCTCATTGTTTATTGCTACAAATTGAAACGGTCGGATAAATAAGACTTAAATCATTTCAATGCTCTTCCGTTAATGCCGACGTAATTTTCGAGTCTATGTAGAAGTATGCTGTGGTCAATCGTGTCAAATGCAGCACTAAGGTCTAGCAGCACCATTAATGAAATACAGCCACGTTTAGACGATAAAAGCAGAACATTTATAACTCTGATCAAAGCATTCTCTGTACTGTGACATGCTCGATTTCCAGACTGGAATTCTTCATTAGTGTCATTCCTTTGGAGGAAGGAGCATAATTGAGTTAAAACTACTTTTTTCAGAACTTTAGATATAAAAGGTAAATTCGATATAGGCCTGTAATTCCCTGGTTCTTTAGGATGGAGTTTTTTTTTTACAAGGGGCCTTATAACAGCCACCTTAAATGCTTTAGGCACATGTCCTAATGTAAGAGATTAGTTAATAATACTAAGAGGATCTATAATTTCTGGGAGCATTTCTTTCAATAGTTTTGTAAGTATGGGGTCTAGCATGCATGTTGTTGATTTAGATGATCTAATGATTTTAGACAGTTCTTCGTGATCTACTGTAGAAAATAATTGCAATTTCTCCTTAGGGGTGCTGTAGTTAGTTTGTTCAGCGGGTTTAACTTCAGGTTGCATTGTTATAATTTTTTCTCTTATATCTGGGATTTTACTAGTGAAGTAAAGGCGTTTTAAAACCCTTACGGTCCATACGAATGTATTGGTTATGGTGTTAACTGGTTTATGGAGGTTATTTTATATTTTGTTGGTGTTTAGAAATAGCGAAGGAAAAGCAATAGTGTGGGAAATCAAGAAAAGACTTTACCAGTTAACCAATGATGAACTGGTCAGCCTGATGGATAGTCTGGAGCAAACTACCCACATAACAATTTTGTGTTGGCCCAGCTCCGGCCCACATACAACATTGAACGACGGCCCTAGGGTGGCCCAGATCCAAATTACAGACCATGACCAGATATGGGCCGCAACTGGTCCAAGCCTCAGCCAATTAATAAGCCATAACTGGCCCTGAACTGGGCCAGAGTAGGTTTTAATACTGGGTGACGTATCGTAGCCACAAGTAAACCAGATCAATGCCAGCTTTTAACCAGAAACGCCTAAATTTAGCCATAGTTCAGCCTACTATTGTTTTTCAATAAACATTTTTATTACAAATAAAGTCAACGCATTGTGTTAAACATATTTTAATGTAAAACGGAAACCTTTAGACTTTAAATGAACAGTACCTTAACACTTGAAAAAATGAAACCGAATACAGACTAAATGAAAATGTTATAAACCAAAGAAAGACAAAATTAAACTTTATAAACAACATCACACATAACTGCATGTGTGCACATGAAATGAGAAAAAAATGAATGTATATCTTATGTGTTCACACGCATAAGCTATTGAGGCTCTAAATGAGAGGCACAGCTCTGTATCATCTCCTTTCTCTTCAGCCGTTCTCTTCTTCCTCCATCCCTATCCGGAGCAAGCTGAAGCCATCTCTGGATATGACCATCTGCCTCCTGCTCGGTGGCATGGCGTGTTAGGGAATTTTTTGCTCACCGCAGCTGAAAGACATACATAATCATTAAATAAAGTTTTGGTAATTAAAAAAGAAACGTTTTCAGTTCATTGTTTAAAAAATGTTTAAGTGTGGAAACTATGGTGCAATTAAAATAACGGATAATGCACATTAAGTACATGCAAGAAAAGGTGTAACAATTTTTTACCACCTTAACTTATATTATTTAAATACTTAAACTATCCCTAACGTACTTTTTTAGATAACAATTAAAATGAACATTACCTATAAAACAGCATCATTTAATCTTAAGAAATAATTAAAGGGATTAATCACCCTGTAGTTGTTCGAAGCATGTATACATTTCTTTGTTCGGTTGAACACAAAGAGAGAGATTTTAGAATAATGTTAGCAACCATCTGTTCTGAAGCACCATTGACTGACATGGTAGGAAAAATGTCAAATGTAGTCAAAAGTGCCCCAGAACTGTTTGTTTTCCTACATTACTCAAAATATCTTCTCTTGTGTACAACAGAACCAAAAAGAGAGATATAAATATATACTTACAAGTATCAAGAAAAGTGAGGATTAAGTGATCCTTTTGGGTCATGGCCAATGTTCCTTCTCTGAAATGGGTCAGCAGCTGTGTGGCTTCTGTGTAGTTCGACTGGAGGAGTTCGGCCTCGCTGATGGTGGAATGGAGGACTTCTGCCAAATTAATTAAAAAGTTAGGTTACATATTAAGTGAATAATCTCATGTCAAAGATGTATATCATAGAGATGGAAACTCTTTAAAATTTTAAAGCTCATATTATCTCAGAAGTAGATTTTCATTAACAGTTAAGCCATTCCAGAAGATAATGTTGTGTTTCACGATCCCAAATTAGTGGTGTCTAAAACCATAAAGGACATAAATAAGTGCCATTCACTTATATATAACATGCAGACACTTGAGCAGTTACAAATTAACAGATTTACATATTTATAATCAGATACATTTTGAAATTATTGTACGTGTTATTTCACGCGAATACATTTTTAAATAGATCTTTATCATGATTTTATTGTGTAAATCCTGACAAACTAGTAATACATCAAGAAACTATATAGTAAAACAAAGGTGAAACGTTTTAAATCAATAAATTCAGTTGTTACAAATGCCCCTATGCAGGCCGATTATTATATTATTTGCGAGCATAAATACTAGAAAAACATTGATCCTGTTGCATAGTTCAGATGCAAAACCCTCTAATCAATCCTCAGTCAACATACGTTACTCAAATAATTAAGCTTCAAAACCCACTAAATAACACAATCTGGCTCTGAAAATACATGGATGAGTCTGATAAAATTACTCGTTTAAGAAAATTGTTCCCATTAACAACAACAGCACCGACCACACTTACCTAAAAACAGCCGTTGAAGAAGAGACGAGAAGAATCCTGGGCGGGAATATAGTTTTCAAATCCAAAGTATCCCGTGAACCTGACTCATATCAACCAATCAGATGACGCGAGAAGCTGTCGTTCCCATGTTAATCGGGTCAAAACAATGAATCAGCCAATGGATGAACTGATTCAGATAGCAAACTGGTTGAAAACTTGGTGGGAGGAGTCGGACTTCTGCGCACGCGCAGAGACTGCACATTTGATTTTGATGTCAACCGCCACCGATTAACCATCATCTGAGGTAAGCAATGTGTTTCGTGTTTAAACAGTTCCTTATACTAAAGTATAAATAAGAACCCACTTGTTGTTGTTGTACTGTTTTGGGTTTTGAAACGTTCTTGCATTATAATTTTGTCATTTGTGGCGTGACAACAAAGGCACAGGCACACGGCCTGTCTGATGTGGAAAATGTTGAAGCCGTTTTAATTGTTTAAAATGGTCAAATGCAGCATCGATAAAGTGTAAAGCATAATTTAAGATAGGTGTTTGGCTATTTCAATTGAAGATAAAACCACCACTGTTTTGCTCATGGTAGATGCGATGGTGTATTATAGCAAACAATTACTAAATCTTGTTATTTTAACAAGGCCTGTATGGCAATCATTGTTAGTTTTCTATATCGGTATTTCAGTCAATTTGTGGCACGAGCGCAAACGCGTGTTGCTAAGCAAGCTGTGAAGGTTAAGCCTTATGAAATGAGTGTTGTTTAACCAAAACCAAGTGCACTGTAAGTTGCCAAAGCGCTCTCGTATACTTACAAATCGTACTTACTTAATTAACGCAAAGGTTAAGCATATACTTGTTCACCATCATCTCTATGTTGCAAGGATTTCTGTTTGCACCTGAAACTTGGAACAACACTTGAGCTCATAAATGTAAGTAAAACGTTTATTTGTTAAAAAGCGGCAAAAAGTAAGTAATGAAATAAGAACAAAAAATAATTAGAACAGAGACAAATGATGTAAACAGTATGTTATATCTAGATCTGAAAGTTATTTAAGCGTTCATTAATTAAACTAGTAAATAAAATATCTTAGAAGTTAAACTTTATATTCACTGTAATTAAATGGACTGGCTGCTATAAACACAGACAGTCACTGTTGTGCTTAACACATGCCTTTTGCAGAGTGTTGTTGAATTCTTATCATTTCTGGCTGTGATTGAATGTAAAAAGCGGTATTAATCTAATCTTTAATTGTTTCAGGTTGTGTATGAAGATCCCCTTTATCAGAGTGTTCCTGGTGCACTTGCTTTGCATGCCGTGCTGTCCCTATACCACTGTAGGTGAGGAAGATATTATATATCCTTCAAATGCTAATGTTGTTTGGCCAAAAACCTTCTGACAACACTTGTGTGTTTCAAAAGTTTTTCCAGCACATGTGCTGTGTATAAATGTTCTAATCTGTTAACATGGTCACTGAAAAACAATATGTGACTGCAGTAACTTGTAGCGATTTTAGCTGCATGTTAAAATAAGGATGAGTTTAACTCACCAAATGATTCTCCACCAGATCTATCAAGATCAAACATATATGAAATGAGTTATTTAAAACATCAATTTCAGTCAAGGAAGTAGTTTAGCTCAAAGGCAAATATGTATAATAATCGTCATTATACATACATATTTACAATTCTGATTAGCAGTATAGTGATACAAATCCCATATGTATTAGTCCAGCAAATACATCAATGATTTTATACACTAACGTTATCTCATGACTATAAGTAACGTGACTTTACCAAACAGAATTAAGAGCAGAGGTAGCATAGATCGAAACACAGTTTAAGTGACCAAGTTTGTGAGCGTGAACAAAGAGAACCCATCACAAATGCCTTTATGGATTTTTATTAAACTCTACTCTACATGGTAAACAAAAATGAGAACAAACAAAAACATAAAACACAATTGCGCTAGGAAGCGCAGAGAGAGAGAGAGAGAGAGAGAGAGAGAGAGAGAGAGAGAGAGAGAGAGAGAGAGAGAGAGCATGGCAACGATTTCTGAACATCATTAAAATCATCTTTAACAAAGAGGCACAGACTTAACGCAGCTATTCTATAGAAACGGAATACTTGCAAAGCTCTGTGCTGGATGTACTCGTATGCGCTTGGAGTGATGGAAATGTTCAGATGATTTCAGAATGCGGTCCTGCTGAAAGTTGCGGGCCTCGTTGAAAGTTGCGGGCCTCTGGAAGTTGCGTCCTTGTTGAAAGTTGCGGGCCTCGGCCCTCATGACCGGCCGCATGGCTCGTCGAGGTGTGCGTGGCAGCAGAGTCCATTGTTCCTTCTCCAGTTAGGGAAGAATTACCTCACCCCCCCGGAAGGGGGAGGTGAGAGGGAAGGTCCAACGATTCAGGAAGAGCCAAGGAGAAGACCCAAGGAGAAGAGCCAAGGAGAAAAGGAGAAGAAACTGTGTCCTGGTCGACATTTAACTTCATGAAGGGCATGCCCTCAGAGTTTGAGTCGGCCAATCAAAATTGAGTGGGGAAAGAGATTCGTTGTTCACTCAACAGCTAATTTCCATCTTATGACCTGTAGGTAACTTTACAAGATACAAATCCAAATTATAACATAATGATTGTAATGTGTTCTATGGTCACACAATATGTATCAACAATGAGGAATTGTAAAGAGAAACATTTGGATATCAAAAATGGACAGGTTTGAAGCGTATCAAGTTATGATTCTTTCGGATGTATTAATACAAACCACGCCTGAATTAAAGTTGAATATCTAAGAGTTACAGACTATTTAAGATGGCATGATTGCCAACATATAACCAGACATTTAGTTACATTTATACAAAAAGGACAGTTTAAGCACATATGTTCCTATTGTCAGAGAAGTTTCTCTGGTTAGCCTCAGATGTTGCCTTAGAGATGATACAGATAATCATCACCAAGGCTTTGAAGCTAAGGAGTCGTAAATGTCCTACAGAGGAACCAAATGGTTATCACACTATCGGTGCGAGTTCAAAATGCAAAACCAGACCCTATGGAGCCAGGTTTGCTTTGTTCTTTGAACATGTTATCTTGAGACCGACACAAAAGGGAATGAGAGGTTGAATGGCTTTTCTCACACTGATCCAGTCACTACATATCCCCCCTTTCGGAAGACGAAGTGCGAATGTAAACTTCAGCTGACGATGGATAGTTGGATCATGATGGCGGGATCACTGGAGGTTCCTATTGGTCCACAGGATCTCGACATACAGGCAGAGAATGCTCCCGAGTGGTCAGGCATTGTCTTTAATTGGGTACCTTTCATCTTTTCGATCCTGCTTAGACATCAAGGGAGAGCACCCCTGCACCTGTTTGCTGGTTCTTGCAACAGGTTGGTTAGGGTGTTTCCTGTCTCCACGGAGATGCACAGCAGCAGTCCTTGATGAAACAGCAGGTGGGATGGCATGATTGGCTTCCATGCAAATGCCTGTAGTCCTGTGTCATGAGGAGGGGTGTTGTCTAACTACCCCCCCCCACGTCTCACGTAGCTGGGCAAAGTTATGATACCAAATCTTGTTACTCACATCACTTTCCTCTTGTGAATCTTGCCGGGTGCCGCATGCTCTCTGGCCTTCACATGTTCAGCAGGGACTGCCGGGCAAAGGCAGGTGGCACACTCCGGTGTCTTTCATTGAAGTACTGGTGAGCGGTGTAGGACAAGGTTGGGGTCTCATTGCTGGCCCTGGCGATGTTGTGGTGGTGCCGTCTGAACTCAGGCTGTGGTAAGAGCCATGTTCTGCTGGTGCTTGGTTTACCCCCCTTTCGTTCTGGTCACGCTGTCAGTGTAGACCAGTGTTAAGGCAGTGTTTGGCAAGTCCAGCTTTCAGATGGAACTCCGTTCAGCAAGGGTAAATCAGGCATGTGGTGAAGCGCAGGTGCCATTTGGTGTGTACATGGCACCGTCTTGAGCGCTCATTTACATGAGTGGGCAGTTCTTTTAACATTTCACGAACCTTGTAGGTTGTGTCCTGTGTAGCCCAGGATGCAGCTAGCTTGGGATGTAATGTCATGTGGTTCTGTGATGGGGGCCACATAGTTGACATTAGTTCTGCATCATTGTCTTTTGTGACGAGCAGCTCTAGCACTGGCAGTTGATGGCAGGGCGTGGTCCATCTCCTTGGAGTGGTAATCCGCTGTCATGCTCTTCATAAAGACATTGTTCAAAATCTTTGGAAAGTGTACTCACTTGTACAGTATGCACGCTGCAAAAAGATGACTTATTCGGTAAAAAGGGGGTGTGGCTTCCAGAGTGGGCCATGCTCCACGTATTCCATTGAATATGTGTGGTTGAAGGCTTGGTCACACTGTGTGTTGAGCTGAACAGTGACCCCTTTTGGTGAATGCAGTTACAACAGTCTCATTTATTTACCAGAGGTCAAAGCTCTGGGCTGTTCTTGTAGGTCTAGTAGAAGGTTCTCGCACTTGAGAGGGCCCCCCATGGGGCTGTGAGATTTGCGAGAACCAGGAAGTAGCATGTTCAGCATTGGTTATTCCCTTTCAAGTTCAGAGCACAGGTGTCCTAGGTCGTTGCTGTGGTTGACAGGCATGAGTCCAATGGATACTGTGCGCACTTGAGGGAAGAAGAAATGTCTGAAGCTGGTGTTGTTGTGGAGAGCGTGTGAACAGTGTAAAGCTGATGTCTGAGATATCTGCCCATATATGCTCATCTTGTAGTAGAATGTCTCTGTGGTCGACCAGCAGGTTACAGAGATCTGGACATTTTTCTCAGATGGAGGGCATTCAAGAGGGTTGTTTGTTTCACATACCACTCGTGGTCAAAAAGAGTCTGATTTGGACTTTAAATCCTCCTTTCCTGTGGAATCAGCTCCTTTGATGTCCCCAGGATCTCTGCTGTCTCAGACGTAGTTGCACTGTTCTTTTGCTCTCTGGAGAGGTGTCATCCATGGTGTTGAGATGAATTCCTCGATGACTGTTGGGCCGGAACGGGTCAGTGGCTCCTAGGTTGCCAGCTGGGTTTCCACGGAGCGCCGTCTTTCGAGTTCGACGAAAGTGGTGACACTGTGTTGTCTCAGGGCATCCTGTCTGGTGCTTGGCTGTTCCCGGCAGGCTGTAACATCTGCTGAGTCTCTGCTGAAGATCTGCTACTGTGGTGCACCCTCCATAGTCAGTTCTTTGTGATGTGCAGAGATAGGCAGGATTTACACAGTCTTTATGGAGGCGGCGCTATGTTCTCTGTAGTTCCACAGATATCAGGAGATCGTGGCGGAAGAAGGCTGTAGCGCTTAAGTTATGACTCAAAGTGTGATGCGGATTTCTGAGGGAGAAGAGTTTTGCTTTGAAGTCTTCTTTCCTTTCGGCCTGTTCTGTTGTCTGATGTAGGCTCAGATGCTGGCTGTAGCAGATGTGTTGTAGCTGCTGGAATCCGCTTTGACAGTATCTGACTGCTGGCATAGGATGCTGTGGTCCTCTTGGCTGGAGGTGATCCTAAGCAGGTGATCTGTCTCTTGTGGTCACAATGGGCAGTGTTAATGCCTGACAGTCAATGTTTTGCAGGAAGGCATTTGTTGTGGCCTCCTGCAGTGTTCAGGGTGACAGCATTTAATGGTGACAGCTGTCATGTTTCTGGCTAGAAAGGTGTGAACAGTGGGGTTTCACCCTTCCCCCTTTCGCAGCTTTGGGCTTTTAGCTGGGGGACTCGACAGGAGAGAATCTGTTGCATTCTCCTGTCTGTTCACACTGTAGTCTGCAAGCTAAATTCAGTTCATTTTCATTCCATTGCTGAGTCATGGCTTGGACTTCAGCATGGACTGCTTGCAGAGGGCCTTAATAGGCCATGGCCATGGCATTGTGTTGCTGTATGCCGGGCCATTATAGAGAGCTTCTGCATCTTGGAGTTTTCCTACCAGCTCCTCTCTGGCGTCTGCTCCAATAGCTCTCTTTGCTCAGTCTGTGTTGCAAAGGACTCTTGTAGCTTTTCATCTCCTCCTGTAGCTCCTGGTCCTCTTCATCCTCTTGTCGTTTGCAGGTCCAGCTGGTCTAGGCGGTTCTGCGCGTGTTTCTGGCTCCTCCCGGCTTCCTTCGTTCTGGCTCTAGTAGGACGATCTGGTCGAGGGCGTGGTCACCGATGATCCTGGCTGTGCACTTCAGATGAGTTCTTGGCTCTGTGTAGTTGTAGCTCTGGTTTCGATCGTGGTCCATTCGCCGGATTAGGTCGCCCGACCAATTGCTCTCAACGCAGTTGCCGTGTGCCGATGTTGGTCCCAGGCAGGAGTCCATTGCAGCGCTTTGCCTGGTTTCTAGCTGGACTGGCAGGTGACAGGATTGGATGGTCTGGACATATTGAGACACAGGGGAGAGAGAGAGACACAAACAGCAAGATGCAAGTCCGTACAGATCTACTGAGCTAAATATGTGGGCTATGTGTTGAATGCTTAACTGAGTTGGTCAGTTAGTGACGCAAACTTAACGCTTATTATCCTAGCCGTGAAGGCAGGGGCGGATAATTGTGTGGGTGAACACAGGAAAATTATGAATAATGTTGCTGAAGAGTTTTACCTATGGGGTCATTCTGTGACTTAGGCTATTCGATTCATCAACATATTTACCAAGAATTTTACTGATGTTCAGACAGGTTCAGTCTCTGATAAGAAAAACAAAAGTCAGATGAGTTGAGAGAAAGAGAGGTTAGGATAGAGAAGGAGGGTTATTTCTTTCTGGTACAGGGGTGAACTTGCTCCACACTGAGGTCTATGACAGGGCCCGTAGTTAGGGGGCGCTATGGAGTCATAGTGAAGTCAGTAAAATCATTAAATGAAAAACTGAGATAAAACAATAAGGCAATTGGGAGTTAATCCCAAACACCATAAAGTGGCAATCTGATTGTTTTGATCACAGTTCAAATTTAATTAAGTTGGTTTAATTAAAATTTAAGTATCATCAAATACAATTCTAACTGCAAGGGAGTTTCAAATGATTCAAATGATTCAAATAAAGAAAAATCAAATCATCAAAACAAAGCGGAATAATATTAATTATTATTATAGTTTGTATATAATAACAAATAATAAATATTCTCAAACACAGTAAACCGTGTCATAGTAAAATAAATCATAAAATCAAACAAAAGAAGAGACTGGCTGAGACTTCACACCTAGCGTTGCCCAAACAAAAGGTTATAGTCAGGCAGAGATGAGACAGGAGAAGTGTTAGGACACTTTAAGACAAACTGACCTCTAGTGTTAGTAGAAGTTATGCGTCTTCTGCCGGACCTCCGGTTCCACAATTCTGTGTGGAATTACACTTGCGTTTACGCACAATTTCTATGGCGACGAGTGTAATTTAATCACGTGTCTAACGGCTCGTGTCAGTTTACTGAACACGGGTACGTGGCTTTCCAACTTACACAAACAATAAACACACAATACTACATTATAACTGACTAACGGGATTTCTTCGCCGTCCTGAAAGTTATTTGTGTACTTGGTCGGAATTCTTCGTCGACCGTAACATAAAGCAAAAACACATAATACTACACTTTAACTGACTAACGGGATTTCTTCGCCGTCCTGAAAGTTATTTGTGTACTTGGTCGGAATTCTTCGTCGACCGTACATAAAAACAAAAACACACTTGATCAAGATTTTTGTTAAACCCCCCTTAATATAGTAAAACTGACCCGGAGTTATTTACTAATAAAATCCGCTGGGTTAAGCGAATGGGAGAAACATTATCAGTCAGCTACACTGATTGTTCACCCCAGGGAGCGCAATAGCTTAGTTAATTTGCACTGGAATACACATCAGTTACACCTAGCTATGCATTAACAATAAGGCCTTTAGATAAGACGAGGGAGGAACATCGCTCGCTCTGTCTTCTTCGCGCTAAAAGAGGATTTCTTCGCTCAATGTAGGCGGTAAAATAATAATATAGTGCGTTATAAAGAGATTTCTTCGTCTTTATATTGTCACTAAATCTTTGACAGACGCTGAGGTTTTCTCTGTGAGAAGCTCAAGAGTCTTCCAAGGATAGGTGGGCGGGTCCACACCTTCATTCATACATATCAAAGTGCCATTTAAAAGAGTATTCGGTTTCAATAAACACACGTAAAAACACACATGAATAGTCACTGAGTTCTGCTCACAAAACAAGGTTTAAAACTGTGCCCGCATTCCCTCCACCAATTTATGTAGCGATTTTAGCTGCATGTTAAAATAAGGATGAGTTTAACTCACCAAATGATTCTCCACCAGATCTATCAAGATCAAACATATATGAAATGAGTTATTTAAAACATCAATTTCAGTCAAGGAAGTAGTTTAGCTCAAAGGCAAATATGTATAATAATCGTCATTATACATACATATTTACAATTCTGATTAGCAGTATAGTGATACAAATCCCATATGTATTAGTCCAGCAAATACATCAATGATTTTATACACTAACGTTATCTCATGACTATAAGTAACGTGACTTTACCAAACAGAATTAAGAGCAGAGGTAGCATAGATCGAAACACAGTTTAAGTGACCAAGTTTGTGAGCGTGAACAAAGAGAACCCATCACAAATGCCTTTATGGATTTTTATTAAACTCTACTCTACATGGTAAACAAAAATGAGAACAAACAAAAACATAAAACACAATTGCGCTAGGAAGCGCAGAGAGAGAGAGAGAGAGAGAGAGAGAGAGAGAGAGAGAGAGAGAGAGAGAGAGCATGGCAACGATTTCTGAACATCATTAAAATCATCTTTAACAAAGAGGCACAGACTTAACGCAGCTATTCTATAGAAACGGAATACTTGCAAAGCTCTGTGCTGGATGTACTCGTATGCGCTTGGAGTGATGGAAATGTTCAGATGATTTCAGAATGCGGTCCTGCTGAAAGTTGCGGGCCTCGTTGAAAGTTGCGGGCCTCTGGAAGTTGCGTCCTTGTTGAAAGTTGCGGGCCTCGGCCCTCATGACCGGCCGCATGGCTCGTCGAGGTGTGCGTGGCAGCAGAGTCCATTGTTCCTTCTCCAGTTAGGGAAGAATTACCTCACCCCCCCGGAAGGGGGAGGTGAGAGGGAAGGTCCAACGATTCAGGAAGAGCCAAGGAGAAGACCCAAGGAGAAGAGCCAAGGAGAAAAGGAGAAGAAACTGTGTCCTGGTCGACATTTAACTTCATGAAGGGCATGCCCTCAGAGTTTGAGTCGGCCAATCAAAATTGAGTGGGGAAAGAGATTCGTTGTTCACTCAACAGCTAATTTCCATCTTATGACCTGTAGGTAACTTTACAAGATACAAATCCAAATTATAACATAATGATTGTAATGTGTTCTATGGTCACACAATATGTATCAACAATGAGGAATTGTAAAGAGAAACATTTGGATATCAAAAATGGACAGGTTTGAAGCGTATCAAGTTATGATTCTTTCGGATGTATTAATACAAACCACGCCTGAATTAAAGTTGAATATCTAAGAGTTACAGACTATTTAAGATGGCATGATTGCCAACATATAACCAGACATTTAGTTACATTTATACAAAAAGGACAGTTTAAGCACATATGTTCCTATTGTCAGAGAAGTTTCTCTGGTTAGCCTCAGATGTTGCCTTAGAGATGATACAGATAATCATCACCAAGGCTTTGAAGCTAAGGAGTCGTAAATGTCCTACAGAGGAACCAAATGGTTATCACACTATCGGTGCGAGTTCAAAATGCAAAACCAGACCCTATGGAGCCAGGTTTGCTTTGTTCTTTGAACATGTTATCTTGAGACCGACACAAAAGGGAATGAGAGGTTGAATGGCTTTTCTCACACTGATCCAGTCACTACAAACTATTGGAATTCAAACTATAAGAAGCTTATGTTACCATATGTCCCATGTGTGTACTGTGATGTCATCAACAACTAGTTGTTCAGTTTTGTTCCATACACACTGATTGGATATTTTATTCAGGTGGAATATTTTACACAGAGAATTGTTGTGTTGTTGTTATACAATAATGTGAATATTATTGCAACATGAGTTTGTGAGTAAATGGATTTGAAATGGGCATGAATTGTTTGATTTTTCTTGCAGGTCTTTTTTTTCTATGAGACCCAGCTGAAGATATCAAGAGCTCAGATGTTGGCCTTCAGTTCATTACACTGACTTCTTTGATGTTCCCTGAAAGACTGACTACCATCATTTCATTAAGCTAAACCGAGAACCTGTGACAGTTTGTGGAGTTTGAATTTAAAGTCACACATGTGAATCAGTAAATTGAAGGTTTTGTCATGAGCTGCTGTTTTCCATTTGTCTTTCACAACATCAGTTTTACCTTTTCAAAGTCTTGCAGTTTGTGTTTACATTGTGTGAGCATATTTTTTTATTGGTTCAATGTTTGATATACAAAGTAAAAAAAATATTTTGCTATTAAACATATTTTTTTGGGCCTATTATTCATTATGTGTATTTCACATTTTTTGTTTTCATAAATATACAGTACTTAAATATTTGCTATTTATATATTTGCTCCAAAATTAGATTTATTTTCAAGTGTTGGTTTATTTTGATTTAGGCCATAAAACTAAAAAGTACAATAAAATGTGACAACATAATAAAAACATTTCTCATTATTTACATTGTTAACTCATTTTGGAATTATTTTGATTATGATATTAGTATTTCACTTCAATGATACCTTATGAACCTATTCTGTAACTGATACCTTAAATATAGCATAACACACTGCTATATTTTACGCTCGTTCCCTACTGGAATACAATAAAACCTAATAACATAAATTCTTAAGGTTTCCATTAAAATACCATCATGAACCAATAGCCTTTTCTATTAAAACCACAATCTATGTTACCAACGAAAATAATTAGTTATATGACAAAGCATTAAATAGACTAAAATATGTGCAAGTGTTTTTTAAGACCAGGTTACTTTAAAAAATAATCTGCCTGAAGTACTTTGAATAGACAGTGTGCTGCTTTACTTCATATTTCAGTAGAACAGGCTGAGCGGAGTTAACCAAATCTGCCGGTAACCTGTTGCCAAAATGTACAAGGTAAAACATGTTTAAATGTAACCTTGCAATAATTGTGAATTACACAATGTCAATTGTGGCGTACAATCGCTAGACTGATCTGGGCCACAGACCTAATATCAACAATTGGTCCAACACCTCCATCCACAATCGGCCCAATTATTGTATGCGGTCATGGATCCAGTACCATCACTGCCGCACATGGCCCACACTCGGCTGACTTGTTGCATGCCAGTGCCGGCAGTGCGCCAGCAGTGCCATTCTGAGGCCACATTCGGGGCGAGTCTGTCTGCTATGTGGGTACAGACTCAGGAAGAGACAGGTTGGATATAACTGGAGTGTTGTTTTGATTACATTGTTGGGTACATTATCAGTGACTCTCTTGAATTAGAAGATGGGGGTTGTCTCAGTTGTTGTTGTTAAATGACAATGTTGATGTGTTAATTCAGCAACGTAATGTGAAGTCTGCTTTGCATCACATTGAGTCACATACAGCACAACATCAACAATCGACACTTACAACTGGCACACAGACGCAGCAGCGGGAGTACAACCGATTGGTAGAATGCTATAAAGAGTTAGGGTGAAACCTAGCACAATGAAAGATTGACGCTAACCCAAGTAAATCAAAGTCTAGCCAAGCTAGTCATGGGGTACCTCTAAATGTAGCTGATGCGCCCCTCTTTTTTTAGGGGGAAAAGAGAAAGTATGATCACCCTCTGTGATCTGCAGTTACCGGTCTTTCAGCATAGAGAGTTCCAGGTCCAAGGGGGACAGATTGGAGACAGTACATCGGATTTTATTTAAACTAGTATGACTAAGCAACCAGAAGAGGAGCTAGCAGCAAATCACAGGGAAAATGACATCATCATAGGAGTCTTGAGGGTCATTAAGCCCGGAAATTTCAAAGACATGTATGCAAACAAACTGACGATACAAGAGGTAAAGAGTTTTCTAAAGTCGCACCTACATGAGAGAAGTTGTTTTGAGTTGTTCCAGGAGTTGATTGGTGGTAAGGAAAATGACAACGAGACTCAACAATTCCTGTAAAGACTGATTGGACAAAAACAACAACTATTGTTTTTTTAAGCAAGCTGTCACAGATCTGGGGTACGATGAGCAAACCATTCAAAATGTGTCTATGAGGACAATTTATCGGGGCATTGGAGCCATGGGAAGCCTCTCTTTCTTTGTGCCGCATCTATTAATACTCTTATCCGTTATATCTTTAAATTACTTTTTGATCAGCTTTAATAGTGTGTTTCTGAAGCACATTTATAACAGCCAAACGAAACGTCTTGGTTACGGATGTAACCTCAGTTCCCTGATGGAGGGAACGAGATGTTGTGTCCTTCATGCCACAACGCTGCAGCAGTCAAGAGAGTCTCTCAGGCTCCTCAGCCCAAAGGTGAATGAATGCAGCACCGCGTCTGCCTTTTATACCCGGATTTCCGGGGGCGGAGTTCGGCATGCAAATTTAATTCGGCAATTTCATTGTCCTTTTCTAAAGTAGTCAGAAGTTGATAGGTTCGTAAGACATGACACAACGTCACATTCCCTCCATCAGGGAACTGAGGTTACATCCGTAACCCGCGTGGTAGGAGAGAATTCTACCACTGAACCACCAATGCTTCTGATGGAGTCTTTTTGGCTTAGTTTGAACAGTTTTTACCAATCCATACTGGATCTTTTGACTTTAATTTTTGGAGATTTTCTACTTTGTGACCTCAAAAGTCCATTGGTATGCATTGGCCGGGAATCGGACCCGGGTCTCCCGCGTGGCAGGCGAGAATTCTACCACTGAACCACCAATGCTTCTGATAGAGTCTTTTTGGCTTAGTTTGAACAGTTTTTACCAATCCATACTGGATCTTTTGACTTTAATTTTTGGAGATTTTCTACTTTGTGACCTCAAAAGTCCATTGGTATGCATTGGCCGGGAATCGGACCCGGGTCTCCCGCGTGGCAGGCGAGAATTCTACTACTGAACCACCAATGCTTCTGATGGAGTGTTTTTGACTTGGTTTCAACTATTTTTACTAATCTGTACTGGAGATTTTAAACTTAATTTCTCGAAGTTTTAAACTTTGTGACCTCAAAAGTCCATTGGCATGCATTGGCCGGGAATCGGACCCCGGTCTCCCGCGTGGCAGGCGAGAATTATACTACTGAACCACCAATGCTTCTGATGGAGTCTTTTTGACTTAGTTTCAGTAATTTTTACTAATCCAAACAAAGGAATTTAAACTTAAGTTCTCGAAGTTTTAAACTTTGTAACCTCAAAAGTCCATTGGTATGCATCGGCCGGGAATTGGACCCGGGTCTCCCGCGTGGCAGGCGAGAATTCTACCACCTGAACCACCAATGCTTCTGATGGAGTCTTTTTGAGTCTAATTTTTGCAGATTTTCTACTTTGTGACCTCAAAAGTCCATTGGTATGCATTGGCCGGGAATCGGACCCGGGTCTCCCGCGTGGCAGGCGAGAATTCTACTACTGACAAACCAATGCTTCTGTTGGAGTCTCTTTGACTCAGTTTCAGTAATTTTTACTAATCCAAACTTGAGATTTTTAACTTAATTTCTCAAAACTTTGTAACCTCAAAAGTCCATTGATATGCATTGGCCGGGAATCGGACCAGGGTCTCCCATGTGGCAGGCGAGTATTCTACCACTGAACCACCAATGCTTCTGATGAAGTATCTTTGACTTAGTTTCAGATATTTTTACTAATCCAAACTAAGGAATTTAAACTTAATTTCTCGAAGTTTTAAACTTTGTAAACTCAAAAGTCCATTGGTATGCATTGGCCGGGAATCGGACCCGGGTCTCCGGCGTGGCAGGCGAGAATTCTACCACTGAACCACCAATGCTTCTGATGGAGTCTTTTTGAGTCTAATTTTTGGAGATTTTCTACTTTGTGACCTCAAAAGTCCATTGGTATGCATTGGCCGGGAATCGGACCCAAGTCTCCCGCGTGGCAGGCGAGAATTCTACCACTGAACAACCAATGCTTCTGATTGAGTCTTTTTGACTTAGTTTCAGTAATGTTTACTAATCCAAACTTGAGATTTTAAACTTAATTTCTTGAAACTTTAAACTTTGTAACCTCAAAAGTCTATTGGTATGCATTGGCCGGGAATCGGACCGGGTCTCCCGCGTGGCAGGCGAGAATTCTACCACTGAACCACCAATGCTTCTGATGGAGTCTTTTTGGCTTAGTTTGAACAGTTTTTACCAATCCATACTGGATCTTTTGACTTTAATTTTTGGAGATTTTCTACTTTGTGACCTCAAAAGTCCATTGGTATGCATTGGCCGGGAATCGGACCCGGGTCTCCCGCGTGGCAGGCGAGAATTCTACTACTGAACCACCAATGCTTCTGATGAAGTGTTTTTGACTTGGTTTCAACTATTTTTACTAATCCGTACTGGAGATTTTAAACTTATTTCTCGAAGTTTTAAACTTTGTTACCTCAAAAGTCCATTGGCATGCAATGGCCGGGAGTCGGACCCGGGTCTCCCGCGTGGCAGACGAGAATTCTACTAATGAACCACCAATGCTTCTGATGGAGTATTTTTGAGTTAGTTTCAACTATTTTTACTAATCCGTACTGGAGATTTTAAACTTGATTTCTCGAAACTTTAAACTTTGTAACCTCAAAAGTCCATTGGTATGCATTGGCCGGGAATCGGACCAGGGTCTCCCGCGTAGCAGGCGAGAATTCTACCACTGAACCACCAATGCTTCTGATGGAGTCTCTTTGACTTAGTTTCAGTAATTTTTACTAATCCAAACTAAGGAATTTAAACTTAATTTCTCGAAGTTTTAAACTTTGTAACCTCAAAAGTCCATTGGTATCCATTGGCCGGGAATCGGACCGGGGTCTCCCGCGTGGCAGGCGAGAATTCTAACACTGAATCACCAATGCTTCTGTAGAGTCTTTTTGACTTAGTTTCAACTATTTTTACTAATCCGTACTGGAGATTTTAAACTTATTTCTCGAAGTTTTAAACTTTGTTACCTCAAAAGTCCATTGGCATGTATTGGCCGGGAATCGGACCCGGGTCTCCCGCGTGGCAGGCGAGAATTCTACCACTGAACCACCAATGCTTCTGATGGAGTCACTTTGACTTAGTTTCAGTAATTTTTACTAATCCAAACTAAGGAATTTAAACTTAATTTCTCGAAGTTTTAAACTTTGTAACCTCAAAAGTCCATTGGTATCCATTGGCCGGGAATCGGACCGGGGTCTCCCGCGTGGCAGGCGAGAATTCTACCACTGAACCACCAATGCTTCTGATGGAGTCTTTTTGGCTTAGTTTGAACAGTTTTTACCAATCCATACTGGAGCTTTTGACTTTAATTTTTGGAGATTTTCTACTTTGTTACCTCAAAAGTTCATTGGTATGCATTGGCCGGGAATCGGACCCAGGTCTCCCGCGTGGCAGGCGAGAATTCTACTACTGAACCACCAATGCTTCTGATGTAGTCTTTTTGACTTAGTTTCAGTAATTTTTACTAATCCAAACTAAGGAATTTAAACTTAATTACTCGAAGTTTTAAACTTTGTAACCTCAAAAGTCCATTGGTATGCATTGGCCGGGAATCAAAGCCTGGTCTCCCGCGTGGCAGGCGAGAATTCTACCACTGAACCACCAATGCTTCTGATGGAGTCTTTTTGACTTAGTTTCAACTATTTTTACTAATCCGTACTGGAGATTTTAAACTTAATTTCTCGAAACTTTAAACTTTGTAACCTCAAAAGTCCATAGGTATGCATTGGCCGGGAATCGGACACGGGTGTCCCGCGTGGCAGGCGAGAATTCTACTACTGAACCACCAATGCTTCTGAAGGAGTCTTTTTGACTTAGTTTCAACTATTTTTACTAATCCGTAATGGAGATTTTAAACTTAATTTCTCGAAACTTTAAACTTTGTAACCTCAAAAGTCCGTTGGTATGCATTGGCCGGGAATCGGACCAGGGTCTCCCGCGTGGCAGGCGAGAAATCTACAACTGAACCACCAATGCTTCTGATTGAGTATTTTTGACTTAGTTTCAACTATTTTTACTAATCCGTACTGGAGATTTTAAACTTGATTTCTCGAAACTTTAAACTTTGTAACCTCAAAAGTCCATTGGTATGCATTGGCTGGGAATCGGACCAGGGTCTCCCGCGTGGCAGACGAGAATTCTACCACTGAACCACCAATGCTTCTGATGGAGTCACTTTGACTTAGTTTCAGTAATTTTTACTAATCCAAACTAAGGAATTTAAACTTAATTTCTCGAAGTTTTAAACTTTGTAACCTCAAAAGTCCATTGGTATCCATTGGCCGGGAATCGGACCGGGGTCTCCCGCGTGGCAGGCGAGAATTCTACCACTGAACCACCAATGCTTCTGATGGAGTCTTTTTGACTTAGTTTCAGTAATTTTTACTAATCCAAACTAAGGAATTTAAACTTAATTTCTCGAAGTTTTAAACTTTGTAACCTCAAAAGTCCATTGGTATCCATTGGCCGGGAATCGGACCGGGGTCTCCCGCGTGGCAGGCGAGAATTCTACCACTGAACCACCAATGCTTCTGATGGAATCTTTTTGGCTTAGTTTGAACAGTTTTTACCAATCCATACTGGAGCTTTTTACTTTAATTTTTGGAGATTTTCTACTTTGTGACCTCAAAAGTCCATTGGTATGCATTGGCCGGGAATCGTACCAGGGTCTCCCGCGTGGCAGACGAGAATTCTACTACTGAACCACCAATGCTTCTGATGGAGTATTTTTGACTTAGTTTCAACAGTTTTTACTAATCCGTACTGGAGATTTTAAACTTGATTTCTCGAAACTTTAAACTTTGTTACCTCAAAAGTCCATTGGTATGCATTGGCCTGGAATCGGACCAGGGTCTCCGGCATGGCAGGCGGGAATTCTACCACTGAACCACCAATGCTTCTGATGGAGTCTTTTTGACTTAGTTTCAACTATTTTTACTAATCCGTACTGGAGATTTCAAACTTAATTTCTCGAAACTTTAAACTTTGTAACCTCAAAAGTCCATTGGTATGCATTGGCCGGGAATCGGACCCGGGTGTCCCGCGTGGCAGGCGAGAATTCTACTACTGAACCACCAATGCTTCTGAAGGAGTCTTTTTGACTTAGTTTCAACTATTTTTACTAATCCGTAATGGAGATTTTAAACTTAATTTCTCGAAACTTTAAACTTTGTAACCTCAAAAGTCCGTTGGTATGCATTGGCCGGGAATCGGACCAGGGTCTCCCGCGTGGCAGGCGAGAAATCTACAACTGAACCACCAATGCTTCTGATGGAGTCTCTTTGACTTAGTTTCAGTAATTTTTACTAATCCAAACTAAGGAATTTAAACTTAATTTCTCGAAGTTTTAAAATTTGTAACCTCAAAAGTCCATTGGTATGCATTGGCCGGGAATCGGAACCGTTTGTCCCGCGTGGCAGGCGAGAATTCTACTACTGAACCACCAAAGCTTCTGTAGAGTCTTTTTGACTTAGTTTCAACTATTTTTACTAATCCGTACTGGAGATTTTAAACTTAATTTCTCGAAACTTTAAACTTTGTAACCTCAAAAGTCCATTGGTATGCATTGGCCGGGAATCGGACCAGGGTCTCCCGCATGGCAGGCGAGAATTCTACCACTGAACCACCAATGCTTCTGATGGAGTCTGTTCGACTTAGTTTCAGTAATTTTTACTAATCCAAACTAAGGAATTTAAACTTGATTTCTCGAATTTTTAAACTTTGTAAACTCAAAAGTCCATTGGTATGCATTGGCCGGGAATCGGACCCTGGTCTAACGCGTGGCAGGCGAGAATTCTACCACTGAACCACCAATGCTTCTAATGGATTCTTTTTGGCTTAGTTTGAACAGTTTTTACCAATCCATACTGGATCTTTTGACTTTAATTTTTGGAGATTTTCTACTTTGTTACCTCAAAAGTTCATTGGTATGCATTGGCCGGGAATCGGACCCGGGTCTCCCGCGTGGCAGGCGAGAATTCTACTACTGAACCACCAATGCTTCTGATGGAGTCTTTTTGACTTAGTTTCAGTAATTTTTACTAATCCAAACTAAGGAATTTAAACTTAATTACTCGAAGTTTTAAACTTTGTAACCTCAAAAGTCTATTGGTATGCATTGGCCGGGAATCAAAACCTGGTCTCCCGCGTGGCAGGCGAGAATTCTACCACTGAACCACCAATGGTTCTGATGGAGTCTTTTTGACTTAGTTTCAACTATTTTTACTAATCCGTACTGGAGATTTTAAACTTAATTTCTCGAAACTTTAAACTTTGTAACCTCAAAAGTCCATTGGTATGCATTGGCCGGGAATCGGACCCGGGTCTCCCGCGTGGCAGGCGAGAATTCTACTACTGACACACCAATGCTTCTGATGGAGTCTCTTTGACTTAGTTTCAGTAATTTTTACTAATCCAAACTTGAGATTTTTAACTTAATTTCTCAAAACTTTGTAACCTCAAAAGTCCATTGGTATGCATTGGCCGGGAATCGGACCAGGGTCTCCCGTGTGGCAGGCGAGAATTCTACCACTGAACCACCAATGCTTCTGATGGAGTCTTTTTGGCTTAGTTTGAACAGTTTTTACCTATCCATACTGGATCTTTTGACTTTAATTTTTGGAGATTTTCTACTTTGTGACCTCAAAAGTCCATTGGTATGCATTGGCCGGGAATCGGACCCGGGTCTCCCGCGTGGCAGGCGAGAATTCTACTACTGAACCACCAATGCTTCTGATGAAGTGTTTTTGACTTGGTTTCAACTATTTTTACTAATCCGTACTGGAGATTTTAAACTTATTTCTCGAAGTTTTAAACTTTGTTACCTCAAAAGTCCATTGGCATGCAATGGCCGGGAGTCGGACCCGGGTCTCCCGCGTGGCAGACGAGAATTCTAATACTGAACCACCAATGCTTCTGATGGAGTATTTTTGACTTAGTTTCAACTATTTTTACTAATCCGTACTGGAGATTTTAAACTTAATTTCTCGAAACTTTAAACTTTGTAACCTCAAAAGTCCGTTGGTATGCATTGGCCGGGAATCGGACCAGGGTCTCCCGCGTGGCAGGCGAGAAATCTACAACTGAACCACCAATGCTTCTGATTGAGTATTTTTGACTTAGTTTCAACTATTTTTACTAATCCGTACTGGAGATTTTAAACTTGATTTCTCGAAACTTTAAACTTTGTAACCTCAAAAGTCCATTGGTATGCATTGGCTGGGAATCGGACCAGGGTCTCCCGCGTGGCAGGCGAGAATTCTACCACTGAACCACCAATGCTTCTGATAGAGTCACTTTGACTTAGTTTCAGTAATTTTTACTAATCCAAACTAAGGAATTTAAACTTAATTTCTCGAAGTTTTAAACTTTGTAACCTCAAAAGTCCATTGGTATCCATTGGCCGGGAATCGGACCGGGGTCTCCCGCGTGGCAGGCGAGAATTCTACCACTGAACCACCAATGCTTCTGATGGAGTATTTTTGACTTAGTTTCAACAGTTTTTACTAATCCGTACTGGAGATTTTAAACTTGATTTCTCGAAACTTTAAACTTTGTAACCTCAAAAGTCCATTGGTATGCATTGGCTGGGAATCGGACCAGGGTCTCCCGCGTGGCAGGCGAGAATTCTACCACTGAACCACCAATGCTTCTGATGGAGTCACTTTGACTTAGTTTCAGTAATTTTTACTAATCCAAACTAAGGAATTTAAACTTAATTTCTCGAAGTTTTAAACTTTGTAACCTCAAAAGTCCATTGGTATCCATTGGCCGGGAATCGGACCGGGGTCTCCCGCGTGGCAGGCGAGAATTCTACCACTGAACCACCAATGCTTCTGATGGAGTCTTTTTGACTTAGTTTCAGTAATTTTTACTAATCCAAACTAAGGAATTTAAACTTAATTTCTCGAAGTTTTAAACTTTGTAACCTCAAAAGTCCATTGGTATCCATTGGCCGGGAATCGGACCGGGGTCTCCCGCGTGGCAGGCGAGAATTCTACCACTGAACCACCAATGCTTCTGATGGAATCTTTTTGGCTTAGCTTGAACAGTTTTTACCAATCCATACTGGAGCTTTTTACTTTAATTTTTGGAGATTTTCTACTTTGTGACCTCAAAAGTCCATTGGTATGCATTGGCCGGGAATCGTACCAGGGTCTCCCGCGTGGCAGACGAGAATTCTACTACTGAACCACCAATGCTTCTGATGGAGTATTTTTGACTTAGTTTCAACAGTTTTTACTAATCCGTACTGGAGATTTTAAACTTGATTTCTCGAAACTTTAAACTTTGTTACCTCAAAAGTCCATTGGTATGCATTGGCCTGGAATCGGACCAGGGTCTCCGGCATGGCAGGCGAGAATTCTACCACTGAACCACCAATGCTTCTGATGGAGTCTTTTTGACTTAGTTTCAACTATTTTTACTAATCCGTACTGGAGATTTCAAACTTAATTTCTCGAAACTTTAAACTTTGTAACCTCAAAAGTCCATTGGTATGCATTGGCCGGGAATCGGACCCGGGTGTCCCGCGTGGCAGGCGAGAATTCTACTACTGAACCACCAATGCTTCTGAAGGAGTCTTTTTGACTTAGTTTCAACTATTTTTACTAATCCGTAATGGAGATTTTAAACTTAATTTCTCGAAACTTTAAACTTTGTAACCTCAAAAGTCCGTTGGTATGCATTGGCCGGGAATCGGACCAGGGTCTCCCGCGTGGCAGGCGAGAAATCTACAACTGAACCACCAATGCTTCTGATGGAGTCTCTTTGACTTAGTTTCAGTAATTTTTACTAATCCAAACTAAGGAATTTAAACTTAATTTCTCGAAGTTTTAAAATTTGTAACCTCAAAAGTCCATTGGTATGCATTGGCCGGGAATCGGAACCGTTTGTCCCGCGTGGCAGGCGAGAATTCTACTACTGAACCACCAATGCTTCTGTAGAGTCTTTTTGACTTAGTTTCAACTATTTTTACTAATCCGTACTGGAGATTTTAAACTTAATTTCTCGAAACTTTAAACTTTGTAACCTCAAAAGTCCATTGGTATGCATTGGCCGGGAATCGGACCAGGGTCTCCCGCATGGCAGGCGAGAATTCTACCACTGAACCACCAATGCTTCTGATGGAGTCTCTTCGACTTAGTTTCAGTAATTTTTACTAATCCAAACTAAGGAATTTAAACTTGATTTCTCGAAGTTTTAAACTTTGTAAACTCAAAAGTCCATTGGTATGCATTGGCCGGGAATCGGACCCTGGTCTAACGCGTGGCAGGCGAGAATTCTACCACTGAACCACCAATGCTTCTAATGGATTCTTTTTGGCTTAGTTTGAACAGTTTTTACCAATCCATACTGGATCTTTTGACTTTAATTTTTGGAGATTTTCTACTTTGTTACCTCAAAAGTTCATTGGTATGCATTGGCCGGGAATCGGACCCGGGTCTCCCGCGTGGCAGGCGAGAATTC
Organism: Triplophysa tibetana; assembly: GCA_008369825.1. Taxonomy (NCBI): domain Eukaryota; kingdom Metazoa; phylum Chordata; class Actinopteri; order Cypriniformes; family Nemacheilidae; genus Triplophysa; species Triplophysa tibetana. Next base: position 7,247,689 of record CM017912.1, read on the forward strand.
TACTACTGAACCACCAATGCTTCTGATGGAGTCTTTTTGACTTAGTTTCAGTAATTTTTACTAATCCAAACTAAGGAATTTAAACTTAATTACTCGAAGTTTTAAACTTTGTAACCTCAAAAGTCTATTGGTATGCATTGGCCGGGAATCAAAACCTGGTCTCCCGCGTGGCAGGCGAGAATTCTACCACTGAACCACCAATGGTTCTGATGGAGTCTTTTTGACTTAGTTTCAACTATTTTTACTAATCCGTACTGGAGATTTTAAACTTAATTTCTCGAAACTTTAAACTTTGTAACCTCAAAAGTCCATTGGTATGCATTGGCCGGGAATCGGACCCGGGTCTCCCGCGTGGCAGGCGAGAATTCTACTACTGACACACCAATGCTTCTGATGGAGTCTCTTTGACTTAGTTTCAGTAATTTTTACTAATCCAAACTTGAGATTTTTAACTTAATTTCTCAAAACTTTGTAACCTCAAAAGTCCATTGGTATGCATTGGCCGGGAATCGGACCAGGGTCTCCCGTGTGGCAGGCGAGAATTCTACCACTGAACCACCAATGCTTCTGATGGAGTCTTTTTGGCTTAGTTTGAACAGTTTTTACCTATCCATACTGGATCTTTTGACTTTAATTTTTGGAGATTTTCTACTTTGTGACCTCAAAAGTCCATTGGTATGCATTGGCCGGGAATCGGACCCGGGTCTCCCGCGTGGCAGGCGAGAATTCTACTACTGAACCACCAATGCTTCTGATGAAGTGTTTTTGACTTGGTTTCAACTATTTTTACTAATCCGTACTGGAGATTTTAAACTTATTTCTCGAAGTTTTAAACTTTGTTACCTCAAAAGTCCATTGGCATGCAATGGCCGGGAGTCGGACCCGGGTCTCCCGCGTGGCAGACGTGAATTCTAATACTGAACCACCAATGCTTCTGATGGAGTATTTTTGACTTAGTTTCAACTATTTTTACTAATCCGTACTGGAGATTTTAAACTTAATTTCTCGAAACTTTAAACTTTGTAACCTCAAAAGTCCGTTGGTATGCATTGGCCGGGAATCGGACCAGGGTCTCCCGCGTGGCAGGCGAGAAATCTACAACTGAACCACCAATGCTTCTGATTGAGTATTTTTGACTTAGTTTCAACTATTTTTACTAATCCGTACTGGAGATTTTAAACTTGATTTCTCGAAACTTTAAACTTTGTAACCTCAAAAGTCCATTGGTATGCATTGGCTGGGAATCGGACCAGGGTCTCCCGCGTGGCAGGCGAGAATTCTACCACTGAACCACCAATGCTTCTGATAGAGTCACTTTGACTTAGTTTCAGTAATTTTTACTAATCCAAACTAAGGAATTTAAACTTAATTTCTCGAAGTTTTAAACTTTGTAACCTCAAAAGTCCATTGGTATCCATTGGCCGGGAATCGGACCGGGGTCTCCCGCGTGGCAGGCGAGAATTCTACCACTGAACCACCAATGCTTCTGATGGAGTCTTTTTGACTTAGTTTCAGTAATTTTTACTAATCCAAACTAAGGAATTTAAACTTAATTTCTCGAAGTTTTAAACTTTGTAACCTCAAAAGTCCATTGGTATCCATTGGCCGGGAATCGGACCCGGGTGTCCCGCGTGGCAGGCGAGAATTCTACTACTGAACCACCAATGCTTCTGAAGGAGTCTTTTTGACTTAGTTTCAACTATTTTTACTAATCCGTAATGGAGATTTTAAACTTAATTTCTCGAAACTTTAAACTTTGTAACCTCAAAAGTCCGTTGGTATGCATTGGCCGGGAATCGGACCAGGGTCTCCCGCGTGGCAGGCGAGAAATCTACAACTGAACCACCAATGCTTCTGATGGAGTCTCTTTGACTTAGTTTCAGTAATTTTTACTAATCCAAACTAAGGAATTTAAACTTAATTTCTCGAAGTTTTAAAATTTGTAACCTCAAAAGTCCATTGGTATGCATTGGCCGGGAATCGGAACCGTTTGTCCCGCGTGGCAGGCGAGAATTCTACTACTGAACCACCAATGCTTCTGTAGAGTCTTTTTGACTTAGTTTCAACTATTTTTACTAATCCGTACTGGAGATTTTAAACTTAATTTCTCGAAACTTTAAACTTTGTAACCTCAAAAGTCCATTGGTATGCATTGGCCGGGAATCGGACCAGGGTCTCCCGCATGGCAGGCGAGAATTCTACCACTGAACCACCAATGCTTCTGATGGAGTCTCTTCGACTTAGTTTCAGTAATTTTTACTAATCCAAACTAAGGAATTTAAACTTGATTTCTCGAAGTTTTAAACTTTGTAAACTCAAAAGTCCATTGGTATGCATTGGCCGGGAATCGGACCCTGGTCTAACGCGTGGCAGGCGAGAATTCTACCACTGAACCACCAATGCTTCTAATGGATTCTTTTTGGCTTAGTTTGAACAGTTTTTACCAATCCATACTGGATCTTTTGACTTTAATTTTTGGAGATTTTCTACTTTGTTACCTCAAAAGTTCATTGGTATGCATTGGCCGGGAATCGGACCCGGGTCTCCCGCGTGGCAGGCGAGAATTCTACTACTGAACCACCAATGCTTCTGATGGAGTCTTTTTGACTTAGTTTCAGTAATTTTTACTAATCCAAACTAAGGAATTTAAACTTAATTACTCGAAGTTTTAAACTTTGTAACCTCAAAAGTCTATTGGTATGCATTGGCCGGGAATCAAAACCTGGTCTCCCGCGTGGCAGGCGAGAATTCTACCACTGAACCACCAATGGTTCTGATGGAGTCTTTTTGACTTAGTTTCAACTATTTTTACTAATCCGTACTGGAGATTTTAAACTTAATTTCTCGAAACTTTAAACTTTGTAACCTCAAAAGTCCATTGGTATGCATTGGCCGGGAATCGGACCCGGGTCTCCCGCGTGGCAGGCGAGAATTCTACTACTGACACACCAATGCTTCTGATGGAGTCTCTTTGACTTAGTTTCAGTAATTTTTACTAATCCAAACTTGAGATTTTTAACTTAATTTCTCAAAACTTTGTAACCTCAAAAGTCCATTGGTATGCATTGGCCGGGAATCGGACCAGGGTCTCCCGTGTGGCAGGCGAGAATTCTACCACTGAACCACCAATGCTTCTGATGGAGTCTTTTTGGCTTAGTTTGAACAGTTTTTACCTATCCATACTGGATCTTTTGACTTTAATTTTTGGAGATTTTCTACTTTGTGACCTCAAAAGTCCATTGGTATGCATTGGCCGGGAATCGGACCCGGGTCTCCCGCGTGGCAGGCGAGAATTCTACTACTGAACCACCAATGCTTCTGATGAAGTGTTTTTGACTTGGTTTCAACTATTTTTACTAATCCGTACTGGAGATTTTAAACTTATTTCTCGAAGTTTTAAACTTTGTTACCTCAAAAGTCCATTGGCATGCAATGGCCGGGAGTCGGACCCGGGTCTCCCGCGTGGCAGACGAGAATTCTAATACTGAACCACCAATGCTTCTGATGGAGTATTTTTGACTTAGTTTCAACTATTTTTACTAATCCGTACTGGAGATTTTAAACTTAATTTCTCGAAACTTTAAACTTTGTAACCTCAAAAGTCCGTTGGTATGCATTGGCCGGGAATCGGACCAGGGTCTCCCGCGTGGCAGGCGAGAAATCTACAACTGAACCACCAATGCTTCTGATTGAGTATTTTTGACTTAGTTTCAACTATTTTTACTAATCCGTACTGGAGATTTTAAACTTGATTTCTCGAAACTTTAAACTTTGTAACCTCAAAAGTCCATTGGTATGCATTGGCTGGGAATCGGACCAGGGTCTCCCGCGTGGCAGGCGAGAATTCTACCACTGAACCACCAATGCTTCTGATAGAGTCACTTTGACTTAGTTTCAGTAATTTTTACTAATCCAAACTAAGGAATTTAAACTTAATTTCTCGAAGTTTTAAACTTTGTAACCTCAAAAGTCCATTGGTATCCATTGGCCGGGAATCGGACCGGGGTCTCCCGCGTGGCAGGCGAGAATTCTACCACTGAACCACCAATGCTTCTGATGGAGTCTTTTTGACTTAGTTTCAGTAATTTTTACTAATCCAAACTAAGGAATTTAAACTTAATTTCTCGAAGTTTTAAACTTTGTAACCTCAAAAGTCCATTGGTATCCATTGGCCGGGAATCGGACCGGGGTCTCCCGCGTGGCAGGCGAGAATTCTACCACTGAACCACCAATGCTTCTGATGGAATCTTTTTGGCTTAGTTTGAACAGTTTTTACCAATCCATACTGGAGCTTTTTACTTTAATTTTTGGAGATTTTCTACTTTGTGACCTCAAAAGTCCATTGGTATGCATTGGCCGGGAATCGTACCAGGGTCTCCCGCGTGGCAGACGAGAATTCTACTACTGAACCACCAATGCTTCTGATGGAGTATTTTTGACTTAGTTTCAACAGTTTTTACTAATCCGTACTGGAGATTTTAAACTTGATTTCTCGAAACTTTAAACTTTGTTACCTCAAAAGTCCATTGGTATGCATTGGCCTGGAATCGGACCAGGGTCTCCGGCATGGCAGGCGAGAATTCTACCACTGAACCACCAATGCTTCTGATGGAGTCTTTTTGACTTAGTTTCAACTATTTTTACTAATCCGTACTGGAGATTTTAAACTTATTTCTCGAAGTTTTAAACTTTGTTACCTCAAAAGTCCATTGGCATGCATTGGCCGGGAATCGGACCCGGGTCTCCCGCGTGGCAGGCGAGAATTCTACTACTGAACCACCAATGCTTCTGATGGAGTCTTTTTGACTTAGTTTCAGTAATTTTTACTAATCCAAACTAAGGAATTTAAACTTAATTTCTCGAAGTTTTAAACTTTGTAACCTCAAAAGTCCATTGGTATCCATTGGCCGGGAATCGGACCGGGGTCTCCCGCGTGGCAGGCGAGAATTCTACCACTGAACCACCAATGCTTCTGATGGAGTCTTTTTGGCTTAGTTTGAACAGTTTTTACCAATCCATACTGGAGCTTTTGACTTTAATTTTTGGAGATTTTCTACTTTGTTACCTCAAAAGTTCATTGGTATGCATTGGCCGGGAATCGGACCCGGGTCTCCCGCGTGGCAGGCGAGAATTCTACTACTGAACCACCAATGCTTCTGACGGAGTCTTTTTGACTTAGTTTCAGTATTTTTTACTAATCCAAACTAAGGAATTTAAACTTAATTACTCGAAGTTTTAAACTTTGTAACCTCAAAAGTCCATTGGTATGCATTGGCCGGGAATCAAAGCCTGGTCTCCCGGGTGGCAGGCGAGAATTCTACCACTGAACCACCAATGCTTCTGAAGGAGTCTTTTTGACTTAGTTTCAACTATTTTTACTAATCCGTAATGGAGATTTTAAATTTAATTTCTCGAAACTTTAAACTTTGTAACCTCAAAAGTCCGTTGGTATGCATTGGCCGGGAATCGGACCCGGGTCTCCCGCGTGGCAGGAGAGAAATCTACAACTGAACCACCAATGCTTCTGATGGAGTCTCTTTGACTTAGTTTCAGTAATTTTTACTAATCCAAACTTGAGATTGTAAACTTAATTTCTCGAAACTTTGTAACCTCAAAAGTCTATTGGTATGCATTGGCCGGGAATCGGACCCGGGTCTCCCGTGCGGCAGGCGAGAATTCTACAACTGAACCACCAATGCTTCTGATGGAGTCTCTTTGACTTAGTTTGCAGTAATTTTTACTAATCCAAACCGGAAATTTTAAACTTAATTTCTCGAAGTTTTAAACTTTGTAACCTCTAAAGTCCATTGGTATGCATTGGCCGGGAATCGGAACCGTTTGTCCCGCGTGGCAGGCGAGAATTCTACTACTGAACCACCAATGCTTCTGTAGAGTCTTTTTGACTTAGTTTCAACTATTTTTACTAATCCGTATTGGAGATTTTAAACTTAATTTCTCGAAACTTTAAACTTTGTAACCTCAAAAGTCCATTGGTATGCATTGGCCGGGAATCGGACCAGGGTCTCCCGCATGGCAGGCGAGAATTCTACCACTGAACCACAAATGCTTCTGATGGAGTCTCTTTGACTTAGTTTCAGTAATTTTTACTAATCCAAACTAAGGAATTTAAACTTGATTTCTCGAAGTTTTAAACTTTGTAAACTCAAAAGTCCATTGGTATGCATTGGCCGGGAATCGGACCCTGGTCTAACGCGTGGCAGGCGAGAATTCTACCACTGAACCACCAATGCTTCTAATGGATTCTTTTTGGCTTAGTTTGAACAGTTTTTACCAATCCATACTGGAGCTTTTTACTTTAATTTTTGGAGATTTTCTACTTTGTGACCTCAAAAGTCCATTGGTATGCATTGGCCGGGAATCGTACCAGGGTCTCCCGCGTGGCAGACGAGAATTCTACTACTGAACCACCAATGCTTCTGATGGAGTATTTTTGACTTAGTTTCAACAGTTTTTACTAATCCGTACTGGAGATTTTAAACTTGATTTCTCGAAACTTTAAACTTTGTTACCTCAAAAGTCCATTGGTATGCATTGGCCTGGAATCGGACCAGGGTCTCCGGCATGGCAGGCGAGAATTCTACCACTGAACCACCAATGCTTCTGATGGAGTCTTTTTGACTTAGTTTCAACTATTTTTACTAATCCGTACTGGAGATTTCAAACTTAATTTCTCGAAACTTTAAACTTTGTAACCTCAAAAGTCCATTGGTATGCATTGGCCGGGAATCGGACCCGGGTGTCCCGCGTGGCAGGCGAGAATTCTACTACTGAACCACCAATGCTTCTGAAGGAGTCTTTTTGACTTAGTTTCAACTATTTTTACTAATCCGTACTGGAGATTTTAAACTTGATTTCTCGAAACTTTAAACTTTGTTACCTCAAAAGTCCATTGGTATGCATTGGCCTGGAATCGGACCAGGGTCTCCGGCATGGCAGGCGAGAATTCTACCACTGAACCACCAATGCTTCTGATGGAGTCTTTTTGACTTAGTTTCAACTATTTTTACTAATCCGTACTGGAGATTTCAAACTTAATTTCTCGAAACTTTAAACTTTGTAACCTCAAAAGTCCATTGGTATGCATTGGCCGGGAATCGGACCCGGGTGTCCCGCGTGGCAGGCGAGAATTCTACTACTGAACCACCAATGCTTCTGAAGGAGTCTTTTTGACTTAGTTTCAACTATTTTTACTAATCCAAACTAAGGAATTTAAACTTAATTTCTCGAAGTTTTAAACTTTGTAACCTCAAAAGTCCATTGGTATCCATTGGCCGGGAATCGGACCGGGGTCTCCCGCGTGGCAGCGGAGAATTCTACCACTGAACCACCAATGCTTCTGTAGAGTCTTTTTGACTTAGTTTCAACTATTTTTACTAATCCGTACTGGAGATTTTAAACTTATTTCTCGAAGTTTTAAACTTTGTTACCTCAAAAGTTCATTGGTATGCATTGGCCGGGAATCGGACCCGGGTCTCCCGCGTGGCAGGCGAGAATTCTACTACTGAACCACCAATGCTTCTGACGGAGTCTTTTTGACTTAGTTTCAGTATTTTTTACTAATCCAAACTAAGGAATTTAAACTTAATTACTCGAAGTTTTAAACTTTGTAACCTCAAAAGTCCATTGGTATGCATTGGCCGGGAATCAAAACCTGGTCTCCCGGGTGGCAGGCGAGAATTCTACCACTGAACCACCAATGCTTCTGAAGGAGTCTTTTTGACTTAGTTTCAACTATTTTTACTAATCCGTAATGGAGATTTTAAATTTAATTTCTCGAAACTTTAAACTTTGTAACCTCAAAAGTCCGTTGGTATGCATTGGCCGGGAATCGGACCCGGGTCTCCCGCATGGCAGGCGAGAAATCTACAACTGAACCACCAATGCTTCTGATGGAGTCTCTTTGACTTAGTTTCAGTAATTTTTACTAATCCAAACTTGAGATTGTAAACTTAATTTCTCGAAACTTTGTAACCTCAAAAGTCTATTGGTATGCATTGGCCGGGAATCGGACCCGGGTCTCCCGTGCGGCAGGCGAGAATTCTACAACTGAACCACCAATGCTTCTGATGGAGTCTCTTTGACTTAGTTTGCAGTAATTTTTACTAATCCAAACCGGAAATTTTAAACTTAATTTCTCGAAGTTTTAAACTTTTTAACCTCTAAAGTCCATTGGTATGCATTGGCCGGGAATCGGAACCGTTTGTCCCGCGTGGCAGGCGAGAATTCTACTACTGAACCACCAATGCTTCTGTAGAGTCTTTTTGACTTAGTTTCAACTATTTTTACTAATCCGTATTGGAGATTTTAAACTTAATTTCTCGAAACTTTAAACTTTGTAACCTCAAAAGTCCATTGGTATGCATTGGCCGGGAATCGGACCCGGGTCTCCCGCGTGGCAGGCGAGAATTCTACTACTGAACCACCAATGCTTCTGATGGAGTCTTTTTGACTTAGTTTCAGTAATTTTTACTAATCCAAACTAAGGAATTTAAACTTAATTACTCGAAGTTTTAAACTTTGTAACCTCAAAAGTCTATTGGTATGCATTGGCCGGGAATCAAAACCTGGTCTCCCGCGTGGCAGGCGAGAATTCTACCACTGAACCACCAATGGTTCTGATGGAGTCTTTTTGACTTAGTTTCAGTAATTTTTACTAATCCAAACTTGAGATTTTTAACTTAATTTCTCAAAACTTTGTAACCTCAAAAGTCCATTGGTATGCATTGGCCGGGAATCGGACCAGGGTCTCCCGTGTGGCAGGCGAGAATTCTACCACTGAACCACCAATGGTTCTGATGGAGTCTTTTTGACTTAGTTTCAACTATTTTTACTAATCCGTACTGGAGATTTTAAACTTAATTTCTCGAAACTTTAAACTTTGTAACCTCAAAAGTCCATTGGTATGCATTGGCCGGGAATCGGACCCGGGTCTCCCGCGTGGCAGGCGAGAATTCTACTACTGACACACCAATGCTTCTGATGGAGTCTCTTTGACTTAGTTTCAGTAATTTTTACTAATCCAAACTTGAGATTTTTAACTTAATTTCTCAAAACTTTGTAACCTCAAAAGTCCATTGGTATGCATTGGCCGGGAATCGGACCAGGGTCTCCCGTGTGGCAGGCGAGAATTCTACCACTGAACCACCAATGCTTCTGATGGAGTCTTTTTGGCTTAGTTTGAACAGTTTTTACCTATCCATACTGGATCTTTTGACTTTAATTTTTGGAGATTTTCTACTTTGTGACCTCAAAAGTCCATTGGTATGCATTGGCCGGGAATCGGACCCGGGTCTCCCGCGTGGCAGGCGAGAATTCTACCACTGAACCACCAATGCTTCTGAAGGAGTCTTTTTGACTTAGTTTCAACTATTTTTACTAATCCGTAATGGAGATTTTAAATTTAATTTCTCGAAACTTTAAACTTTGTAACCTCAAAAGTCCATTGGTATGCATTGGCCGGGAATCGGACCAGGGTCTCCCGTGTGGCAGGCGAGAATTCTACCGCTGAACCACCAATGCTTCTGATGGAGTCTTTTTGGCTTAGTTTGAACAGTTTTTACCTATCCATACTGGATCTTTTGACTTTAATTTTTGGAGATTTTCTACTTTGTGACCTCAAAAGTCCATTGGTATGCATTGGCCGGGAATCGGACCCGGGTCTCCCGCGTGGCAGGCGAGAATTCTACCACTGAACCACCAATGCTTCTGAAGGAGTCTTTTTGACTTAGTTTCAACTATTTTTACTAATCCGTAATGGAGATTTTAAATTTAATTTCTCGAAACTTTAAACTTTGTAACCTCAAAAGTCCGTTGGTATGCATTGGCCGGGAATCGGACCCGGGTCTCCCGCGTGGCAGGCGAGAAATCTACAACTGAACCACCAATGCTTCTGATGGAATCTCTTTGACTTAGTTTCAGTAATTTTTACTAATCCAAACTTGAGATTGTAAACTTAATTTCTCGAAACTTTGTAACCTCAAAAGTCTATTGGTATGCATTGGCCGGGAATCCGACCCGGGTCTCCCGTGCGGCAGGCGAGAATTCTACAACTGAACCACCAATGCTTCTGATGGAGTCTCTTTGACTTAGTTTGCAGTAATTTTTACTAATCCAAACCGGAAATTTTAAACTTAATTTCTCGAAGTTTTAAACTTTGTAACCTCTAAAGTCCATTGGTATGCATTGGCCGGGAATCGGAACCGTTTGTCCCGCGTGGCAGGCGAGAATTCTACTACTGAACCACCAATGCTTCTGTAGAGTCTTTTTGACTTAGTTTCAACTATTTTTACTAATCCGTATTGGAGATTTTAAACTTAATTTCTCGAAACTTTAAACTTTGTAACCTCAAAAGTCCATTGGTATGCATTGGCCGGGAATCGGACCAGGGTCTCCCGCATGGCAGGCGAGAATTCTACCACTGAACCACCAATGCTTCTGATGGAGTCTCTTTGACTTAGTTTCAGTAATTTTTACTAATCCAAACTAAGGAATTTAAACTTGATTTCTCGAAGTTTTAAACTTTGTAAACTCAAAAGTCCATTGGTATGCATTGGCCGGGAATCGGACCCTGGTCTAACGCGTGGCAGGCGAGAATTCTACCACTGAACCACCAATGCTTCTAATGGATTCTTTTTGGCTTAGTTTGAACAGTTTTTACCAATCCATACTGGATCTTTTGACTTTAATTTTTGGAGATTTTCTACTTTGTTACCTCAAAAGTTCATTGGTATGCATTGGCCGGGAATCGGACCCGGGTCTCCCGCGTGGCAGGCGAGAATTCTACTACTGAACCACCAATGCTTCTGATGGAGTCTTTTTGACTTAGTTTCAGTAATTTTTACTAATCCAAACTAAGGAATTTAAACTTAATTACTCGAAGTTTTAAACTTTGTAACCTCAAAAGTCTATTGGTATGCATTGGCCGGGAATCAAAACCTGGTCTCCCGCGTGGCAGGCGAGAATTCTACCACTGAACCACCAATGGTTCTGATGGAGTCTATTTGACTTAGTTTCATTAATTTTTACTAATCCAAACTTGAGATTTTTAACTTAATTTCTCAAAACTTTGTAACCTCAAAAGTCCATTGGTATGCATTGGCCGGGAATCGGACCAGGGTCTCCCGTGTGGCAGGCGAGAATTCTACCACTGAACCACCAATGCTTCTGATGGAGTCTTTTTGGCTTAGTTTGAACAGTTTTTACCTATCCATACTGGATCTTTTGACTTAAATTTTTGGAGATTTTCTACTTTGTGACCTCAAAAGTCCATTGGTATGCATTGGCCGGGAATCGGACCCGGGTCTCCCGCGTGGCAGGCGAGAATTCTACTACTGAACCACCAATGCTTCTGATGAAGTGTTTTTGACTTGGTTTCAACTATTTTTACTAATCCGTACTGGAGATTTTAAACTTATTTCTCGAAGTTTTAAACTTTGTTACCTCAAAAGTCCATTGGCATGCAATGGCCGGGAGTCGGACCCGGGTCTCCCGCGTGGCAGACGAGAATTCTAATACTGAACCACCAATGCTTCTGATGGAGTATTTTTGACTTAGTTTCAACTATTTTTACTAATCCGTACTGGAGATTTTAAACTTGATTTCTCGAAACTTTAAACTTTGTAACCTTAAAGTCCATTGGTATGCATTGGCCGGGAATCGGACCAGGGTCTCCCGCGTGGCAGGCGAGAATTCTACCACTGAACCACCAATGCTTCTGATGGAGTCTCTTTGACTTAGTTTCAGTAATTTTTACTAATCCAAACTAAGGAATTTAAACTTAATTTCTCGAAGTTTTAAACTTTGTAACCTCAAAAGTCCATTGGTATCCATTGGCCGGGAATCGGACCGGGGTCTCCTGCGTGGCAGGCGAGAATTCTACCACTGAACCACCAATGCTTCTGTAGAGTCTTTTTGACTTAGTTTCAACTATTTTTACTAATCCGTACTGGAGATTTTAAACTTATTTCTCGAAGTTTTAAACTTTGTTACCTCAAAAGTCCATTGGCATGCAATGGCCGGGAGTCGGACCCGGGTCTCCCGCGTGGCAGACGAGAATTCTACTACTGAACCACCAATGCTTCTGATGGAGTATTTTTGACTTAGTTTCAACTATTTTTACTAATCCGTACTGGAGATTTTAAACTTGATTTCTCGAAACTTTAAACTTTGTAACCTCAAAAGTCCATTGGTATGCATTGGCCGGGAATCGGACCAGGGTCTCCCGCGTGGCAGGCGAGAATTCTACCACTGAACCACCAATGCTTCTGATGGAGTCAATTTGACTTAGTTTCAGTAATTTTTACTAATCCAAACTAAGGGATTTAAACTTAATTTCTCGAAGTTTTAAACTTTGTAACCTCAAAAGTCCATTGGTATCCATTGGCCGGGAATCGGACCGGGGTCTCGCGCGTGGCAGGCGAGAATTCTACCACTGAACCACCAATGCTTCTGATGGAGTCTTTTTGGCTTAGTTTGAACAGTTTTTACCAATCCATACTGGAGCTTTTGACTTTAATTTTTGGAGATTTTCTACTTTGTGACCTCAAAAGTCCATTGGTATGCATTGGCCGGGAATCGGACCAGGGTCTCCTGCATGGCAGGCGAGAATTCTACCACTGAACCACCAATGCTTCTGATGGAGTCACTTTGACTTAGTTTCAGTAATTTTTACTAATCCAAACTAAGGAATTTAAACTTAATTTCTCGAAGTTTTAAACTTTGTAAACTCAAAAGTCCATTGGTATGCATTGGCCGGGAATCGGACCCTGGCCTAACGCGTGGCAGGCGAGAATTCTACCACTGAACCACCAATGCTTCTGATGGATTCTTTTTGGCTTAGTTTGAACAGTTTTTACCAATCCATACTGGATCTTTTGACTTTAATTTTTGGAGATTTTCTACTTTGTTACCTCAAAAGTTCATTGGTATGCATTGGCCGGGAATCGGACCCGGGTCTCCCGCGTGGCAGGCGAGAATTCTACTACTGAACCACCAATGCTTCTGATGTAGTCTTTTTGACTTAGTTTCAGTAATTTTTACTAATCCAAACTAAGGAATTTAAACTTAATTACTCGAAGTTTTAAACTTTGTAACCTCAAAAGTCCATTGGTATGCATTGGCCGGGAATCAAAGCCTGGTCTCCCGCGTGGCAGGCGAGAATTCTACCACTGAACCACCAATGCTTCTGATGGAGTCTTTTTGACTTAGTTTCAACTATTTGTACTAATCCGTACTGGAGATTTTAAACTTAATTTCTCGAAACTTTAAACTTTGTAACCTCAAAAGTCCATAGGTATGCATTGGCCGGGAATCGGACCGGGGTGTCCCGCGTGGCAGGCGAGAATTCTACTACTGAACCACCAATGCTTCTGAAGGAGTCTTTTTGACTTAGTTTCAACTATTTTTACTAATCCGTAATGGAGATTTTAAACTTAATTTCTCGAAACTTTAAACTTTGTAACCTCAAAAGTCTGTTGGTATGCATTGGCCGGGAATCGGACCAGGGTCTCCCGCGTGGCAGGCGAGAATTCTACCACTGAACCACCAATGCTTCTGATGGAGTCACTTTGACTTAGTTTCAGTAATTTTTACTAATCCAAACTAAGGAATTTAAACTTAATTTCTCGAAGTTTTAAACTTTGTAACCTCAAAAGTCCATTGGTATCCATTGGCCGGGAATCGGACCGGGGTCTCCCGCGTGGCAGGCGAGAATTCTACCACTGAACCACCAATGCTTCTGATGGAGTCTTTTTGGCTTAGTTTGAACAGTTTTTACCAATCCATACTGGAGCTTTTGACTTTAATTTTTGGAGATTTTCTACTTTGTGACCTCAAAAGTCCATTGGTATGCATTGGCCGGGAATCGGACCAGGGTCTCCTGCATGGCAGGCGAGAATTCTACCACTGGACCACCAATGCTTCTGATGGAGTCACTTTGACTTAGTTTCAGTAATTTTTACTAATCCAAACTAAGGAATTTAAACTTAATTTCTCGAAGTTTTAAACTTTGTAAACTCAAAAGTCCATTGGTATGCATTGGCCGGGAATCGGACCCTGGTCTAACGCGTGGCAGGCGAGAATTCTACCACTGAACCACCAATGCTTCTGATGGATTCTTTTTGGCTTAGTTTGAACAGTTTTTACCAATCCATACTGGATCTTTTGACTTTAATTTTTGGAGATTTTCTACTTTGTTACCTCAAAAGTTCATTGGTATGCATTGGCCGGGAATCGGACCCGGGTCTCCCGCGTGGCAGGCGAGAATTCTACTACTGAACCACCAATGCTTCTGATGTAGTCTTTTTGACTTAGTTTCAGTAATTTTTACTAATCCAAACTAAGGAATTTAAACTTAATTACTCGAAGTTTTAAACTTTGTAACCTCAAAAGTCCATTGGTATGCATTGGCCGGGAATCAAAGCCTGGTCTCCCGCGTGGCAGGCGAGAATTCTACCACTGAACCACCAATGCTTCTGATGGAGTCTTTTTGACTTAGTTTCAACTATTTTTACTAATCCGTACTGGAGATTTTAAACTTAATTTCTCGAAACTTTAAACTTTGTAACCTCAAAAGTCCATAGGTATGCATTGGCCGGGAATCGGACCCGGGTGTCCCGCGTGGCAGGCGAGAATTCTACTACTGAACCACCAATGCTTCTGAAGGAGTCTTTTTGACTTAGTTTCAACTATTTTTACTAATCCGTAATGGAGATTTTAAACTTAATTTCTCGAAACTTTAAACTTTGTAACCTCAAAAGTCCGTTGGTATTCATTGGCCGGGAATCGGACCAGGGTCTCCCGCGTGGCAGGCGAGAAATCTACAACTGAACCACCAATGCTTCTGATGGAGTCTCTATGACTTAGTTTCAGTAATTTTTACTAATCCAAACTTGAGATTGTAAACTTAATTTCTCGAAACTTTGTAACCTCAAAAGTCTATTGGTATGCATTGGCCGGGAATCTGACCCGGGTCTCCCGCGTGGCAGGCGAGAATTCTACTACTGAACCACCAATGCTTCTGATGGAGTATTTTTGACTTAGTTTCAACTATTTTTACTAATCCGTACTGGAGATTTTAAAATTAATTTCTCGAAACTTTAAACTTTGTAACCTCAAAAGTCCATTGGTATGCATTGGCCGGGAATCGGACCCGGGTCTCCCGTGTGGCAGGCGAGAATTCTACAACTGAACCACCAATGCTTCTGATGGAGTCTCTTTGACTTAGTTTCAGTAATTTTTACTAATCCAAACTAAGGAATTTAAACTTAATTTCTCGAAGTTTTAAACTTTGTAACCTCAAAAGTCTATTGGTATGCATTGGCCGGGAATCAAAGCCTGGTCTCCCGCGTGGCAGGCGAGATTTCTACCACTGAACCACCAATGCTTCTGATGGAGTCTTTTTGACTTAGTTTCAACTATTTTTACTAATCCGTACTGGAGATTTTAAACTTAATTTCTCGAAACTTTAAACTTTGTAACCTCAAAAGTCCATTGGTATACATTGGCCGGAAATCGGACCCGGGGGTCCCGCGTGGCAGGCGAGAATTCTACTACTGAACCACCAATGCTTCTGAAGGAGTCTTTTTGACTTAGTTTCAACTATTTTTACTAATCCGTAATGGAGATTTTAAACTTAATTTCTCGAAACTTTAAACTTTGTAACCTCAAAAGTCCGTTGGTATGCATTGGCCGGGAATCGGACCAGGGTCTCCCGCGTGGCAGGCGAGAAATCTACAACTGAACCACCAATGCTTCTGATGGAGTCTCTTTGACTTAGTTTCAGTAATTTTTACTAATCCAAACTTGAGATTGTAAACTTAATTTCTCGAAACTTTGTAACCTCAAAAGTTCATTGGTATGCATTGGCCGGGAATCGGACCCGGGTCTCCCGCGTGGCAGGCGAGAATTCTACTACTGAACCACCAATGCTTCTGATGGAGTATTTTTGACTTAGTTTCAACTATTTTTACTAATCCGTACTGGAGATTTTAAACTTAATTTCTCGAAACCTTAAACTTTGTAACCTCAAAAGTCCATTGGTATGCATTGGCCGGGAATCGGACCAGGGTCTCCCGTGTGGCAGGCGAGAATTCTACAACTGAACCACCAATGCTTCTGTAGAGTGTTTTTGACTTAGTTTCAACTATTTTTACTAATCCGTACTGGAGATTTTAAACTTAATTTCTCGAAACTTTAAACTTTGTAACCTCAAAAGTCCATTGGTATGCATTGGCCGGGAATCGGACCAGGGTCTCCGGAGTGGCAGGCGAGAATTCTACCACTGAACCACCAATGCTTCTGATGGAGTCTCTTAGACTTAGTTTCAGTAATTTTTACTAATCCAAACTTAGGAATTTAAACTTAATTTCTCGAAGTTTTAAACTTTGTAAACTCAAAAGTCCATTGGTATGCATTGGCCGGGAATCGGTCCCCGGGTCTCCCGCGTGGCAGGCGAGAATTCTACCACTGAACCACCAATGCTTCTGGTGGAGTCTTTTTGGCTTAGTTTGAACAGTTTTACCAATGCATACTGGAGCTTTTGACTTTAATTTTTGGAGATTTTCTACTTTGTGACCTCAAAAGTTCATTGGTATGCATTGGCCGGGAATCGGACCCGGGTCTCCCGCGTGGCAGACGAGAATTCTACCACTGAACCACCAATGCTTCTGATGGAGTCTCTTTGACTTAGTTTCAGTAATTTTTACTAATCCAAACTTGAGATTGTAAACTTAATTTCTCGAAACTTTGTAACCTCAAAAGTTCATTGGTATGCATTGGCCGGGAATCGGACCCGGGTCTCCCGCGTGGCAGGCGAGAATTCTACTACTGAACCACCAATGCTTCTGATGGAGTCTTTTTGACTTAGTTTCAGTAATTTTTACTAATCCAAACTAAGGAATTTAAACTTAATTACTCGAAGTTTTAAACTTTGTAACCTCAAAAGTCCATCGGTATGCATTGGCCGGGAATCGGACCCGGGTCTCCCGCGTGGCAGGCGAGAATTCTACTACTGAACCACCAATGCTTCTGATGGAGTGTTTTTGACTTAGTTTCAACTATTTTTACTAATCCGTACTGGAGATTTTAAACTTAATTTCTCGAAGTTTTAAACTTTGTAACCTCAAAAGTCCATTGGTATGCATTGGCCGGGAATCGGACCCGGGTCTGCCGCGTGGCAGGCGAGAATTCTACTACTAGTTTCAGTAATTTTTACTAATCCAAACTAAGAAATTTAAACTTAATTTCTCGAAGTTTTAAACTTTGTAACCTCAAAAGTCCATTGGTATGCATTGGCCGGGAATCGGACCCGGGTCTCCCGCGTGGCAGGCGAGAATTCTACTACTGAACCACCAATGCTTCTGATGGAGACTCTTTGACTTAGTTTCAACTATTTTTACTAATCCGTAGTGGAGATTTTAAACTTAATTTCTCGAAACTTTAAACTTTGTAACCTCAAAAGTCCATTGGTATGCATTGGCCGGGAATCGGACCAGGGTCTCCCGCGTGGCAGGCGAGAATTCTACCACTGAACCACCAATGCTTCTGATGGGGTCTCTTTGACTTAGTTTCAGTAATTTTTACTAGTCCAAACCGGAAATTATAACTTAATTTCTCGAAATTTTAAACTTTGTAACCTCTAAAGTCCATTGGTATGCATTGGCCGGGAATCGGACCCGGGTGTCCCGCGTGGCAGGCGAGAATTCTATTACTGAACCACCAATGCTTCTGATGGAGTCATTTTGACTTAGTTCCAACTATTTTTACTAATCCGTAATGGAGATTTTAAACTTAATTTCTCGAAGTTTTAAACTTTGTAACCTCAAAAGTCCATTAATGTGCATTGGCCGGGAATCGGACCCGGGTCTCCCGCGTGGCAGGCGAGAATTCGACCACTGAACCACCAATGCTTCTGATCGAGTCTTTTTGACTTTAATTTTTGGAGATTTTCTACTTTTTGACCTCAAAAGCCCATTGGTATGCATTGGCCGGGAATCGGACCCGGGTCTGCCGCGTGGCAGGCGAGAATTCTACTACTAGTTTCAGTAAATTTTACTAATCCAAATTAAGGAATTTAAACTTAATTTCTCGAAACTTTAAACTTTGTAACCTCAAAAGTCCATTGGTATGCATTGGCCGGGTATCGGACCCGGGTCTCCCGCGTGGCAGGCTAGAATTCTACCACTGAACCACCAATGCATCTGATGGAGTCTTTTTGACTTAGTTTCAGTACTTTTTATTAATCCAAACCGGAGATTTTAAACTTATTTCTCGGAATCGGACCCGGGTCTCCCGCGTGGCAGGCGAGAATTCTACCACTGAACCACCAATGCTTTTGATGCTGTCATTTTGACTCAGTTTCAACGATTTTTATGAATCCGTACTGGAGATTTTAAACTTAATTTCTCCGGGCGGGGGTTCCCCTGAGGCAGGTTACGAGGCACGTTGTGGTGACGACGGATGCCTCGCTGCAGGGGTGGGGTGCAGTGTGCAACGGGCACGCAGTAGCGGGGCGCTGGACGGGCCCCCGTCTGCGCTGGCATGCAATTGCCTAGAGTTGTGGGCTGTGCTGCTTGCGCTGAGAAGGCTCCGGCCTCTAGTGCAGGGCCAGCACGTGTTGGTCCTCCGGGACAGCACGACAGCCGTATCGTACATCGCCAGGGTGGCGTACGCTCATGGCAGCTAACACAACTTGCCCGACGCCTCCTCCTGTGGAGTAAGCAGGTGATCCGCTCCCTGCGGGACACACACATCCCAGGCAAACTGAACCGGACAGCCGACGCGCTCTCTCGTCAGTATACGTCTTGCGGAGAGTGGCTACTCCTCCCCGGTACAGCTCATTTGGGTGCTGTTCGGACAGGCACAGATAGACTTTGCCTCCCACGACACCACCCATTGTCTGCTTTGGTACTCCCTGACCGAGGCCCCCCCTCGGCACGGATGCCCTGGCGCACAGCTGACCACAGTACGGGCGGAAGCACACCTCCCCCCACCAGGAGCCTCCTTGCACAGACACTGTGCAAGGTCAGGGAAGAGGAGCACCAAGTAGTATTGGTTACACCGCACTGGTTTAACCACACTTGGCTTCAGAGTTGATGCTCTGGACAGCGACTCCCCCTGAACCATTCCCCTGACAGAGGACCTGCTTTCTCAGGGGAAGGACACGTTCCGGCATCCCAGATCAGACCTCTTGAACACCCATGTCTGGTCTCTAGACGGGACGAGAAGATCCTGAGATGGCTACTCCCCCTATACGGCTGAGACCATCACCCAGGCTAGGGCCCCAACTACTAGGCGGTTACAAGCCTCTAGACGGCGCCTCTTCTCTTCTTGGTGTCTTTCTCAACGAGAAAGATCCACTGAGGTGCTTGATCAGGATTGTGTTGTCCTTCTCACGAGACTGGAGACTAACATCTCCCCTCCCCACTGAAAGTGTATGTAGTCGCTATCGCCACTCATCACGAACCAGTTGATGGAAAGTTTCTAGGGCAACACGACCTGGTCACCAGGTTCCAAAGGGGCGCGAGAGGGCGGAACCCGCTTCATCTCCGCTCCATTCCCTCTTGAGAGCCCCTTGGAGGTTCCTATCTTCCTCACCGGAGTAAGACGGCCCCCCTGTTGGCGCTCGCTTCCATCAAGAGGGTAGGGGACCTCCGATCATTCTCTGTGTCCCCGGATTGCCTTGAATTCGGCCCTGGTAACTCTCACGTTATCCTGAGACCCAGGCCCGGATACGTGCCCAAAGTTCCCACTACTCCCCTTCGGGACCAAGTGATGAGCTTGCAGGCGCTCCCCATCGGGGAGGAAGGCCCAACCCCATCCGTGTTGTGTCCTGGACCGCACGCAGAGCTTCAGTAGCTCTGACCAGCTCCTTGTCTGTATTGGAGGACAGCAGAAGGGGAAGGCTGTCTCCAAGCAGAGGCTGGCGCACTGGGTCATGGATGCCGTTACGATGGCTCCACACGGAGTTTAGCCACCTCCTGGGCACCGGCAGAAGATGTCTAGCAGACATCTGTAGAGCTGCGGGTTGGGCTACGGCCAAACACCTTCGCAAGGGTTAACAACCTTCGCGTTAACCCGGTGTCAGCCCACGTCCTGCGTGGCAACATGTAAGACTGGCATCCGGGGGGGGCGTATGCCTGCGAAAGCACCTTCCCACCCTCCAAGAGGTTGGGTCAGTGTGCTATCTACCCTTTTCTTCTTACCCAAACACATGGCTAAGAAAATTGGTACCTCACCAACCTTCCTTCTTACCCAGACACTGGTTAAGAACAGGCATTCCATCCATCACTAAGCAAGCACCCCCTGGGGGTTGGCTGGGCAGAGCAGCCTTCCCCCTTAGGCCGGGATACCAAATGGTGCCATCAGACGCAGCAACACCCCCAATGCGGGCTGTTCCGTCTACTATACCCTCATGACAATGGTTCCCACACATGGTAACCCATGAGCTTCCCCAGGTGGACCTCCACCTCGCGGTTAACTACCCAGTCCGCACGTTCCATGCGTTCTCCTCCAAGGACGAGACCATATATATCCACCATATTCCTCCCCACCGGTAGGAGGTGGCCTCTGCAGCGCTTCTCTGATTAAGAGTCGCGCTCACACGGTGTAAACCCGAGCCGGATGACCTCTCGCCTGTAGAGAGCTAAGGCCCCGTCCTTGAAAGGTTACCGGTCAGGGCTGTACCCATCTTTCTCCAAGAAAGCTCTGGAACCCCCCGACCACCACACTGGAAGGTTACAGTTTCGCGAAAGCATCGAGCTGACACGCCCAGGCTTGTTACCGTCGCTTCGTTGAGATTGTGACGCGATACAGCGTTTGTGGCGTTTTCCATAGGTAACCCCATCTGTCGTTCTCGACACAACGTCGAGAGACCGACAGAAAGGGAACGTCTTTGTTACGTATCTTACCTTGGTTCCCTGATGGAGGGAACGAGACGTTGTGTCCCTAATGCCACAAACACGTATCGTTTCTGCTACAGTTGTGAGAGGCTCTCAGGCTCTTCAGAACAAGAGGTAAATGAATGCTGCACGCCGGCTTCCTTTTATGCCGGATATCCGGGGGCGGAGCCCGGCATGCAAATTTCATTCGCCAAATTTCATTGGCCTTTTCTATAGTAGTCAGAGTTGATTGGTTTTCAAGAGCGAACCCCATCTGTCGTAACCATGACGTTACACAGTTACACAGTAACACAGTTACACACACACACACACAAACATACAGAGGGTAAGGAACTCAGTTTCTATGATTCTACAACAGCTAGGCTTAGCACATGAAGAAAAATGAGTTAATTAAACTAAATTCTGTATGCTTCCAGTAGAGGTCCATGTGGTTCAATCTTTACAGCGCTGGGCTGTTGGCATGAATGTAATGATGTGAAGAGTTACATCAAGGAAGTGGATACCAAACAGGTAGACAAGCTATTCTGTTTATTACAGCATTTATTACTGTTTAGTATGGATAAGAAATCTACAGCAACGTACAGCACAAAACCATACATTGACTTACATTTACATTAACCAGAAATCAATAAGCATGAAACTTTTGACTGAATTCACACAATCTGGTTTATTGAAGGAGTTCCCTTGTAAGTTGGACAGTTTAATGCTTCCCTTCAATATCCAATCAAACTACTTTTATGTGTGTATTTTTACATTTTAGTTGGTTAATTCAGGGGTTACCAAAGTAGGGGTCTGGTCCCCAGGCTGGTCGCAAGTCCGCAAGGGTGGGGTCACAAGATGACTTCCAGATTTCTATCATTAATATTAGGAAAATCATATTTAATCAATAAGTGTAACAAGATATGAACATATTAGTTAAGTTCAAAATAAACCATGCAAATAAAAAGCCATCAGCCTTTGGTATTTCCTCCCTTTTGGAGTTCCCTCCCCCTCGATCGTGACCCATCAGGTGATTACATCACATTAGCAACCGAATTAGTTGAGGTGCAGCAATTCAATTTACAGCACCACTTTAAACATTCCCATACGTTAAACATTCCCATATGTGCACACAGATTATTTTTCAGGCCTTAAGTTTAGAATATTTGTTTTTGTTGAAATTAAACTTTAGTTAATATCGACCAAAGACAACACAGGGAGGCCAGCTGAGGATGGCAGAGAAGCCCTGCAGTTAGAAAGGCCATAGTCCCTAGGTGCGAAAATAAGGGTGGCGTTTGACCATCATTAGTTGTTCATCGTTTATGTATAATAACAGGTAAAGTAATGAGTAAGTAGCCTATATATAACTATAAAGTCATATATTATGTTAGTGTGTTCTTTTGTGTTGTCAGTATGCACGTGTTTGGATAGACGTAATAAGTGAACATGCGCATCATCCGAGGATACTGGAGGTCTCGAGTCCCGGGCACTGTTAATTTAGGAGACGCAGGCTGAAAAGTTTGGGAACCCCTTTGTTAACTAAGTTACTCGGGCAGAACTGATGCCTGCAAAACTAGTTTTATACATTACATTTTATTTCAAAATAACAGAGTAATAGGTGACAAAATGTTTTTGTACAGTACACAAAAAGTACAATCTTCTCAAAACCAAAATTCATTTAACCATCATAGTCTCCTCTGTCTTTCTCTCTTCTACACTTTTTCTCTCTCTCTCTTTCTCTTTGTAATATTCCTCTTTCAGATCTTCCCTCTGTCTGCGCCTCCATCCTTTGGCAGTGACATGATAGAGATCAACGTTATTGCCAGAATATGCATCCATGTGTGTGGCACGGTAAACAGCCTCCCTAGCGACTAGAGTTGCCTCTTCTACACTCATACCCCAGTAAACACTGCTGTCGAGGATTGAGTATGCGTAAGGTGATCCAGATCCTACAGAGAACAGCTTCCCCTGCAAACATAGCCCATCACTGCACACGTATACAACACGTGGGCCAGACACTCTCGAAAGGACTACACTTGAGTAGTTTTTAGTTGCGTCCCTTGAAGCAACTGACATAGCATTTTTATCATCACCTGTGATTGGTTGAGTTGTTGCTCCAGAGCTTACTTCTGATTGGCTTCTTGAATTGCTTGCTTCTCTTTGAGTGTTTATGTTCTTCTTCTCAGAAGCCTGAGTATTTGCATATCTCTCTGTGACCTCATCTTCACCGGTTTCCCCATCCCATCCACACAGGGTAGCAGCAACGCACAGCTCTGTGCCTTTAAACGGGTGCAACATGTGGGACAGCAGTTTGGCAGCGCCCCCTGTTGACAGTCTCCTGCGATGTCGAAGCTGATACAGCCTGAGCTCTCGTGCCAGGATGCGTTTCCAAAGGGCACAGTCGGCCGAGGTCCCAGATGTGGTACCAACCAGGTGAGAATGGATGGGTAGGATCTTCGGGGATGAAGGGCAGGCCACAAGACCCTTACAGCTGGAGCGAGTGTCGGCTGCAGCAATCACCCCTCCCTGAAACGCAAAGCCCAAAGTGGTAGTGCCGTGAGAGAGAGTGAAGGGCAAAGGGACGCCCGGAGAGATTGAGCAGGGTGTCAGTGTAGGAAGAGAGATGGACGGTAATGAGGGGCGTAGATGGTCAACAGTCAGTAGATTTGTGGAGGATGAAATGAGGTTGGTTTGGCCAAATCTTAAAGGACTTTCTGTGAGGTACTCGGCAACCGGCATGTAAAACTCTAGGGGACTCATACCACCCCCCCTAGGCATCCATGAGGAACAATCTTCTCCATGACTCCATCCTCCATTAAGATGAGAGGTATTTTCGGGCATAAAGAAGTGTGAGAGTGGAGCAGTCCATTGAGAAAACAGAGGGGGTTCCTGCAAGCCGCATACATCTTGTAAAGCCATAGATTACTGTGGAGATATACAGTAAATAATAACTCTATAATTTATTTTACAGTCTAACATGAACTTCAAAAACATGTCATACAAAATCTCAAGCCTACAGACCTTTTCCTCTTAAGGCGTTTATCTTTGGCTTTGTCCCTTTGCATTCAAACTGTAATTATTCCGCATGTCATTTTAATCCGTGTTTGTCGATCCAACTTTTTATTGAATTGGTTGCTCCTGTTTTATTTATCCTCCGAGAGGCCACAGAACCAAGCGTTTGAATAAAGGTCCTTTAACACGTCTTCCTTTGACCAGTGCACAAAGTGTTTCTCCAATTCTGTGTGAGCACAATTAATTTTTTCAAAAAGTATGAAAATCCAAACAATGATTATATCAGCACTTCAGGTAGAGACTAAAACATCCATTTGTCTTGGTATCTGCTTCAGTCATGAATCTGCGATTAGAGATCTTAGCTCAGTAAAGCATTGAATGTTTTCTGAAGTTGGAGTGACACTCTTTTATCAGCACCACTCGGTCATTTACCCAACCAACGACGCATAAAAATGCCAAACTAAGTCTTTTTACCTAAGCATATCACTCTTCACTCACATTTCATTTTCAATCATATTGTGCATGCAGTTGTGTTTTTTATTCCTCCTGTGCAAAAAAATACAATTCTAATGGTTTCCACTAATCATTTGTACAAAAATTCTTTATGTAGTGTGTTTTGGGCCTTATTCCAGTAAGATTTAATTTGTCATGTTTCCACCCTACAGGTAACAATAGAGCCCAACACATTACCTGGAGAGATAATTTTAGTTCCCATTAACACCAATATGATTGTGCTTCTATTGAAAATATTTGAAATGAAAATATGCTTTTCTTAGCAGGGATTCAGCTTAAACTAATAAAAGCCATTTCAGTTTACATACATTATCCAAGACCAGATATAACCAGCAAGCAGCGTAGGTCAACTTCAGCCTCTAAAATAAAAGGTTGTGCTGCTACCTGGTAACAACGCGACTGGAACGCAGGTTAGTAGAGTAAATTAGGCATAGCGTTAATGCATAGTGGGTGTGTGTTTGACACACACCTGTCGTTCTTGTACACGGAAGAGGACAAAACTCGAGTGAAAACATGCCGTAACACCGAGCTAGCTATTCAATCTTCTGCGTAATGCTCATGTTGGTTTTGGTTTGGAAACGCTGCGTCTTCATCGTGTTTTTTCAAGCTCGTTTAATCAGATGTTAAAATGAAAGTTGTGTGGAGTTTAATGTGCGCTGTCACACTCGCATCGGTAAGAGAGTTTTATTTTCACTTTGAAGCTGTTTACACGCGTCTGCATTGCATTCAGCTACAGCTTTAATCGTATTAATGTCATATCATCGTATTTGTGGTCCAGAGTGTGCGGTCTATTTTGTTTTGTAAGTAATCATTTGTCTGGACGAACACGTACGGAAAGTAGGTTTAATCATATAGTGACATAGTTTTGTACCATATATCCCAACATAAAACCATATTCATTTCAATGCAGATGATTTCAGGGCATTTGTACAATTTTCGTTTTTCAGAAAACACACTCAAGCAGCATTGACATAAGTAAAAATATGAGTATATAAATTAGCAATAAATATATAAAACTATTAAATATAAACTACGTGGTATAAAGAAATATCTCTGATTACAGAATCGAATGGATTAAATACAAAGATAAATTGGACTTCATTGCAATACCATTATGAAACATTGGCTCACAAAATGTCTTTATGTAGTGTCTTTTGGGTCTTATTCTAGTAGGATTTAATGGTGTTCTGTTGGTTCCCATCGGTCAGATTACATCCCACCATAACCAAACACAAGTAAAGAACCGCGGAGACCATTATGGTTCCAGCTAAAAACAATACATTTGCCTTTTTAAGTATAACATGCTGTATAATTTTAGTCATAGTTTCCGTTTTGTGTTATTGGAAATATTTTTTGAATAAGAACACCATGCTTTAGTATCGTACTAATGTATGCAGACTTTACACTTTATACTATAGGCTACTACTGAAATATATACTTTGTGTGAATAGGAAATAAAATTAATTTTAAATGAAATTCAAAAACTTTGTAAAACAATTTTTACTTGCATACTTTTAAATTCTTTTAAAGCCAATTTAAGCCATTGATGTATTTGATGTATTCAAATATTTCACCTAGTCACATTATAACAAATTCAAAATACCATAAATAAGTAAAACTGTGTTTTCAGACACGTACCATTTTAGTGTCGTTTTATACTTTTTATTTTAAATTAAATTGTACATTTGTGAAATATAAGGGTTAAACAATCTAAATCTTTACATAAGCTCAACTGAACAACCAGCTGAACAAATATTTTTGGATTTTGTTAAGTGCATGTTATCTCTTTCGCTCTGAAGGTTTGGTGTGAGGAACATGCAGCTGATAGACCTCACCAAGAAGACTTTGTGCAGTTTGGACGTGTTCCTGACAGGGTGACGGACAGAAGTACTGTACAAGTGCAGTTCAAGTGCTCTGCTGCCTGTAAAATTGGGGTTGAAATTGTTCTTTCCACCCCCACAAGGACTGGAGTGATTATCTACAGAAGGACGTGGACTAACCGTAAATGGTTTGGGCAACCCAGATCTAGAAAGGTTCTTCTGGTGTTCCCTCCTGCTGTTTTGTACCAGAGAGACTTTTTCATTAGGCGAACAGTGGAGGCACGTGATGTGATGGTGAGGTCCTGGTTGGTTCATCTGAGTAAAAAGGACATTGCTGAGGGATATAACCAGTCTCTATTGATGACTTTGACGTTTTTGAGGACACTACCAGCCTCTGAACGTCCAGCACGTCCACAGACGCACTCTGTATCATGGGGGGCCTGGCTAATGTGGCAGATCAGTAAAGATGCTGTCAAAAAATGTCCACATGAATCAGGTAGAAATCTTACCGATAACTAACAGGTATTGATTTAATAGTTCAATCAAAATAAAAGGACTTTATAAATATTTTGTCATGTAATTTCAAACCCTTACGCCATTTTAGTGGAACACGAGGAAGTGGATGAAGTAGGGAACTAAAAATATATATAATTACATAATAATGTAATACTGCAATATTTTGTATTGATTTAAACATTATATTATTAAAACCATAACAACATATCTGTTATAAATATATCCAGTTCGATAATATGTTAAATTATGTATGTTTTATTTGTTCACTTTTGCTATTTTAGATACTGTGGATCTTCTTACTTTTCCATTTGCAAGTACTGGTGAGAGTTATGGCATCATACACACGTTCTCACCTTTCAAAAACAGAGATCTGGAGAAGAGACGCATCCTCAAACAATCCAGGTCAAACTCACTCTCAAGTACACATTCAATATTAATTGTAGATTAGCCTAGAGGTCCAGTGTGTAATTTTTTGGAGGATCTTTTAACAGAAAAGAAATATATAACTATGTCTTCAGAGGTGTATAAAGACCTAACATAATGAAGCGTTGTGTTTTCCATTAGCTTAGATTGAGCTATCTCTATCTACATACACCATCGGCCCCCTTGCATGGAATTCACCATGTTGTTTCCACAGTAGCTCTAACTGACATACTGCGCATTTCATAAATACGTAATCTCCTTCGGCAAAGAAGAGAAAACACAACGACATCTTAATCCTCTCTCAGCCTCCTCAGTTCGAAAGAGAGGGGAGAGGGGAGGACTGAGCCTTTGGTTTTAATTTGCAAAATGATGCCACTACATTTCATACACTGGACCTTTAAATAACAACTTATACATTATAATAATAATAGTTTTTCACTGATAAATAAGCTGTTTTAAACTAATAACAATTTTAAACAGTCATGTTTTATTTAATTATTGAAAGAAAGAAATGTGAAGGTCATGTGTGGATAATCTATCACGACTGCAGTGTGACTTTGTCAGTGTGGCTGTACCTGCTGAGCTGGTGTGGTCAGTCACTGTGTGGGATTGTCAAGCATGTTAATAAGCAAAGAAAATATGGAACCCCACTCGTCATGCTGTCTAACAAAGGTAATCCAGTCAGATCACATTCCTGTGTGTGTGAAGTCATTGCAGCAGTCAAAAAGCACAACCTTGAATCCCTTTCACGATACTTTGATGTCAATCCCAGCTTATAATTGTACAAAGTTAATGTAGAAATGTTTATATTTATAAGGAAATTCTTGGTCTGGGATAAGGGTAGATCAATGTAATCTATACATGAAAGGCACTAGAAAAGTATTAAAATGAAATGTTAAAACCATTTAAGGACTTCATGTGTATTTCAGTTAAAGTTACCCGTAAGACATCAATGTGGCTGTTGCTCTTATTAAAAACAAAACTCATGTATGATGAAAGTATTGTGTCTGTTTTTCTTTTTGCTCAGGAAATATAGTGATACAGGTGCGAATGGTGACCGGAAGGGAACAAGCATTTACAGCACACACAA
This sequence comes from Triplophysa tibetana, assembly GCA_008369825.1. NCBI lineage: Eukaryota > Metazoa > Chordata > Actinopteri > Cypriniformes > Nemacheilidae > Triplophysa > Triplophysa tibetana. The sequence continues at coordinate 7,275,960 of CM017912.1, forward strand.
CTCTACCACTCCGCACCTGGATCTGTCTGGATATCTTCTTTCAGGAGTCAAAGGTACCTCAACCTTATTTTTGGTTATGTGATTTGCAACTAGTGGTGGGCCGTTATCGGCGTTAACGTGCTGCGTTAACGTGAAACTCTTATCGGGCGATAAAAAAAATGTCGCTGTTAATCTATTCTCAAAGTTTTGTTGGGAGCTGGGTCTATACTATGCAAGCTATGATGACTTTCACCTTAATAGTTTAACGCGGATGTATACCTAGCCGAATTGCACTGTAGGGGGCGAGAACGACTCTTCGAACCTGTATGCCTAACGTTACTGTGAAATTACCACATCAAACGTGACGTGCTAACACGGATGCAGCTATGAATCCGCCGGGTTTTGTTCATCGAAAATTTATTTTTAAGAAGCTTCCCACTGGAAACCTTGACAAGACTAAGGTTGTTTGCACCTTGTGCAATGCGGGATTGGTTTACTGTAGGAGTTCTTCCAGTCTCAAGTACCACTTAACGCAGAGCATCCCATAGCTAATGCGGAAGATGCCGGGTTAAGCACTGATGTAGTGCAGGAGAAAAGTTGACGTCAAACTACTATGTTTGAGTGCAACCAAGGCAAGCCCGTCAGCTCAGCTCTATCAGCCAATCTATCCACCTCGGCGTCACTGTACACCTCATCGAAGTCAGCTGGGAAATTCACTCCTTTGCTTTAGCTAGGCTACGTTATGTAATTTTAAATTCGGCAGAATTCAAATGAGCTATTTTAATCTAGATTCATCTGGATTAATTACAAGATTACACTGAGATTAATCTAGATTAAGAAAAGAATCTATGTCCACCACTAATAAAAACATAATTATTGAAAGCACGATGAAATGATTAATTGTTTTACATTTGTGTCTCTTTTCAGACAAAACTCACAATAAGTAACGTTACACCTACCGGAAAAACCCAGATGGCCACTCATAAATACGAGTAAGACATTTCATGTACAGCAGTGTTGGGTGTAGCTAGTTATTAAGTAATTAGTTACTGTAATGTAATTACTTTTCCCTTGAAATATAAAGTATGGTATAACTCTAATTTTTTCTGTAATTTAATTATGTTTTTCTGATGTAATATTTTATTTTTCTGATGTAATAATAAATACTGTGTAATATATTCAAAAGTAGAAACTACATCAACATTATCAGGCTAACTTTAAAATGTATCCTTTAATGTATCCTTCTTACATTTGTATACATTTGGTCAGTTAATATGAATAATTAATGTAGTTATTTAGTAATTAAGTAGTAGTAAAAACTTCCGGCTTTGCTACTGATAGAAAGCATTTACTAGCGCTCCCTGCTTTGCGCTTCTGCTTTTATGCTTTATCTTATTTAAACACCAGCAGTTCAGTACAGTGCTCAGACTAAACAATTAGGCACTAAAACCAAAGACTGGGAAATACTCCAAAACTTTCGAATGCTAAGCGACCAGGATTTCTTTTAGGATAGTGGTTTACCAGCTTACTGCCGACAATTGAAACTCTTCGGACACAAACCGTTGGCAAAAAAATGGCGCAAGAGTTTCACAAATTGCAGCATTAGCTTCATCTACCCCAGATATAGCTAAGACTCGACAAGACAATGTTGGTACTCTGCCACCCCCTGTACATCTTGAAAATAGATTTGAGGCACTAATGAATGTGGGTGAAGAATCCCCAAATGTGGTCAGGCAAAAATCAAAAGTGGACACAGCAGTTGGCAGAGGCTCTGTGTCAAACAGCCAACGGCACTCTGCACAGAAAGCAGCCGAGCCAAATACTCTGATAGTGGGGGACTCTATTATCAGAAACCTTCGTAGCAGGGCTATACTTGCATACTATTTCCCTCTAGCAATGATTGCTGATGTAAGCAAGGAACTGTCCAACATCCTGACACAACATAAGTCTGTAAATCGGATTGTCATACACAGCTTTCCTGCAGCTCAGTGGAAAGAGCATTGCGTTAACAATGCAAGGTTGTGGGTTCGATCCCAGGGGATTGCAAATACCTATGTAAAATGTGTAGGATAAAGCAATGTAAGTCGCTTTGGATAAAAGCGTCTGCCAAATGCCTAAATGTGAATGTAAATGTACATGTAGGGAAAAATTATATTCGAAAAGGGTAGTCAGAGCTCCTAAAAGGGATTTTAATGAACTCTTTGAAATGCTTGGAAAGCTAAAAGTTCAGTCATTCATCAGTGGAGCTCTCCCAGGTCGGGGAATGAACATGTTCTCTCGGCTACTCAGTCTGAGCATATGGCTGCAAAAAACCTGCAACATGAGAGGACTGAACTTCATTGACAACTTTAATCTCTTTTGGAGTCAAAGACAACTTTTTACAACAGATGGCCTCCACCCAAACAAACTTGTTTCAAGAGTGCTAAAGGACAATATCCTTTTCTCCCTCCTTCACCCATCAATAAAGTGTGCCACTCCCAAAGGGCAGAAATACACCTGGCCACAGTGACACATCTCAGCAGTTGGATGGACATTTGGATAACACCACTCAGGCTGTACCCTGCCCAGTGACATCACATCAGTTGGACGATGACGAGGACTCGACACCCAAGGACGTTTCTGTGGATAACAACCAGGAGAGCCAAAACAACATACTTCAGTCTTCAGAAACACCAGACTCGCAGCCCTTTCTCCCTCTCTACTACATCATCTCTTTTGAGCTTATCAGAGAAAATGGAGGAACTAGTATTTGCGGGAATAAAACTCTCCCACTCTATTGTCGCGAGTCCACAGGTTTCAACTAAAAAGCGTCGGGGCCCACAACCACCAAAGCCTCTGGGTCAACCTGGCCAGCCTGTTCCCTCTGAAAGAGCTCTCCGGCCTCTGCCACAACGCCAGGGATCACACAATCCCCCATCTGCTGGAGATGGATTAAACAAGACTGCAAAGAGCACTGGTAACTGATATGAATTGGGTCCCTGCTATGATAACAGCAACAATCTAAAATATTTACAGAACAAGTGGGAACGCAGTGTTCCTTTTGTCATGGTTTGCTCGGGAAGACATGGCAAAGCTATCTAATCTACCTTTTAGACGTCTCTCGGAGAATGACAGGGGTACAAAACTAAAAAAAGTTACTATTCAGTTAGCACTTTTAAACATCCGTTCACTAAAAAACAAATCCTTTTTGGTCAAAGACCTCATCACAAGTAACAAACTGGACTTCATGTTTCTAAATTAAACTTGGTTAGATGATAGTTGTAGTTGCCACAATCCTCAATGAATCTGTCCCCCCAAACTTCACTTTTATAAATGTTTGCAGAGCCGTTAGGAGAGTTGGAGGAATAGCTGCTCTATTTAAATATCTATTTGATTGCAAGCAAGTTTTTCTTGGTGACTACCTGTCCTTTGAATACTTGAGTATTGCTTTAAAAGGTGCACCACGCATTCTGTTTACAATTATTTACAGACCTCCCAAATACTCTCCAGTCTTTGTTTATGATTTTTCAGAACTGCTATCAGCTATTTCCTCAGAATTTGACTGCTTTGTTATTGCTTGAGATTTTAATATTCATGTAGACAAGACAGAAAACGACACTGCAAATGAACTTTTAAATGTTTTAAACACTTTTGATCTGATCCAGCATCTGCACGGTCCCACACACAATCGTGGACAGACTCTGGATCTGCTCATTAGCAAAGGTCTAATCATTTCATCCACTATTATTAGAGATGTGGCACTGTCTGATAATTTCTGTATTTTCTTTGATATATCAATCAGTCCTGTCACTGAAAATAGACCCGTCTCTATAAAAAAGAGATTCATAAATGAGAACACCAGTGAGCTATTTATGAATGCTATGTCTTTGTCACCGAGTATATCGGCACACTATGGATGTTCTCCTCTATAGCTTTAATGCAAAAGTTAAAAATGCTATCGATTCCATTGCTCCAGTAAAGATCAAGGCGATAACTGGCAGCTGTAAAGCACCCTGGAGAAACCCACCAGAAGTACAAAACATGAAAAGAACATGCAGAAAAGCTGAGCGAATGTGGCGAAAAACCAAACTTGAAGTTCACTATAACATCTATAAAGACAGTCTGCATGCCTTCAATGCTGACTTAGGCAAAGCTAGAAGGAATTTTTTCTCTAACGTTATAAACTGCAAAATAAATAACACTCGCACACTTTTTGCAACTGTAGAGAGACTAACAAATCCCCCTAGTCAAGTTCCGAGGGAAATGCTGTCTGATGACAAATGGAATGAGTTTGCAACTTTTTTCCTTCAAAACATCAGTAATATCAGAATGGAAATCATCAAAGCTCCATACGGCAGTCAGGTCAGTCTGACTTCAGTACATCAGAAATGAGTTACTTTGTCTGAATTTCAGACAATTGATTTCAAAACCCTGGAGGAAACGGTACAGCATCTTGAGGCGTCAACTTGCAACCTTGACACACTTCCCACATCCTTTTAAAATAGTTACTACCTCACTGCTCTCAGGAACTTTACCAGAGTCCCTAAAAATGCAGTTGTCAAACCTCTTCTAAAAAAGGGCAATCTAGACAAAACCTTACTGTCTAACTACAGATCAATATCAAATCTTCCTTTTATAGGCATGATCATTGAAAAGGTTGTCTTTCAATCAGCTGACCAAATTCTTGAACTCAAATGGCTACCTGGACAATTATCAGTCTGGTTTCCGTCAGCATCATAGCACAGAGACAGCGCTCATAAAGATAATTAATGATATTCAAATGAATTCTGATTCAGGCAAAATATCAGTTCTAGTTTTACTAGATCTCAGTGCTGCATTTGACACGGTAGATCACACCATACTCCTACATAGGCTGGAAAACTGGGTAGGGCTTTCTGATTTGGTACTTAAATGGTTTGGGTCATACCTTAAAGGGAGAGGTTACTGTGTGAACATAGGCAACCATAAATCTGACTGGACACCCATGACTTGTGATGTTCCACAGGGCTCAATTCTTGCTCAGCTCCTCTTTAATTTGTATATGCTCCCACTTGGCCAAATAATCAAAAAGTACCAAATTGCCTACCACAGCTATGCAGATGACACTCAGATCTACCTAGCCCTCTCACCCAATGACTACAGGCCTATTGACTCTCTTTGTGTGTCAAAACTTCCTTCCGTTAAATAAAAACAAAACTGAAGTCATTGTTTTTGGTAACAAGGATGAAACTAACAAGGATAATGCATACCTTGACTTAAGAGGTCTAAAGACACAAAGTAAGGTAAAAAATCTTGGGGTCATTTTGGAGTCTGACCTTAGTTTCAGCAGTCATGTCAAAGCAATAAGCAAATCAGCGTACTACCATCTCAGAAACATAGCCAGAATCAGATGTTTTGTCCCAAGCCAAGATTTAGAGAAACTAGTCCATGCTTTCATCACCAGCAGGGTGGACTACTGTAATGGACTCCTTACAAAAGACCATCAGACAGCTGCAGCTCATACAGAACGCTGCTGCCAGGATTCTATGGGATCAGATTGGTTTCATTATTCTGAATAAATAAAGTACGATTCGCAAATAAATATAGACAATTTCACAAACATTTTTTAAATCCACATATGCACAAAAAGCAAACCATAAATACATGTTAGACGTTCCACAAAAATAAATGGAATTCACAAATAAATACGATGAGATTTGCAAATACAAATTATTTACAAATGTATTTATTTGTAGATCGCCTTCTTCACATTTGTGGATCGCTTTCTGTACATTTGAGGATCGCTTTCTGTGCATTTGTGAATCGCTGCACGCATTTGTGGATTGCTCTCTGTGCATTTGGAAACATTTCTAACGTCAAATCGACGCACAATCCACAAATAGGTGGACTCCGCCCACAATCTACCCAAGCCAATCGGTTAACTTACATTTAGTCATTTGGCAGACGCTTTTATCCAAAGCAACTTACAGTGCACTTATAACAGAGACAATCCCCCTGGAGCAACATGGAGTAAAGTGTCTTGCTCAAGGACACACTGGCGGTGGCTGCTGGGATCGAACCAGCAACCTTTTGATTTACCAGTTCAGTGGTTTAACCCACTAGACCACCATCTCCATACTCCAACTTCCGCTTTTGTTGTCCAATAGGCCACGTTCTAACTTCAGCCAATCACGTTTCGCTCTGCACTAAGATTCAGGGAGCTAACATGGCGACTAGTGGCGGTCTAAAACGTGTTTTATACTAAGAAATGATAATGGCCTCTTCTTTATACTATGTAATGATTGCTTGTATTCATATACTGTACATTGGCCGTATTGTTACATATATGCTGTATATAAACGTTTATGACTTGATAACAGCGTGCACGGACTGGAGTGGAAAATCCCGGTGACGAAGTCGGGACTGATTTGGTCTGCTCCCAGCCGTATTATTGTTTTTATGTACCAAAGGGCTAAATTCCGATTTTTGACGGCAGCAGTTCAAAGAGATAGTACACCCAGCAGGTGTGAGGGGTCCAGCGAGATCTTGCCAGCCATTTTTCCCGCTCACTCTGGATGAGTAAAGTTCTTGCAGTGATAACGGTAGTAGTCTACCAATGATTCGCTCAGCAGTCCGAAATATCCGCTGTAGTATTCAGAGTTTGTAGGCTATGTGTCCCGAGCATGTTTACTGAAATTGAGAGAGAATAGGCTATGTCGCATCTAAATGCAGCAAGTTTTAAATGACTTCATCGATCAACACAAAATTACAATGCTAGAGCACTTCAATGAACTTGAACGTTTAGCAATCTTTAAAAGTACGTCTTTTGATGTACAAGACGCGGAAGAGCCATTTTTTTGTTAACAGACTGATTCGAGCCTACCTGAGCATGCTTGTTTTTTCCAAACAAAAACAAGTAAAACAAAATAATTGCCTTTTTATTGCAAAATCAACCGTTCCCGTCATCCCGGGACACACCTTCCGCATATTTTCGGGGATCTCTGTATGAAAAGGGCTTTACTGAAATGCCCAGTGATATCCAGTGCCTTTTGCGAATTTGTATGAAGAACTCATTCATTTGTACAATTGGCTTCAATTATTTTTTTTTTGGCAATTTCATAATTCGCTTCATACTTTTTTCATCGAAGAAAAAGTTTGTATAGGCTTACATCTTTAACTTGTGGGGTTAAATTTAAGAATATATTGTGTCCACAAGATCATAGTAAAAGAATCTACATCCTTTGTCATGGCAGAGAGTTAGACAGTAAACAGAAAAGTGCGGCGATAGCAGCAGAGATCATTCAGGAATGGGATAAACCGAGATGACTGATGAAATTACGTTTAATATTGAATTATGAATGACATAGGAATTCAAAATGCTGATGATTTCCCCTACATTAATTCTGCCATTGTTATACTGGGAGTACACCGACAGTTGCTAAAAATCGGAATTTAGCACTTTGGTACATAAACACAATAATACGGCTGGCAGCAGATCAAATCAGTCCCGACTCCGTCACCGCGGTTTTCCCCTCCAGTCCGTGCACGCTGTTATCAAGTCATAAACGTTTATATACAGCATATATAAACTGTCTTTTCGCCCTGACGATCCGACTGTCTCAGCACGCATCTCAGCTTGCCTAGCCGACATCTCACTCTGGATGAACGGCCATCACCTGCAGTTGAACCTTTCAAAAACCGAACTGCTTGTAATCCCTGCTGATATAAAGACTTATCACAACCTTTCCATTCAACTGGGCTCATCAACCATCACACCTTCCAGAAAGGCAAGAAACCTGGGAGTGGTGATCGATGACCAGCTCAACTTCACAGATCAAGTTGCCAGCACCACCCGGTCCTGTAGATTCATCCTCTACAATATCAGGAAAATTAGACCCTTCCTATCAGAGCATGCTACGCAAGTCCTAGTACAGGCTCTAGTCCTGTCCAAACTGGACTACTGCAATGCACTACTGGGAGGACTTCCAGCTTGGACAACCAAACCTCTACAGATGATCCAGAATGCTGCGGCAAGAGTTATCTTTAATGAACCGAAGAGAGCACACGTTACTCCTCTACTCATTAAGCTACATTGGCTCCCTATAGTCGCTCGCATCAAATTCAAGACTCTGCTCCTGGCCTACAAGACCACCACTGGTTTGGCACCACCTTATCTTCACTCACTAATGCAGACATATGTACCCGCCAGATCCCTACGCTCTGCAAACGAACGGCGTCTTGTGGTGCAATCCCATAAAGGTAGAAAATCTCTCTCGCGCACCTTCTCCGGATCTGTTCCACCTATGTGGAATGATCTGCCTGCTGCTACAAGATCTGCAGATTCTGTAGCCATCTTTAAGAAACGCATGAAAACCCATCTCTTCCGCCAACATCTTACTGTTCTGTTCTGACTCAAGTTTCTTCTCTACTCTTTTCTTCTCTACTCGTTTCTTCTCTACTCTAAAAAAACAAAAAACAAAAACAAAACAAAAAAAAAATGTATGAATGAATGATTCTGTATACTGTGTTAGGCTATATGAAACCAGTCTTCTTTTTGATTGCACTTATGCTCTTGTTGTACTTATGCTGTCCTAATTGCTTCCATTACCTACCCCACTTGTAAGTCGCTTTGGATAAAAGCGTCTGCTAAATGACTAAATGTAAATGTAAATGTATATGTAACAATACGGACAATGTATATGAATACAAGCAATCATTACATAGTATAAAGAAGAGGCCATTATCATTTCTTAGTATAACACACTTTTTAGACCGCCGCTAGTCGCCATGTTAGCTCCCTGAATCTTAGTGCACAGCGAAACATGATTGGCTGAAGTTAGAACGTGGCCTATTGGACAACAAAAGCAAAAGTTAACCGATTGGCTTGGGTAGATAGTGGGCGGAGTCAACCTATTTGTGGATTGTGCGCCGATTTGACGTTAGAAATGTTTCAAAATCCACAAATGCACAGAGAGCAATCCACAAATGCGTGCACTGATCCACAAATGCGTGCACTGATCCACAAATGCGTGCACTGATCCACAAATACGTGCAGCGATTCACAAATGCACAGAAAGCGATCCACAAATGTACAGAAAGCGATCCACAAATGTGAAGAAGGCGATCTACAAATGAATATCATTAAAATACATTTGTAAATAATTTGTATTAGCAAATCTCATCGTATTTATTTGTGAATTCCATTTATTTTTGTGGAACGTCTAACATGTATTTATGGTTCGCTTTTTGTGTATATGTGGATTTAAAAAATGTATGTGAAATTGTCTATATTTATTTGCGAATCGTAGTTTATTTATTCAGAATAATGAAACAAATCTGATCCCATAGGATTTTGACCAGAACCAAAAAATCTGAGCATACAGTATCACTCCAATCCTCAGGTCCTTACACTGGTTACCAGTTACTTTTAGAATCAACTTCAAAGTATTATTAATTGTCTATAAATCACTTAATGGTCTAGGACCTAAATACATCTCAGATATCCTCATTGAATATAAACAATCAGACTTCTCAGATCATCAGGATCAAGTCAGTTAAAGATAACCAAGGTTCACTCAAAACAGGGTTAGGGTTAGGGTTTAGCCATTACGCCACCCATAGCTAGAATCTGCTTCCAGATCAGACGTTCACCAACAGTAGCTACTTTTTTATCCAGATTAAAAACACACTTGTTTAGCTGTGCATTCACAACCTAAGCACTGTGCTGCTTTACATCAACTGCACTTCTATTTCTAATTTTTTATTCTTTTTATATATACACTCACATTTTTAATCAATTTTATTGCTGTTTTATTGTTTCTTAAAATCTAAAGTTTCTGTGATCTTAAATCATTTGCATTTGAAAGATACGTTTTATTTCTTTCTGTGAATCATTTTATGTAAAGCACTTTGAATCGCCCTTGTGTATGAAATGTGCTATATAAATAAACTTGCCTTGCCTTGCCTTGCCTAATTAAAAAAAGTCCTTTAAATACATTTTATAGACTTATTTGTACAGTAATCTATTACATTGTTGAATATGTAATTATTAACTAGTAATTGATTACTTTTTCAGAGTAACTTACCCAACACTGATGTACAGTGCAAACCTTTCTATATTTATGAATACTTTGTTTGCATTGTAGAGTTAGATCTAAATAAGTGGATGCTCTAACTTTATGCTTTTTTAATAGTTTTCATGAGCCAGTTCAATATGATGACACATCCGGACATTTTGTGTTTGGTGGATGCATCTACATGCCAGGGATTCGTGGCTATGTGGGACCCATAAGATATTATCGTTTAGGCAATGAAACGGTGAGGATGTAAATGCATGTTATTAGTTGAGATCTAATATTTTATATATTTATATCTAATAAAGATTTGGAAATATAAGGAAAGACGTTCCCTCATACTCTGTAATTTAACCCTAATGTCAATGTGTTTTTACTTAAAATTAGAATGTTACATGTCACATTTTTTAGTATGTGTAACAAGGTTCATTAAAAGGAAGGAAGGAGGCGGGAACCGGAAGATACGTAAACATTTAATCAAATAATAACAAAGTAAAAGACAGCAGGCAGCCCCTCACGGACGACCGCCGGCGATATAACATAAATACATACGTAAAACATGTTCGGGCCCGGTCCTCTCTCCTCGATGGTCCGGTCGCTCATTCTCTTTATGCTCCCGATCTCCTTCGTGATACGAGAACGGTGCGCGCACAGCTGGCTCTCATTAACAATTACTCACCGGTCTCCAACCACGGTCCCGCCCCGCCTACTCCACTACATTATGTAATGTCAATATTACTCATGTGTAGCATGCATCACAAGCTATTCTTTTCATCTATATAATATGTTTTAATGTTTCTGTTCAAGGTGAAAAACCCCCTGACCCCAGTTAATACATTACAGAAGCTGGATAGACTCCACAGATACTGTGATGAAATGAGTCATGTGACTGAACTTTATCTGCAGGCTTTGAGAGACAACAGTAACAACTCTACAGGTGATCACTTACACACTATTAAAGATATACTTTAATGCTTATTTAACTACAAACTTATTGAACTGGATTGTGATTTGTGGCCAGGGACTCCTTAAAGGAGTCCAGCCCTAATAATTACAAAAGTAATTTTGTTTGTGCTTAACATTTGTATATTTGGAAACCAGGTAATTTTAAAGAAGTCAGTGAATTGCCACTGTATCTGATCAATTTCACAATCTTGTCAGCTGGCCCCTTTATGTAAATAGGCTTGGGTTTGAATCACAGGGAACACCCATCCTGTTAAAAATGTGCATCTTAAATGTGTATATTGACTGTGTTAACTGCTTTGTATGAAACTCAACTAAACTCAACTTTATTTATTCATATCCCGCTTTTTACAATTTTCATTCTTAAAAAGCAGCTGTACATGAGACATATTGACTATAAGCAAAACAATTAAAGTTATTTACCTGTAAAAACAAGAAAAAAGTTAAAAACACAGAAGACAGACATACCCACATACATACCCACATACAAACATTCCACACACACAATATGCACAAGTACGAACACACATAGACCTAGACACACACACACTCAGAAAGGGGAATTCCAGTTCCCCTGTGGCAAAAGCTGCGGCCTCTTCACAAGCTCGACAGTGCTTGAACAACAAGGCTAAATTACAATAAATAAACTTACTAATAAGGTCATTATAGATTTAAGATTATCATAAATAATCTAACAGCATTTGAAATGTTGTAGTGAAGTAGTGACAAGCTCTGTGCGTCCTTTATCCATCTCTATCATCACAGCTCTTGTCAGTTCGCCGCTCCTATTCTCCGCTCTGCCATCAGGTCTGCATCCTGCTCGCTCTGGTAATCTGGGAACAATGAGAGCAATGAAAAGCATCTACCAAGTGTATAAAGCATTGACTCATTTGGACATTTTAGCTATAGTAATAATGAAAAAGCAAAGGTCTGGTCTTGGGACAATATGATGAGAAATTATTGAGAAGACGATTTTTTTATTGCAGACCTTGGTATTTTGGCACATTTCAGCACAATTCTTGACATTGTGCTTTGAGATGTCTACTTCCTATGTTTTAAAGAATAGACCTGAGACGTATTTATAATCCTACTGGCATTTATATATAAAGATAATATCACCAATATACATATTATAAGAGATTTGCAATTGCTCTACAATGTGTCTTCTGGACAGCTGCTTTGCAACAATCCAAATCGTGGGAGTCGCAATATAATAGATTTAAATAGAATTAAATTAATTGAGAGATTACATCTGAGAAGCAGCAGCAGACTCAAGAAAGAATCTGTAGTTGTTCTCTATTCCATCTCTTCTGAAATCGTGTAATAGCTTTGTGTGAGGGGCAGACTGAAATTGAAGTAGTTTTTCATGAAAAATCTATTCATCGACCACAGCTCTTAAATCTCATTTGCAGTCTCTTTTGTTTGCTGTTTACCATGATATAAAATCTGGTGGCGTGCCTAAATCTTCCACTTCTTCTAAGTGAACGGCAAAATACAGAGTAGGAAATAAAACATTCGCCTCAACTATTCTTTGACAGAATTTGTATTTTTGTTGATCAGGGGTTTGTGAGTCTTATTATGTGGATATGAAGAAGTTGTTTGGCCGTAGAGAATGTACACAGACTTGGTCCTGGGACCAGCAGACAAGATTCAACAGCACCCTGAGGCTTCTGACGGACAACCAGCGAGTCTTAGCAGGTCCCTATTGCTCTTGCGGTGTCACTTTTTTTAATCTAAAAAATTAAGATGCCTGTGGTCCTTTCATGGTAAAAATAACCCAGTGGGTCTTTTTGTCCCCCCACAGGTCAACCAAACAGCAATAAACATTTGAAGGCTCTGAGCTGGGTGATTTTCCAGGATATGTTGAAGATAATATCTAAAGCAGAAGACCAAGAGCTCATGTCCGGTGTTATAGAGTTACTCGAGATGTCCTCCTGCTGGGGTCACCACCACTCCTCTCTTCTGCTTGCAACCATACATTTGGCTGGCCTGGGCATCCCTGTGGACCTGGAGCAGGTATGAACAACAAACATCTGAACACTGCAGTAAACTTGAAGTTAACATGAATTGAAAGTTGATTTTGGTTTTGTCCTTTGTCTGTGTCAACCAATACCCAGTTGAAATGTTACACACATTTTACATTACATAAAAAGTTATCCATGTACATGTATCTATTATCTACATACATGAAAAAGAACAAGGTTTTTTTATTGCGATTTTTAAAAGTATTGGTGCTTTAAAATAAATCGGTTAACAACTGAACACCCCAGACTTAACAACTGAAACCATCTCACATAGAGATGAACACATGCTGAGGTAAAACTGAGGTTTTAAGTAAAACTGTTGATCTCTTTCTTTCTCAGGGCCAGGTTTATAGTCTGATAGGTGGGGTCTCGGATGACCGCCTCTCTCTCATGCATTTGGGATACAAGCACATGCAGGGTCTCGATGGATTCCCTAAAGACCAAAATACAGCCAATGGCTACTATACCAACATTGGCAGACAGACCAGCATCGACCTTGATCAATTACATGACTCCAGGGTGAGTGAGTTCACATTCTTACAAAGACAATAACATACAAAGACAATCACAATCTTTTCATTTATATAATCTTTTAAATCTATTTAATGAAGTTTGAGTAAATAAATAATGTCAATATTAGAGAATTATTGAACAAGAATTACTTTTGTAAACGATTGATTAATTTATATAAACTTGCATTTCATACAAGAAACATTTTTATGATAGGCTAATCATGTTTTTTAATTTCTGAATTAAAACATTTAAGTTAAGTTGGGCAACATAACGTTTGTTTATGTTGTTGCTTCCAAAACCGTCTATATAAAATAAAAATTCTGTCTTAATTAACTCACGCTCATGTTGTCCCTAACTTATATGACTTATTTCTTTGGAGCATTTCATTCATTTTCAGTTTGTAGGACTACAGCTCAATTATTTTTAAAGACTGAGGGATTTTATCATCATTTCTTTATACTCATGTCATTCAAATCCAATTTGTGACTCCTTCCTCTGTGGAGCACATAACAAGACATTTTGAGAAATGTTTCAGTGGTTTGGAAGTCAGTATTGGTCAATGTTGTTTGATTACCAACGTTTTTTTTTAAATATCATCTTTTGTGTTCTGCAGAAGAAAGAAAGTCATACAGGTTTGTCAGACGCTGTAATTATACTGTATGTAAAATGCAGAAAGAATGAATGTCGTTTGAAATGACATAACGTTTAGTCTGAATGTGTGTATTCTCCGTAGCAAACAATCACAGAACATGTTCACATAGACAACGCTGAGGAGCTCCAGACTCAAACGGGTGAATCGGGTGATGTTGTGCAGTTTTTGAAATACAAGGCCGAGAGAGGAGATGTAGATTCACAGGTATTTATTACTTTCAGCTAAATTCACATTATCTTTCAAAACATGTTGGTGGGGAGTCGTGGTTTGTTTTCAGGGTGGTCTTTGTGATTGATGTGAAGTCGGAAATGGTCAGATTATGTCAACTGAAATCTGATGAAAATTCCCCGCTGGGCTGAACTAAGGTCAAAAATGAATTTCACGAGAGGAGCATTTAATCCGACAGTTCACCTAAAACATTTATCATCATTTATTTACCCACCTTTTATTCAAACACTCTATGACTTTCATTTTTCTACAGAGAACAACAGAGGTATTTTGAAGAGCATTGATAACCAAAGAGCAATGACCACCATTGACCTCTAATATGTGGGCTGATGTGTTGTAGAAATCTCTGGCCAAGATTCTTCTGTGGGGCAGTAACGGGGTGGAAAAAGATATCCGAGCAGCGCTGATGTGGTATGCCAGGAGCGCCCACCAGATGGCCGATCCCACAGCCATGTACGACTACGCCATTCTCCTTCTGAAGGTAATCAGAATCGGCATGGAAATCTGCAGAGTCCGCAAATCCGCATTTGCATTACACGCCTACATGCTTGCTTTGTTAAGAAAAACAGCTTGCATGAGATTAGGAAAATAAATGTAAAATTTAACATCTCTGGATTTTTAACATCTCTTCATTTATAAAATTATGTTTTGGTTTGTGCTGTAACAGGGAACAGGGCTACGTAAGAACCAAACACTTGCCCTTGAGCTCTTGGAGAAAGCTGCAGACATGGTGAGCTCATTCTTGAGCATGTACTTCTGCGTGTGTATAGAAATGTCAAAGATTTAGTAGTGAGTGTGTCTGGTTCTCTCAGGGTTGTGCAGAAGCACTGAACGGACTCGGGTGGTACTACAGTACAATCAAAAAGGACAAAAGACGTGCAATGCGATATTTTGAGCTGGCTGCTCAGAATGGCAGTCGTGATGGGATCTTCAATTTGGGCATCTACCATCTGAACGGTGAAAACCCAGATAACCCACACAAGAATGAGGTCAGCGAACGAAACAACAATGTTTTATTCACCCTCATGGTGTTCCAAATGTCTGTATGACATATCGCTTGTTGCTCCGTAACTCTATGTAAGTCGCTTTGGATAAAAGCGTCCGCTAAATGACTAAATGTAAATGTAAATGTAACTCTTCTGACTTTCTGTCTTTCATGGAACATGATCTGTCAATCTTTCACTATACGTATATATGTTATCTTTACAGCTTTCTCGAGGTGATGTTTAATGCAAATATTGACAGACCTTTTAAGGTCTTAAGTGATTCAATTCTATTGTATATGTGGTCAGTTATTTATTTTCAACGGTATAATTATTTAAATACAACAATGATGTAAATTGTAATAAATAGCAATCTAAGTAATTATACTTAAATAATAAAAAAAAAAATTATTGACCGCAATGGTTTTTTCAGACAGCAGCGATGCAGTATTTTCTGCGTGCCGCTCAGTTGGGTCACGTGGAAGGAGCTGTGGAGTCTGCAGTGTTTTTCTCCTCTGGAACCCTACAAGGAGTGAACAGAGATCCAGAAAAAGCTGTTCTGTATGTCCTCATCTTATTTGATCATCTACACATCTGATGACATTTACACCTAATTCTCAGTTTACTTTGCCTAATGGATGGTTTTATGTTTCTCGTGTTTAATTTGTGACTTTCTTCTGTTTGTTTAGGCTACTGAAGCGAGTCAGTGAGTTAAATGGACACTTGGGCATCATGGTTAAGGAAGCTCTCCAAATATATCTAAGAGGATCATGGTGAGAAATACAACAACAGTCATTCTTACTTGACTTAAGTGCTTATAACACTATCCTGTGCCTTTCTGTCGCTATTCAAAGGGATGAAGCGTTGGTGAAATATGCCATGTTAGCTGAAACAGGTCTCGGTGTGGCACAGCACAATGCCGCTCATCTGTGTGAGGTAAACATCTCTCATGTCAGCCCAACAGTGCAGATAGTTTGATTTTGTGTTAATGTTTTTACATCATTCATACAGGTGTTAAATCACAGTTCGGCCTGTCAGATGAGATATTACAATTACTCAACACACAATGACATCCCTCAGGAATCTGGTGAGTCTTAAAAATACTGCACTTACAATAAAGCATTCATCTATTCATTTCTGTTTTAGATTATTTTCATTTGGATATTTTGCATTTTTAAATTGGAAACATTATTATCAAAACAAACAAGATATAGGTCAATAATCAAATGTAAGTAGACTTGTGACGTTGACCATGTTAACTCTTTTAAGATTGCCTTTCTTTGTATCCATGGTATACAGAATAATAGCGTTCACTGAAATTTTAATGCTAATAACCTATTGTGTCATTCAAACAATAGAAATATAGAATAGCTATGTTTCTCCACACAGGTTTGTTGAGGATGGGAGATTATTACATTGATATGGGTGATATGACGAAGGCCATGAACATGTATGGGGTAGCAGCGGTGCACGGCAGTCCTGAGGTACACACAGCTCATTAAAGGTCGCACATGGGATGTGAATCCAGCACATGTTCCTTACAAATCAAACATTTCAATAGCTGCTTTAAAAGTCCCAAGAACCATTTTTATTATTTAGCTCATTACATCTGTATTCTGGTGCATTTCAGAATTTAAAAGAATATCAAATGTGTAGAATAATGGGCGTGGTTTTTGTTTTCCATTTCGAATTGACGGTAACATCGTACACTAGGGTGACCACCACCCAACAAACCAAATGTGGGACGGGTAATCCATTTGTGTGAGACAATGTGGGACACCACTGAAAAGCTTTCCTGTAGCTCACTGGTAAGAGCATTGGGTTAACAATGCAAGGTTGTGGGTCTGATCCCAAGGGATAGCACATACCAATGTATAAATGTATAGGATAATGTAATGTAAGCTGCTTTGGATAAAAGCGTCTACCAAATGTATGAGTGTAACGGTAAGTAGCGTAAAACCGTGATATAATAACGGAATTAAAAAAATTATATATTTTTTTTACCTTTTAGCTTGTAAAATAATTGGCTATTTAGTCCATTCCGACTTCAACGTAATGAAGGCATTGATAAAATAGTAATTTGACAAAAAAAAATGTATGCCGCTTTCAATTTAAGGTTAAATTTTGAGCACAGATCAGATCTGGAGTTATCATGTAGTAAACTTTGAAGACCTTCTCAAAAAGAGAAACTAAAAGAATAAAAAACAAACAAATAAAGAAAAAGAGTTTAGCTTTTAAAATGTGTTATTGTTAAATAATCCATTTCATTAGTTGCATTGATTAGTTTCAATTATTTAAATATGGTAACCGCAACCTATAGGCGCAGTTTACGATGTTTTACTGAATTTTTATCCGGCAATTCGACATGGGAGGATCAACAGCCGATCCCCTGACAGTCGCAGCCTCTTGATGGTTGAAACCACTGAATCCAATAATTTGAAGTTATTGTTGAATTTTTGATACAATAGGAATGGTTTGGATTTACTTAGAAACGTTTTATCACTTTTGCGTGAATTTCTTTTGTTTATACAACTAAATTATTAATTGTAGAAATTACTTGACATACTTGTGTGTAAACCACTTGATTTTTTAAGGTAAATATAACAAATAATTTTTTTGAGTGTACATAAATTATGTACAGACTTACATGTAAGTCAAAACACAATGAGCAGATCAGATGAGAGGCATCTCAGTACTGGCATTAGCACAGTTAAAACTCATTTAATGATGCAATAGACATAATGGGGGTGCATTAACCACTCATGCACCTATGTTCCGCTTTTCAAAACAATGGCAACCCTAAAACTAAAAAAATAACAAACTAACATATTCTTTAAGCCTCAAAGATAAATGAACATTAAGCACAAACAAGTCCTTTTTCTTTACTGAAAAAAACTTAAAATAACACAAAACTTCGAAATTTACTGCCTAAATGCAGTCTTACGCAAAACATGCTGGGAACTGAAAATCCCCCTCAACCAGTCATGTTGAATTAACTCAAGTATTAACTTAAGTAAACTCAACAATAGGTCCAATATTATAGGGTTATGCGATTTACTCAACAATGTTAAGTTGACCAGTCAAACACTTTATAAGTAAAGCAGACGGATCTAATTTTTTTGTATAAATAACATAGCTTACTTACGTTAATTCAGTTACTTGCATACGTTATGTACTGTAATAAGGATGGGTTAAGTAAAACTAACTGCAGCGACAGTTAATTATTTTGAGTGTTGGATAAAAGTTAGGCTTTAAAAAAAGAGTGCATTTGTTTGAGTATGTATCGTTGTACACAGGTGTGCACCGGGTTGCTTCTTTTCACACAACGCTTTAAAACAGTTAAATAAAAAATGGCACAAACAAGTGTCTCATGTGAGTTTTGGGTTAAAGAACATGTTTCTTAATGTGACAATTGAAACCAACAGACATTTTTTCAATATACGACTTGCGAGACAAAGGGTGAAAATGTTGTGCACTACAATGCGAAGCGGCACAGGTGGTCACCCTATTGGACACATGTGTCTGACCCAAGGTTCACTTCTGGTCTGTGTTTGATTAGAATCATTTATTAGAGGTCTACCAAAAGTTAAGTTTGGGCTATGTAATGTTTGTTAATGTTGTTGCCACTAAATCCGTCTAAAAAACAGGCATTTAATTTTGAATGGAATCTGGTAGCAGCGTTAACAGAGGCCCTGCCTAAACTGTCTAATAGACATCATAATGACATAAAATGAAGTTACACAGATATAGCTAGATTTCTTCAAACAGTTTAACATCATTGAAGTTCAAATATTATGAAGAAAAAATCAGTAGTTATAAAATGTCTTTATTTAAACAGAAACATGTTGAATAACGTGTTGTATTAACATTTCCAGTTTAGCAAGCTAATGCTAGCTGGATATAGAGAGTTTGTATTTCATATGTAATTCACAAAGTAATTTCTGTTTGTATCAGGGTCTGTTTAATCTGGTCATGTTGATTGAAGAGGGCCATGATTTTCCGAAGAACATTCTGGATCAAATGAAAATCTCAGTAGAAGACAGAAGCAGCCACGCTGTGGTTAGGAAGCTCTTGTCCAGGTCTGTGTGTTCAGTGATGCATCTTATAGATCATTTGCTTGTTCATTTGTTTGCGGCTTGGAAAATAAACTGAAGCTCTGTTTTTGCTCTGAATAATGCAAAACATCTTCAGTGAATAATGCAAAGCTGTTTATGTGTACATCTGTATTGTATGTTTGTGCGTGCTGAAGTCGCTTAAATGACCCCATTTAAAATAATACTTACTGCATCATCTTTCAGCGGTCTGTGCTGTCTGGTCTTTACTTTGTGTGTGTTTCACCTGTAGGTGTCGGGAATTAGAAGCCCGGAACGATGCCTTGACTCCATGTTCTTTAGTCCTGTGGAGGGTGGAAGTGAGGCAAGCATGGGAAGACTTCACTCACAGCTCCACTCAGCTGCCGCTGGCCTTTGGGACCATCGCCATGCTCACAGTTTTTGTGTTGACCACACTGTTAAAATGTCTTCTGGGTAAAAAAAAACATTCACCTCATCTACTGTGACCAGAAATCAAATTACATCATTTCACACATTAAGAAGTCTGGTTGTTTCATTTTGATGAGTTTACAATTTGTCTTAAATGTGACACACAGATGAATAATGAACAAGTAGGTAACCCTAATCCAGTGGTTATTAAACTTTTTGTTGTAAGGCCGCTTTTGTACGGAGTGCATCCAATGCGTCCCCACTAATAAAGATTGTAATCTTAAACTTAGAACTTTAATTAAACTAAAACATATTCAGTGTTACAATACTGTAACATCAATTATTTGTGTTGGTGGTCTTATTTTCCTGTTGTTTGATTGCATACAATTCATGATACATTTCTATAATTCAAATTTCTCTGGATCAGTCTTTGGGGCCCTCAGTCTGAGAACCACTGCCCTAAACTGTTGATTAATGCTGTAATCACCTCTTTCATGATCGACTGACTTCTTTTTATGTGAAAAACGTATTTAATAGAAAGTGTATGTGTTAATAATAATTTGTTTGCGTTTTTAATTTCATTTAATCATTTACTTATGACTTTTTTTACAATTTCTTAATTTCCTTTCACAGATTGTTACTCTACCCTGTCTCATTCAACCAATCAGTCATCAGAGATCCAGCGTGATCCCCCACGGGAGACTCAGAGCAGTCAACTGGATTCCAGCGCACATCAGCAACACACACAACAGCGGTACGTTGAAAGGAGTCGGGCAAGTCACATCAGCCACTCACTGCAGGAAACAGCAGATTTAATTGTCATGGCGACGGGAGTCTGTGTTTGTGTGATCTTCACTATGCTCATTTCCCATCTGCTGTGAAAGGAGGACAAATGTTTTGTGTAAGACGGGACATTTGTTACACACTTCACAAGAAAAAAATGAACAAATTTATTTAAAGAGTCATGATCTTTCCTAATGAGAACAGAGCCAAATTTTGTGTTGTGTTAAATAATGACCCATGGCTGTCAATATGTTTCTCCATTACTTGCTGATTAATTAACCCATAATAATAACCAACAACATTGTTCAACATTTGATTAACAAATTACCCCAGATTGACATTACATTATTGTTAAAAACGATTGAATAGACTTGAACACTTGTATGGTGTTTATGTTTTTGTTATTTTGCAGATGTTCACAGGTCTATTGGACCCAAAGCATTACTCAGCATTATTTAAATAAGTTGTTCTCAAACAAGGGGCCATGCCCCCCGAGGTTTCCCCCATATTGATCCTGCCGATCACAGTTTTTGTGGCATTTTATGAAATATAGAAATTGTATAATCGTAAATGTTTTTGTTTTAATTCATATTTAAGTTCATAAGTCTTTATTTGGGTCAGCCAAATACCACAGAGAGGGCCTAACACCGAGTCTAAAGTGGATGCGATACGAGTCATTACAATCCCATTACAACGTGGGATTGTCGCACCGCACCACGTCCGAAATGGCCTTCATTTTTTAGAACAACTGATTTAAATTAATACACTTCAAAATAGTTTACAGATGTTTATATTACACATTTTATGTAGACAAAACTGGTCCCACAGACCTAAACACCACACAAGGGTTAATCAGTCTATATGGGCAATTCTGTAGAATTGAAGCAAAATTTGAAAGTTGGAAACATCTTGGAAAAAAACATGATGTATTAAAATTTTATAATAACAATGGTTCACATTTCTAGTAATTGTGCAGTTAATTTTGATACTGTAATTTCAGATAGTTTTTAAATATTTTTCCTCTCCCCAAATGTCGTCACTATAACACAATAATTTATAGTTTGATAAGAAGGATTATATATTTTTTGCTATTTAAAATTCACATGTAAATTTTAAAGTTTAATATTTAAAGTTTAATTGATGAGAACTTGTTGTATTTTGAATCGAATCTTGGTAAAAGGTTTTAAATTAATAATTCTGGTTAAATTAAGGATTCATTAGTTTATATTGAACCAAACACTATCATAACATCTAAGTTGAAAGTTAAATATACATTTATTTTTGACAAAACATACTATGTTTCGGTCCAGACACACATTTTCAGTAGCAATGGTAATGATTTGGTATATCACAATTTTTAATCGTATGTAACATTTTATGTTAATACAAATAACTAATCTTGCACATACGCAGCCAGCACATACAGCAGACACACATCTGACCGTAAATATCTAAAAGGAATCCTACAGCTTATATACTATGATATGATTTGCATAACTACGGAGTTTTGTTTATTTCTCAAATAAAGGATTAAGTGTATCTTTTTTTCACAACCAAAGCAATTTTTTGTAACTTCCGAAGCAATGATACCAAGTGATACGTTTCGGTCATGACTGTTTTGGTAGTGCAACTAAATGTTATGGAATAACCTCCAATAAAGTTTCCTTAATTGCAGAAAGAGACTTTTGATCACATTTACTTCTAAAATGATAAGACCGATCTAC
Organism: Triplophysa tibetana; assembly: GCA_008369825.1. Classification (NCBI taxonomy): domain Eukaryota; kingdom Metazoa; phylum Chordata; class Actinopteri; order Cypriniformes; family Nemacheilidae; genus Triplophysa; species Triplophysa tibetana. Next base: position 7,298,321 of record CM017912.1, read on the forward strand.
TCACCATGTAGCTATTAAGAGAGAGGGACACAGTAATAATTATTGATAAAAGATGTAGTGGTGTGGCTAAAATAAGTCTCAACCAAGGGACTAAAACATACACTATTTCAGTAGTGACACGAAAATCCCGGACACTTTTTTACATAAAGTTCATGAATATAACAATGAAATATTAATAATAAAATCTTTGAACATCACTTTTTTAAAACCACCAGACATATTTTTTAAAGCCAAAAATAGAAAAAATCTAAAGTTTTTGGTTTTGGGACAGCCATCTCCTAATTGAAAGTGCCAAATAAATTATAATTGTATATACAATAAGCTCACTGGTCATATAAATATTAGTTTCAATAGATGATACTTGAATACTTTTTAAATGTGTTTTTATTTATGGGGGACAGCAGTTTGCACAAATTCTGTAGAAAGGCCCACTGTAGTTTCGTCAGACCATATATTCCTTTAATTTCTCTCATGTCTCACTTTCTCATGCACTTCTTTCAGTTGGATTTTAGCACAAACACAAAGGTTTCTGCAAGCTCTTAGTAAATTGCCACGGAAAATGCACGACTTCAAAACCACCCATTGTCCACAACAATAATTAATTGCCATCCCTTTCACAATCATATGAATTTTACTGAAATAATGAAACACTGAAAAATTATTTGAAGTTGTTTTTGCTCATTCCAGTTATTTATTTTTAATGCTTATGTTGTTTTAAATATTAAATATAAATATATATAAGTGACCTTGAGGCTCTAGTGGAAGTTTGCTGACGCCCCTGGTGGAGAAACGCTTTAGTTTCAATCAAGTCTGTGCTGTATCATTCATGAACCACAAGAGGGCATCACAGTTCTGCGACACATGCCCTCAGCCAGACAATGAAAACATGAGACAGATTTGCTAAAAAACAAATTTTGTGATTTGGAACTCAATTAATTTTATTCAAAATGTGAACTTAAATGTAATGACCCAATTAAAATACAAAAACAAACTACATTTAAAACAAATAAATCTTTAAAGTATTAAAAATGTAAACCATCTATCAGACAAAATATAATAATTCCAATTTATTAATGGCACTAGACTAACCTTGAGAAGGTTCCCTCATAGTGGTGTGTCCCATGTGAAACTCAAATAAACAAGTTACATTGTTTTTCCTACATCAAGACCAAATTTGGGTAATTTTACCAAATGGGTCCCAGGGCCATTGTATTCATAAAATGCATACAGTTAATGTTAATTTAAACATACATTTTATTATTAAGAAAAGTGCCCTACACATTAAGCAAAAGGCAAAAAAACTGCTCAGAACTCTATTAAAATAAAATATACTGAGAATAACACTATCTTTCATCAAAGTTTACCATGAAATATAAAGGTTAAATCCTTCATCTATGTTTTAACGTTTTATAAAAAAATCTATATATTTCAGATATATTACACATTTGAAGTCATGTCGTCATGTTTTTATATGCAGTCCTGTTACCCTAACACATCCTCACCTAAAAATGTTCCACAAGACTTACAGGCTAACTTGGCAAAAAGGCAAACCTTCTTTCGGGAGGGGCAGAAAAAGTGGGCCATGCCCTTATCCCCAGATTCAGGTCTGTCGAGTATAGGCAGGGATTGGAAAATGTGAGTTAATTTAAACTGCAGACTTTCTTTCCCCTCGGAAATCGCAGAGACCAACCTGTGCCCGGACATGGTTCTGTGGTCCAGCTCCAGTAGGAAAGCCATCATAGTTTAGTTGACTGTACCTTGGGAGGGGCCATTGTTAAAGTATTTGATAGAAAGAATCTCCAGTATGCCAACTTAGTAGCTGAGGCTGAAGCTTGGGGCTGGACAGTGAAAATGTTTCTGGTGGAAGTGGGCTGCAGGGACTTTGTTTCCAATTCCACGAGATACCTGCTTAAGGAAGTGGGGATCAGTGGACATGCCCAACGGATGACAGTCAAAGAACTGGACACTTGCTGAGAGAACCAACCCTTGGCTGTGGTTAAAACGGAAGGACACAATATTTACATTTATGCATTTGGCAGCCGCTTAAACATTTGTTTCTTAGTATGTGCAATCCCCTGGGAACGAGCCCACGACCTTTAGTCTTACCACTGAGTTACAGGAAAGCTATATACACAACATGGGCTGCTATAGGACCATGCAACCCAGGTCTGATCAACTTGCGGTGGGCCTCCCTTGACTGTGGGTGTCTTGTGATAAAAGTCTGAAACACCCAATGAGGTTGAGGTTTACAACTGACGATGTGTTGCATTGTTGGGAAATATCACCTTTGGGAAGGCAACACCTTACCAAAAGGCATCTTTCACCCTGGATAACGGATATGATGCAAATGGGATCGGACAAGAGCAAGGAAAAGTAAGTAAATATGGGATGTATTTCTGTGATCATATATCCCCCAAGCACAGAGGATGCCAACGGACGAACCCGGAGAAACCTTGGACCTCCATTCCTCTGTTCATATTCTTGATTGCTCCCCCTGTCATGCATAAGGTGTGGTAAATGTCCTATTGGGCAGTTAAACTGTGCTGAAATCCTAGGATTATCTAGTCCTATTAAGCAAATGTGAATTTAGAGCAGAACTGAGGCCCAGGTGAATAATACAAGTTAATTTGATCATTTTCTTATCTTTTAGGATATTTTAGCTAACTGGAGACAGTCAATCTCAACATACCGTCCTGTACCTGAATTATTTATTGGAAGTTATTTCTTTAAAAACAAAGGGTGGCAAATCATTACAATATGCTAAAAATCATCATGTTATTATTATGCTCGCCATGTGGCTTTATGTCATGTTTTTATTTGTTTTGTGCTACAAATTAGGTCCAGTTACATTTAAACATCTAAAATTAAAAGTGCTTAAAGGGTTCAGTCCAAGGTTCTTTAAAGAACCATCTCATTTTTTACCTTTTTTAATCTGAAGAATGTTTTGAGAAACAGATTCTGTGGCATCGTGAAGCACCTTTATTTTTAAGAGTGTAGTACTGTTACAAAAATACACCTATCTTCCATTTATAAACTATATGAAAATAAAATAGTTTTCTGAGATAGATCAATACACATTTTGAATGCTTAAACATCAATCATTAGATGAAAAAAATAGGCGATTTTTTCATGTTTCATTCTTTGCAATAAAAACATCTTACAAAATTAGCAATAAATACAAATGATGCAATTAGGTCTATTTGAAATGCAAAGTATAAAGCCAAACAAATTTATACTTTTTTATTTGCCACTCGAACTGAAGAAGGACTTAATACAGTCCACAAATTTATGTTTTTATTGAATATTTTTAATCTTCTTTGTGTATGCCTTTGCAATACAGCTTTAGCCGACTGGGGGGCTATGAAGAACTGGGCCCGTATTCTAGAATGCTGTAAATTTATTTTAAAAGCATTGACAAAAGTGAAAGATGTGGTTAGGGGTGTGTCTGTTTTGGTGATTTGAACATCTACAGGCTATGAGAAATCGGACACCCTGCCTTTAAGTATGGGTTATTAGTTTGAAATTGCTCAAGTCTTTTTTCCTGTTTACCGTACTCACGCGCACACAAACACTATATATACATATCCTTTCTTTATTTTCTTATGAACCATGGTATTTATGTCAACGTATTTGATATAAAATGAACAGTGACACAATAAGTTAAGTGCTGTAATTGTTTGTGTGATCACTATAGAAGGTTGTACCAGAACCAAATTATCTCTGCTGCATAACTGCATTTCTACAGTTGCTCAATATGTTAATGTTGTGATTTCTTCTATTTCTGGTGCTATGGCATTTCTTCCCCGTTATAATAGGATCGGTCACAAACACCTAATGCGTTATGTCTTAATAACTCACTGTCATTCACTTCTCTTCAATGTAATTTTATTTTATAGGGCTTTACAATTTGGATTCCAGCAAAGCAGCTATACAAGAAAACCAAAATAAAGACAATCAAAAGTTGAACAAACACACACTCAAAACAATAAAATAAAATATCTGAAAATAAAAAAATTCTGATAAACCTTAAAAGTAATATGGAAATTGTCTGGCATTGCAAACACATTTCCTCTCATCTTTCGTGTTTCGTCCATTTTCTCTGCTGCTCAAGAAACTCTTAAGTCTCTTAAAAGTCCTCCTCGCTACTCCTAAAATGTTGGACCTTAAGAACTACTTTTTTGCTTTACTAGGATATTTTCTGTAATTCTAGGCGGAAACCATATTTATAAGAATTTTCTTAAAATTTTGTCACTAGGAGCAACACTTTACGTTAAGATTGTTCATGAATACAGGCACTGAACTTTAGTAATGGGCATATCTGAATGATTGGTGGACAGTTGCCCAGATGATCTTTACTAGCCAAATAAATACCAAAGTATTAAATAAAAGAAACTCTTCATTATTAGTGGTGGCAGTTCAGATTTTTTTCTGTATGTTACATTATTTCAATACACAAATGTTTTTCTGGCTTCATGAATATAGAAGAAACAGTAAAGTGCAAGAGACAACAGCTTTAAAGATGTAGTAGCCGATATGATATCTGGTGTGTTATCACTTGATAATCAAATGATAGTGTGTTCTGACAGTACTGATAATGTGTTCAGAAATGGGGCTTTCGAAATTCATGTTTTTTTCAAACACACAGAACAGTATGACTACTGTAAAGTCCATAAGCCTCACTTTGTTTTGAAACGTGGTCAGAATTAAACGTGGGGCGGTTTATTCACATTTTCTGCATATGTTTATGATTTTGTTGAATGCTACTGTATAAAACAGTGATGTTTGGCCTAATATTTATTTTCTGTATCTACATTGCATTTTTGTTTACAGTTTACTTGTTATCCCTCTCAGCAGATAACTTTCACTGTAGAACATTGTATTGAAATGTAGATATGAGCACATCAAAGACCAAAGAGCTTTAAATTTAGAACAACAGTGTTCACATGGTATATCGAAACATTCACTATTATGAAAAAAGTGTTTGCCATTTGATGCAAATGCTTCATTCTGACATGTGTTTATGGTATTTTGAATGCAGTGTTACTTTTTGAAGGAGATCTCAGGCATTTTGCATTTTGTGTGTGCAGTTTTGGGAATTGTGTGTAGAGTTTTGAGAAAAGGTGACATAGTTTTGAAAACGTGTGTAAGCAGTCGGAAAAAACTGTAAACTTAATTGTATCATGTTCAAAGATATTTACTTACTACTTTACTTACTTTACTAACTATTTTGTGGTGGGACTAAATTAATTATTTTAGTTAATTTCACTAGCTGAGCAGTGAATTTAGAGTTCCCAGCATGCATTGCATGAGACAGCATTATGAGGGTCATTTTTGTGAAAAAGCGGTATTTTATGTGCTTTACAATAAAATGAGACTTGATAGTCTTAATTGTTCAGTTCTCTTTACGATTTAGATTCTGATTGTATTTTTGAGTCTCTTGGTTATCGGTCAGAAGAATGGTGCTTGAGTGCTGAGGTTATGGGAGAGCTCATGATGTGTGTTTTTTACTCCAGTTAACAGTGGTGCTAATGCTAGTACTGTGAGTCAACTCCCAGCTTATTTGTAGGCTACATCATATAAATTGTATGCAATAATAAATGTTAGACTGAAGTGAAAAACGTTCAAAAAGTAAACTCCAATGCTCAAATTAGTATTTCTTCTTGATTTTTTAAGTTTATCATGTGACATTTGCTTGAACAATTTATTCATGGATATTGCACTAAAAATAACATTTAAAGTAGGCCTACTTAAGTTGGCCATAACTTTGGCAGTTTCTGCATATCTCATCTTAATCTTGAGTATTTACAGAATAGTATCATACCTTTCAAATATCCGTAATGTCTTTAGTTTGATCACATTTATAAAAGACAGATACAGCTGTATGGTTATTTCCGAAAACATGACACATGCTCAACTTACATGCAGATCCAATGCCAACAAAACACAGAGATATGACTCAGTTTCACTTGCCGCATGGTGTTCATCTCCGGCACCTTTTAGCGCTAGGACCGCTGCATCAATCAGTTTCAAAAGACACCCAAATCCATTGTTTAATCCACAGTTATAAAACATCCTTCACTGAAATGCTGTGAACAAAAAACACACCTCATCCTCTAACACTATCGCAAGAGTCAAAAGCTGCAGCCGAAGAGCATAGAGACCAAGAGGTGAAACTCTGGTGATTTTGGGGAAACACAGCAGCCTCCATTTTAGGGTGAAAATGCTTAATAACTGACATGGTTTCTAGCAAGCCAAGGCTTTGTCATCATATATTATCATCATTCAGGTTGAATTTCAGCTCTAATGGAATTTTTTAACAAAGCAGCTGAAATTTCCATCACAATAGAAAAAAAGCAGAGTCCATTTTATCCCAAAATGGAGGAAATCGCAGGGCGATGGTGTTGCAATGGAACGTTATTTTAAGTATCGCCTCTTGGTATCTATAATCTTTGTGCAGCTGCAGGCCCACAGCGCAGCCAATCCTGATGGTAAGCAGGTCTTACCATCGCTTGTTGGTTGACACTTGGGTGGGCTACTTCTTTCGCGTTGCAGTGAGAGTGCTTTACCAGGAGAGTTGCCCAATAAAGGATTATGAAAAGTTATGTAACGGATTTTATTTTCTGAAACCTATTAAACCTTGGGAAGTGTATCCTGCACAGAAATACTATGTTGTTTAACTCATTTTTTGACAAGCATGACAAGACTTTTAACATTGTCAAGAAGTCAGAATGCATAAAACACTGTTACACAACCCTTAAAAATATTTTTTGTAATATTGTTACCATAAATAAAATTTTAAAAACGAGGTTTCTGTACCATAATTTAATTTTTAAAAAGTAAATATCTGCGCAATTTTTAACTACTTTAATAATATAAACTTTATTCATACTAACTTTTTTCAAAATATCTTTAGTGTTTCACAGTTAGACATAATATGATTGAATGAGAGCCCTCGATAATATCCACTACTAAACACACTCAAATAGTGGAATATATAGGGTATTGGGTGTGATTTTCATGTGATTATTGGACCAAAGTCTAATATTTCCTGATGAGACAAAAGCCTAGTCAAGAAACTAGACTCAATATCGATGTCTGCGCTGAGACGAACAGTTCATTGAAATGACCAAAAAAGCATTCAACCAGACCCTTAAAAATTCTCAATTTTTATCTTTACAAATATCTAAAAACATTAACATGCTTAAATAGTCAACACATAACAAACAACACTTTTTGCAACATTACTATTAAGGGATTACTATTCTACAATACTATTCTATTCTAATTACTATACGTGAACACTGACACTGAATCAAGGGTTAAAGACAACTGAATATTCACATGTATATTGCAATCATCTTCACATCATAATCATACATTTCTGATTGCAAAAACATTGCTGTCAAACATAAATAGTAAAAGTTGTCTAACCCCAATCATATTCAATATTATAAACAATCAACTATTGTGATGTAAGTAAAAGGAACCACGCTTTTCCAAGAGCTATAACATTTAATAAATTGTAGCACCGAATTATTTTGCTGTTGTCAAAATAAAATAAATACCTCATAAAATAATTCTGACACGACGTGAACGGAGCATAATTAGAACCGAACGAAGTGACGAGCAGCTTCACTTTACATTTCAATCTGCAGAATCACATCTTGCGCTACTCATGTCGTAAAGTAATGGTTCAACCTTAGCCAGCCTGCATCAAATAAAGTGCAATCATTAAAAGACGTTACAAAATATTACCACATTAAATTAATAACAATTATCCATTTAAACATTACAAACTGGTTGCAAAAACTTTCCCCTCATCTTCTATAGTGAGTGCTGGATTGTCATACACCTCTAATCTTTTGTCCTCTTTCAACTCGTCTTTTTCTTCATCATTGCAACACTTGCAGCAGCAGCAGCAGCGAGTTCTGCAGAAGGTCATGGCCATCGTGACCAGTCTGTCCCAGGGTTTAAAGGAATGCAGCGGTCTGGGCAGAAAGTCCCAGCTGCGGAGGCATGAGGGCAGGAAACGCGGGCACCGGCTCTGCATGATGTTCACCACAATCACAAATACCAGCAGGACTAACACGGGCACGCCTACGCCCACTAAGACCTGCCACCCTGCGATGGAGAGGCCTAGGACCGATAGTGGGAAGAGGAAGAAGCACAAGAAGAGGTACAGGGCAGCAAACCAGCGGTAATTGGCCGTGTGGTTGCCCAGAGCTTTGGCCAATCGTATAGGGACACGGGTGATGGGAATGGGGTACCATAGTAAAATACCACAGATATTGAAGACGAAATGGCAGAGAGAAATCTGGAAAAAAATACAGATGACATTAACTGTGACACAAATATACAAGATGAAAATTCATTTACTCAACCTTACACCAAGTCTACACCCTATGCGGCGCGACAAGAGACAATAGAATGCATTAGAACCCATTGTAATTTAAATTATAATGCTGCGGTGCTGCAATCCCATTAGAACAAAGCCGTGTGTCGTGTTGCGCCGCGTCTGGTGTAGACACAGTGTTATACTGACTAAGGTTTTCTTGACAGAATAACGTGATCTCTAACAAACCTGTAGTGAGTTAGCCAGTGTCTCTCCTGGACTGGCCATAGCAGCTAGAATAGCTGTGGTTGTTGTGCCAATGTTGGAGCCCAGTGTAAGTGGATAAGCCCTTTCAATGCTAATAACACCAATACCTGAAGAGACCAGAAAAAAAAAACAGCATTTGTCAATTTCATGAAGCATGCTAGCATTGACTTGGTTTGATTATTTTAGATTTTCACTTTACTAATTACAAAGTTTCTAAAACGACATCTAACTAAAATGAAACCTAATGTGTGACATAAGTATTTCATCGGTTTACAGAGTCTTTAAACAAATCTGTAGTTGATAACAATGGTAACATGACAACTATCTCGAGGTATGAAGGTCAACGGTTACTGTACTGACCGACGAGTGGAGTGATGGCAGAGGTGAAGACAGAGCTGCTCTGAACAATGAAGGTCATTCCTGCTCCAACAATGATGGCGAGGTAACCGGTCAACCAGCCGAAGGGGAAGGGGAAATCTGCCCAATCATATTTGAAAGGTGTTGAACTGTATCAGTGTAAATGCTAGTGTGCGTATATATCAAAAAGTACAGTGATCTACAACTGACAGCACAAACACAGATAAACGCATGACACTTATGCATCATTTGTTATTATGATGTATATATCATTATGTTACAAGCAGTGATAAGATCCTTAAAAAAAAAAAAAAGTAGTTCCCTACTGAATACATTGTCATAATGCATTTAAATTACACTTCTATTGAACAGTCCAAAAAGTAATGCACTACTCGTTAATAACTGCTTCACAAAAATAGTGGTGGGCAGTATTATCATGCATTAAACTACATTTAAATAGCATTTTTACTACATTGCTTCGTAACTTCAAACTAACTTAGCCATGTGTGAATCATGATGATTGTTTTTATTGAACATGTCAAATTGGTTTAAAAATCACACAGCATCTCTCGATTTAACAACTCATTGATAAAAAGATTGTTTCACTGATTGTTTTAAGTCTGCAGTTCACAAATGACTGAAATGTTTGTTCATATCCGACTCAAATGAGGTCAAGATACGGAAGATCCTCAAAGACTGAGTTTAGTATTGATTGTTGTAAAAGTGCAAGCTGTTTGTGTCACTGTATGAAATGAATGTCTACGAAAAGCACATTGCCTTCACTGCTGTGTAGAAACCTCTTTAAATCTAATTTTTTTTTAAATCAACACAGATGAACCTAACTTAAAGTTTAAACATTACCAGCAACAAGCTGTAAACATTACACTTGTCTTATATTGACGTATATTTATATATGAATTTGAACTAAATTAACCCATTCCGTAAGCATTTCTTACGTAAACAAGAAGTGCTGAAGATTAACTTCATATTTCGTAACTTTCGGAATGTTATTAATTCATCTAATGACTATTCATATTGAAAATTAAACTTAAGATGTCTCTTAACATTCTTTGGTAACACTTCAGAATAGGGACCAATTCTCATTTTTAACTTGTTGCTTATTAGATGCCTATTTTTAGCATATTGCCTGTTTATTAGTACTAATAAAGCACATTAAACATGACCATATTCTACTTCCCCAATCCTTCCCAATACCTCGACCTAACAACTACCTTACTGACTATTAATAAGCAACAAATTAGTAGTTTAGTAGAATTTAGGCAAAATTCATAGTTAATTGTTTTTTTAATACCAAGAATTGGACCTTAAAATAACGTGGGACAAATTTTTTATGTACATATGCTTTTATTGCATTTTCTGTCCTCTTTTGATTGACACGATAAATCTACCAATACCGATTACCGGCCAATAAATCTCTTATACATAATAAGTAATTGTAATCTTTATAAGGGGAAACTGCAAAACTAGTCAACGTTACTGAACTATTGTTAGTTTAAAGTAATAGCATTAGTAAAACATTAACAGTTAGATATAAAGAATAAGAATGTACCTGAGTATTCTGAAACCAACAGAACGTGTGCATACACACACACACACACCTGTGGCACTCAGAAATATTCAGAATGAAATAATATTCCTGTACAGCTCATCAGACACCAGGACTGAGTCACCTGGGCTGACTATCATATGACAGGATACACGCTAACACGCTTTCAAACATTACAGCTGCAGGAATGTGATAAGCTCGGAATCTGGGTGGGTCGGCAATTGCTACACGAAATATTTGCTAAACCTGTCTTTCATTTCCTTGAAAAGGAAGACTCTGATAAGCGTTTCACTTTGAACATTCACACCTTCGTTTTTGAAGTTAATGTTAGTGGTGTGCATAATCTCATTATAAATGATTATTTATGATATAATCAGTCTTGTGTTGACTCACCTGTGTTGAGAACCTTTTTAATGACGATGGCCACCTGACCCTTCAGCATGGAGTTCAGCAGTTTGACGATGAGAATGAGACAGGTACACAGAGCCAGCAACGACAGAGCCAACAAAATCAAACCCACCGCCAGGTCCGGGAGATTAGCGTTCACAAATATATGAGCACCTGAGGAGAGAGAACATCACAAACATTACTGAAAAGCAAAGCTCACAAAATCGTTGACAGTATTTAATATTCGGTCTCAGATGTAAACAAAATATCTTAAAGCCTGACAGGTCATTTTCTAGTAGTCAAGGATGCATGGTGCGGTCTATAGATCAGTTACTCTTTCACGGCTGATGGAGTTGGGAATGAAAAATACTCTGACAATTCCTTTGAAGCAAGACTGGAATTTCAACATTGGGTCGAAGTATTCCGGAGATGAAATCCCCATTGATTTGAATCGACCAAATTTGACCCCATAGCAAAAGCCCTCCTTGCAGAATGGCTGAGCCTCTTTGTTCAGGTGAGACGGCCCAAGGCTGTTAAGGAAGAAAAGCCCTATTGAAAACAGAGTTGGTGGAGGAGGTGAGGGGGAAAGGTGAGGCTAAGATGGCTCTCAGCACTCAGAGAAGTTATTGTTCTTGCAGTGAATCGTGGTCGATGGCTTGGAGTTTAAATAAGTGAAGTATGTAAAAAAGAAGGGGGGAATGGATTATTAACAGGCTCTGTTGATCCAGAAGGTTCCTGTCTCAGTTCCTGCAAAGAATCGAATCAAAGCTGAGGCACTTACATTTTTTTATGTTGAAGGTTTCTGTCAGGTTTTGTTCGGTCCAGGTTTGGTTGTTCTCCACCCAGCATAAGGCATCAGGAGTACAGTTTGCAATTCCAGGGACTGTAATGTTCACAAGGTTCTGAAATAAATAAAACACACAGTCAAGCACAAGAGAGAAAGAACATGAAGCTCAGAAGTAATGTATATCAAATATATTTCACACTGCTTTACACAATGCGTGAACAACGTGACATTTAAGAAAAGGTATCTTTACAATGTTATTTCCAGTTTTTCCCACATCAGTAGTGCAGGCGACAAGCAAACAGATTTATCATTACAAATGGTCATTTTTATACGTGTCACGTTGCATGTTAGGAGAGAAGTGCAGAAACTATTTTGATGGTTATATTAGGAGCAGCTCATATGGCTGTATTCAGAAACCTAAACCTAACGTATGAAATATTTTAACGCATCAAAGGTGCGCTGTTGACACGAAGACCGTTTCCAAAGATAAGCATTTCTTTAAGTCAGTGGTTAGAGCATGGTAAGGGATTTCACTTACTTGAAAACAAATGTATAGTATAATGCAATCTAAAGCGTAGTTTGTTCTTGAACTAGGACCCATGCCCACCGTAGCCTACATGTCGATTTTCATTTATACTTCTACGTCATTGTCCGCGTCGACAGGCAATGACCACTAGCGTGTTGCTTGTGTAACCAAGACAAGAGCCGAAGAAGCAATCGCTTGAGAAGCATTTGCAGTGACAACAGCAAGTAAACAGTCACATTTAATGCAGATTTGAGATGTTTAATACAAAAGTACAAATATTTTACATAGACAATTCATTTCGAAATGCTTTTGAGTAAACCTGACTATCGGGGAGTTTTATTAACTGAGGGAGGGGTTCAAACAGACCAATCCCAGGCTACGTGGCTCTGCGTAGGCTACGGAGTTGGACCTACACTCGAAACTGAACTTAATTCGCTTTGGATAAAAGCGTGTTTAATTTTCTGGGCTGGGTTCATCCCTTCTGTACTAAAGCTAGGTTTAGAACCACCAGTTTAGTTACCTATTTTTACTACAAAAATTAAATCATAACTTACAATAAAAATTTATCCGAAAAGCAAAAAAAACAATTTCACTTATCCCTAGGTTTTGGAATAAAGCTATAGATCAAACGTAGCAGTTATCCATTAACAAGATAAGGGCAGGAATTCAAATTAAATACTTGCCCATCTAGATTTATTATGAAAGTCATTAGCCATTTGACACAGCCATAGTTTGGTTATGTTTCATCAGTCTCAGGTGACTGATGGGAAAATAAGAAACCCATCTTAATGTTTCTCACCGTGACTTTCTGAGTTTTACACCAGATCTTAATCAGACTTTTATTTTGGGCGGCAGGATCTCCAGTTGCGATTCCACTGATAACAGAGCTGTCCAGCTGAAAGATAAGCGTTTACAAAAAAGTCAGATTAGGAATGTTGACTAAATATTTTTTGCATTTAAAATAATTCATACACTACATTCAACTATGTAATACAGTGAGCATCTGATTATGTATACAATGAATATATTACCCTTGTATACATGCTCCTTTCGCATTTTTAAAACGTGTCTGTCGGTGGCTATATACACTTCATAACAGCTGATGTTGATCTTACCTCAATGATGTTCTTGGTGAGGGGTTCAGTAATGACCTTTAGCAGATCTGGAGCATCTGCACCAGTCTGAATATCAAAGGAGTCGATGATAAGTTTTGTGAGTTTGTAGAGGAACCCTGAGGCCACCTCAAGAGGCAAGAGCACCAACACAGACAGCCAGTTAAAGAAGTCATGGACAGTGGCACCAGCAAACGCCCTGAGACAGACATTTAATTGATGTTAAAACAATCAAAGGCCTTTTGTGAGTTCTCAGACTTAATTTCTTCATCAGCAAGTAAATTTAGAGTGGTTGAAAAGTGCTGTACCACTACAATTTCCTGTGAATATTTTTGACGATTGAATTTTGTAGTTATCACGGATAATGGGCATTATTGGGCAGATGACCATTTGCATATCACAAACCAGTCTTTTTAAATTGATGGATTTATATGATTTACCCTTGTTACTGTATATGTCCAATAAATTGCATTTACTTTAGAAATTTCACAGAATTTTGATATTTTTTAAGCTTTTCTGAGTTCCCCTGATATTTTCACCCTGCGACATCAGCCATTTTCCATTTTTATTATATTTCTTGTTTTGTTCTGAAACCAATTACATTTTTGTGTTTTATGCAACTATTGCCTCAGTTGGCATTACCTGCGGAATTCATTGCGATCTCCCGCTTGCATCACAGCTACGATGGTGTTAGTCACAGAAGTGCCGATATTAGCACCCATGATGATTGGCACTGCGGACCTTACCTCCAACACTTAAATTCACAATGAGAAACAACTTTTAATATTTCAACCTATTTTTAACTGTATGATTTGTAGTTGATTGCGAGTTCAAACTTATTAAAATGCTTGGTCACAATCTAATATGTTGTTCTAATTTACAATGACTGGTTTGACTTCAAACATATCATTTACTATGACAAAATCAAAACCGGACCATGTTAAATTATCCTCAGAATAACTAACATTTCAAGTAACGAAAGCAGTTTTGCAGTTTATTGCTCTGTGCTATTGTTCAGCCTTTAATGACTGATTTATGACAAGACAGAGAAACTCACGTCCAGATGAAACCATGCTGACCACAATGGAGGAGGAGGTGCTTGAGCTCTGAACCAGAACAGTGACCAGAACTCCAATGACCAGTCCAGCCACAGGGTTAGACAGTACTGCATTGTCTTTGAAGATATCACCAGCGGCCTTTCCTGTGTAAAACAATAAAATTAAGCTATGCCACTTGTATCCACAGCACATATGTCTTCTATATTTCTGTTCAAAGATAAGAAGCATCCGTTACACATTAACCCTGTAAAACGGGGACATGCTTTGAAATGGTGAAAAAGTACACTTTACCCTATAAAACTTTTTCCATTTATTATAGCATTGTTCTACAGTATAATTCTAAAGTCTACAATACAATAGCATAGCTTTAATGCAGAACATACTCTAGCATCTGTTTTATGGGTGTTCGGTGATGAAATGCAAGAGATATTTCTTGAATTGATTATGTTTTCTTTGAGATCAAAAATATATGATTTTATACATTTTTGTCCATATTTATGTTTCTGTGTGTTTTTATTTAAGTAATTATGTATTTTTAATAATCTATATAGTAGGCTCTGTGTAGTCGTGTACAAATATCTCCATTAGGACAAACTAACGTCCCAGACCTGAATCAAAGACTACAGATGTTAACAAAACAATGCAGTGAATTACTATTCTTGCAATCTAGTTCGCCTATTTATACTAGCCCTAATAATAGGTATTTTTTTGTTGGAATAGTAGGTACTTTTGATTGCATGGCACAAAAGATCCCACAAAATGGGACATACTAACAGGAAGTGGAAGGGACCGTTGTTACCTAGACAACATTGTGGCCAATAACTGTCACACACACACACACACACATCTAAATACAGTTCTTCTTTCTATTAAGGTATTTATTCATTAATTGTTTCAGCTTGCTGTATACTTACATTTGTTAATTTAGTGACGCCTCGGTAATATAAATTATTAATGCAGTGGAGCGTCACTAAACTCCGCCTACTCGTGGTGAGTTGTGGGTAACATCAGCCGTCAGAGTGTGCATCATTCTGCACTTCGAATCTTTAGAATACTATTTTCAACATACTACGATTTGGGACATACTAATTCCACTTTGCTAATACTATTGGGACGTATAGTATGCGGATTGGAAAGCAGGGTTTGAGTGAAAGGGCAACGCTAATAAGTACAGCCTTCGTGTAAAAAAGAAAGACTGACGGTTCTCTGTCGGAGTTGATCTATAAATATAGTGGCGAATCGCTCGTCAACCTTTACGCATGTGCAGCGGGTGAAGCAACTTTATAAGTTGTTTTTAACGCAATGTCAGCTTATCTAATGAAATTTACGGTACATTTTATGTAAGAAATTATTATTCCTTCAACTTTTGTTGTTTAATTGTGATCTTAGCAAATTATCTTAAAGATATCTGTCAACCCCTATTCACGTTGATAAAACTTCGTCTTGTAAGAGTGAAACAGCTGCCCGGAGCCATTGCAAATCTGGCTGCTGGGGTGTTGTTGGTTAGTATGGCGCATACATATATATATAATTACTTCGGAGTCAAAACTAAAATACCGCGGTTCAACATTTCTAGCGAAATAAGTACAAAATAGGTAAGCCGAATGAAACAAAATTCAACCAAAATAGAAATCCGTCGAAAGTTGTATAAAACGTAAAAAGTTTATTGTTAACTTAACCTTACCTCCTACAAGTTGAAAAGAGGAGCTTAGGACGTCCAGAGAACAGACGAACATGTAGAGGAAGCCAAGCAGAAGAACGATCTTTAAAGTGGACGACAGAACCCGGAGAACTTTCCCCCTCGTGTTCAGATCTGCAGAAAAACATCAGAGCCATGAAGCGCGTGCTGGACTCGCCTCGTGTCTGTCCGGCGCGTTTGCGGTCTTTTCTTACCAGACCATTTCACCCCGTTGTCCTGGAGCTCGGGCAGATCCCACGGGTCATCGTCCTCTTTTGGAGATTCCTTTTCAGCCAGAGAGACGGGGCTGTGAGAAGCCAGTTCGGGTTCGGCGGCATCGTTTGCGTCTGTGGGAGTATAGGCGCGTGTCGGAGTGAGAAAGAAAGCAGGGAAAGCGGGAAAAGGGAAGTGCGTGGACGTGGATTTCTAGGAGACGCTTACCGATTTCCGGCTGCAGTGTGACGGGTTGACTTGCCTTCTCACACAGAGGGGCCATTACCTTCAGTTGTATAAACACACAACATATGAAATGCACCTCTTTCCTCTAATTCTGCGCATTCTTTTTCTTTGTTAAGTGTATAATTTTGTAAAAAGTCTCAGTTGATAAGTTAAAACAACGCAACAGAAGTATGTGTAAAAGTTACATCTTTTCTTTTCTTTTCTTAGAAAAAATGTGTAAAATGATACAAGTGTCTGTTACAAGTTCTCAGAAAGTGTATTCTTTCTTTATTTCATTTATTCTTTCTTCCTTTTTACACTGCATATGTGACCCTGCACAACAAAACGTGTCCTAAGTAGCATTTTTAGTATTCGCCAAAAATACAGGGTATGGGTAAAAATGACAGATTTTTCTTTAATGCCCCAAATCATTAGCATATTAAGTAAAGATCACGTTCAATGAAGATATTTTATAAATTTTCTACCGTAAATGTTTGAAAACTGTATTTTTCTGAGTGGATGTCCTTCAAAGGCGATTTTCTCAATATTTTGCTTTTTTGCTTGCTCGGAATCCAGCTTTGTAAACAGTTGTTGTTCCGCCAGATATTGTCCTATTCTAACAAACCATATATCAATAAAAAGCATATTTCTTCAGCTTTCAAATTATGTAAAAATCTTAAAATTGAACCCTAAGATTGGTTTTGTTGTCCAGGGTCACATAAGAGCTTACAAGTGGCAAGTATTTACTCAAAAACAATGTGGTTATTCTGTCATGGAGACCATTAATACATGCTGCATTTCTCTCCGCGAGGCAATGCAATAATTAAATCAAAGATATGAATCTGTTCACTCCCCAACACTCATGGCTGTGTGGGAGCATGAACAGCAATTCACTCCCCAGCATTGAGCACATCCATATTAAAATACACAAAGACCAATGTCTCTACTCGACCTACACTACAGCTAACAACATGTTGTTCCAAAGTAACATAACTACGTTTAAAAAAATCACGTTTTTTATTGTGCATTCCAATTAATATAAATCAAACTGTAGTTGTTTGATTTAAGCCATAATAATACAACTAACTAACACAATTAAAACATGCTTTTTTAACATACATTTTGGAATCAATCTCTTCACTTATTGGTCAATTAATATCATGTATGTTTTCCTTTCTGATGGAT
This sequence comes from Triplophysa tibetana, assembly GCA_008369825.1. NCBI lineage: Eukaryota > Metazoa > Chordata > Actinopteri > Cypriniformes > Nemacheilidae > Triplophysa > Triplophysa tibetana. The sequence continues at coordinate 7,316,015 of CM017912.1, forward strand.
TTTCCTACCTTTCCTTGGAATGTTTGTTCGACGTTTATCCTGAATCCAGTGAATACCTGTAGAGGTGGGACAGGTGGCTTATATACACCTGCAGCAGCGGAGTCCTGCGCGTGTCACTGATCTAAAGTCCGGAGTAGGTGGAATACAGTTCATCTTTCTCAGAAAAATGTAGACTAATTATCTTAATCACAGTGATATAATTTCATAATTCACAACGTCTCAAGGTTTGATGATGTATCAATACACATGGTAAAGAAGTTGAGAATTAAATCGTGTTTGCAAACTTTCTTAAAAGTTTCAAATCGGACAGCAAAATGTATCATTCTGGCCATAGGAAAGTCTGCCCTCTGTTGATGAAAAGAGCTGTAGTTCGAAAGACCGCCAAAGTGTGTGTTCAACCAAACCTAATACCACTCTACACTCTATAATGCAATATGTTACTAAAGGTGAAGGTGATATTCATTCACGTAGCCCTCTAACCTATGCCGTTTCATTTCACAACAGAACTTTAGACACAACATGTATTGTTGATGCTGGTGGGGTACAAAAATGAAACTAATAACTTCTAACTGTTATTATTTATTATCTTTATTTAAGAGAACTCGTAAACTTTCAGTGCAATCAAATAATAAATAACCATTAAGGGTGACATTTTAAGTTTTGGGCATTTTGAATTGGAAGTGTTCAAATTGCATCATGAAAAGATGGATAGAAAGGAAAAGTAATTTTTTAGCATTTATTTGTTTTCCAAATTGTTGTAAGAAATTATAAAAAAAAGAGTACAAGAAAGGGATCTATAAAATGTATATGTATACAATTTGGTGCAAATTTAATGTAAATTAATAGAACATAAAATGAGAATAAATAGATATATAAATAAATAAAATAATAAAAAGTGTTATAATGTACATATCTGAATTGTCTTGATATGCATAATAATCAGGGTTAGGTTATCAATGGTTCATGATATGGAATAAAAATAGCACACTATCACAAATTAAATGTTCATGATGAAAAACACTGGACCTTTTAATTGTTATGTTATCATGAAACAGTACGTGGCATTAAACTATTAATCAATCCCTGTTGGAAGGGATTTGACCTAAGAACATGTCCCTTTATATAAAAAAAAGAATGACAGCACGCTTATTAAGTTAGAGATATATAAATTAATACAATACAAAGAGCTGTACAATACCTTATTCTGAATTTATTATTGTATTTCATTAAATGTAGTTTTTGTTACCAATTTATTTTATAAAATATTTAGAAAGACTTTATTAAGAAGTTTACTCTCTCTCTCTCAAGGTTCAAAGAAGCTTTATTGGCATGATAAAATACATTTTTACATTGCCAAAGCAAATACAAATTTAAAATAAACATGAACAAGTACATAGTAAGATAAAAGTTAAATACATCTCAATATGAACAGCAAAGAAAAAAAGTTTTATTGAAAGTTCTCAGTGACGGTGACCAGATCCTGTCATTTAGGATCAGTTTGTGTGTGTTGTGTCAGTGTTTTGTTGTGTTGTGCTGGTTGTTCTTTCATTGTGGCAGAACTTGACATGTCTTGCAGCTAGGTCTCTCTCTCTCTTTCTCTCTCTCTCTCACCAGCACAGATTATTTTATCTTTATGATATTGAATAAAAATGTCATATGAAATATTCTGACTGGTTAAATATTAAACATAAATGTTGTTGTTTTTTTGTCTCCACTATAAGATTATTTAGATAGAAGTTTAATTGGCACATTGCTTGAGTTCACTGAGGTTGAGAAGTAAACTGTTCAACTCTGCTATACCAAAGTAGATGAGATAATAAACGCATGATCTCACAACAACACCATTAGCACAATTCCCCACCAATCTGGGAGGCAGGTATTTTGTAACTCTGTTCCTATATTTATCTTTTATTTCTCTCTGTGACACATGCATTACTTTGTGAGGGATGAACGAGTCCAACTGTCACAAGTTTAATTTAGATAAGCGAGACATCCAAAGTATGTGCTGTTTTGTCTTTTCCTTTTAATCTGACAGGTCAAAATCTTACTTTCATAAATAGTCTCAGGTAACAAGAGCACAGGTAACTCAACGACAGCATCGGTGGTCGTAACAGAAACCTTGTTCACACCGTGTAGTAACGGAACCAATAACATGGTCTGGTCCCCTGTTAATTATTTATATGATTAATATTAAAAAAACGTTTTTTGATTTATATTGGTTGATACTTTCGTGTAGAGCTTATTAGTCTGTTTTAAAGTGACAACAGAGCAGGCTTTGTTTAACCTGTCAGAAGATGTAGTTGAAGAGGGGCAGACCAATGCTGAAAGAGGTGAGCAGTCCAAGGCTCCATGAAGTGACTAGTGCAGGTCCGTGTGTTGTGGGGGGGGAATGGGGTTAGTGGGTTCTGTGATGCATGGGGCAAGAGAAGGAGGGGAGAAGGTGTGGGAGGGAGTTTAGCTTCCTGACTGCCTGGTGGATGAAGTTCTCCTTAAGTCTGCTGGTCCTGGCGTGAGATCGTGTTGTCACAGGTCAGCGGTGGGGGCTTGTAATCCATGATGGTCTGAATCCCCTGCCACAGGCTCAGAGTGTCTCTACCAGAGGTGGGGGACTCGAGTCACATGACTTGACTCGAGTCTGAATGGCAGGTTGCCATTGTATATGGCAACCTGCTTAAACATATTCCAGTCAATGGTGTTAAAACAGTCTCGAAGTACCAACCTCTAACGACCTTTCCGGCCAGACTTGTATCTGTTTACGAACTGGTTTGGTAACTTTAATGAGTGGTCTGTATGCAGGCATTAGCATGACAGTGATGTGGTCTGAGGTGCCAAGATAGGGGAGGGATAAGGGCCTATTAGTGCTATAGTGCTATTTGCAGACAATGTTGCCCTGAGAGCCCATGATGAAAAAGCTTTACAGCATTGTAGAAAGGTTCATTAAAAGGAAAGAAGAAGAAGGGAACCGGAAAACATTTAAACATTTAATCAAAAAAAAAAGTAAAAAGACAGCCGGCCGCCCCTCCGGCTCTCCTTTAGCGGGGCGTGTTCCCCGTCCCCTGCTTATCCCCCTTGGGCGGACAGACGCAGGCTCCAGCCTCTGGCAGGTGGTGGGCGCACTCGGGATTCCCGCCCCCCGCTCCTCCCCCTCGGGGGATGGACGCAGGCTTCGGCCTCTGGCGAACAGCGGCAACTCCCCCGCTCCCGCTTGGAAAATAGCCACCCCACTTCGACCCAGAGGCGCGGCAGCACAGGTCGCTGTTCCACCAAGGCTTTGACGGTGGCCGCACTGTGCACTTCCGTTTCCCTAGAGCCACCGCTTCGGGCAGCCACTGGCAATCGCCCTTCGTCCGCGCTGCCCGAACTCTCCAGCACTGCGTGGCCACTCGGCGGCGAGGACTCTCCGACAGCATGTCTCTCCTTCCTCCCGGGTTTCGGCACCAATGTAGAAAAAGCTTATTAAAAGAAAGGAAGGAGGAGGGAACCGGCAGACATTCCATAAAGTATTAATATAAATAATAACAGCCGGCGGCCCCTCACGGCCGACCGCCGGCGGACAAAACAAATTTCAAACAAAAACACGGAAGTAAAAAGGGTTGCTGTGAGGATGTTGGAGACAACCAGGACGACCGCCGAATGGAGGTGCTTCCCGTGATTGGTCCTCAGAGTCTTTTCCTAGGACCGGCCGCTGCAGAATGTGTATGGTAGCCTCCAGGGGCAGACTTACCCATTAGGCAAAGGAAGGCATTTGCCTGGGGCCCTGAGCTACCAGGGGCCTCCAAAAGGAAGGGGTGGACTTAACCAATAAGCCATGTAAACAGCCACGTAGAGCCTCAAGTCATCATCAAAATAGTCGGCATATCACTGATAATGTTTTACGTTACTACATCTGTACGAAGGCACTCCCCCCATCATAGATTAGAGTGGACTAAACCCTAACCCTTACCCTAACCCTTGCCTTATATCCGCGAGATGCGTTTGACACTAGCTCAAGAAAGTTAACGCAGCTTCAGAACTGGACACAGCGAGAGTGTCACTGTGTAGTAAATTTGCTGCAAAACGAAGTTAAGGTCCCAGGGAAGAGAGGAAAAACGATGATTTACAAAAGATTGTTGCCAATGTCTCTACTTTACCCCCACACAAACTCCACTGCTGCTACTACAGCAGCAGCGCCTCTCCCGCCAGACACAGCACTCTCCCGGCCACAAGCAATGATAATGTGCCAGTGAGTATTCCTCCATGAACACCGAGAACACAATTACAATGACTGACGATCAAAACATGAGCGCTTGGTAGGAAGCCAGTTCATGTGTAGAAAGGTTGTTTGACTCCGCTGCGCAGACCGATGGGCACATAAAGACATAATAATATAACGTCAGTATAGTGCTAACGATATGCATTACCTCATCACTATCGCTTCATGATGTAATGTAAACTACATAAAAAGGAGCACTACTTAAAGATTATGACCAGAATTATACTTCAACTTTAGTGAGCAACAAGGTCATCACGTGCACTGATTTATGTTTTTATGACTCTTAGAACTGAGGCGGTATGTGTGTTTTATTTTAAGGTCAATGTCTCTGTACTGGAAAATCTTGTTTTACAGAATTATCTATTGAATCATTTCAATGTCATTTAGAGTTAAAGGTCATCTTCTCAGTTTACAAGTACAACGTCCTTTAAATAGAGAAGACATTTAGACATGTTTTATTGTATAATTATGCAATTGACATAGAATTCTAAGGCTAGTAAAATGCTTCTTGTCCAAATAGTAAACGTAGTTGTAATTCTCAGATCTTGCATTTGGAAAGTGTTTTACTGTATGATTACACAGTTGTACTTGGCACTATATAGTGTATTGAACATAAACACAGTTTGCCATACTTTGCGTGTGTATGACAATATTTTGGGACACGAAAACAAAATCTATTGTTTAAATATCAGATTTGAGGTCTGCATGCCACCGTGACTGAAGGAAATAAAGGTCCAGTGCATGACATTTAGAATTCCATGCAAGGGGACCATGTCAGGAACGTGGTAGGAAGAACCCAGATGCAGGCAGTGTAGCAGACACAAGGACTATATTCAAACACAAAACAAAAGCCCACGATGGGGGAAAAGCAAGAAACAACTAATTTTTAAACTTGAAAACAACACTTCCCACACTAGGGTAAAAAACAAAACAACAGAAAACTAAACCTACTTTAAAAGAACACGACTAGACTTAAACAATAACACGATTAGGGAATCCAACAGGGGAAAAACCCAACACAGCGAGGCAAGGCAAGGTAACAAGAGTATACAGGTGAGCACTACTGTGGAGAACCCAAAGTATTATACTTATTAAGAGACCTTCACCAGGGTAATGTACCTTTTAGGGAGGGAGGAAATAGTTTTTTGTGTTCCGGTGGTAGATGTGTGTGCTTGTTTTTGACCTCACTCGCTGTTCGGAGCGACTGATATTAAAGTGGATACTAAGCTGCCTCGACACATCTTCGTCTCTTGCCTCCTCATTTATTGTACTCCACAATTGGGGACCCCGATGCGAGTTGAAAACGGCTAACTTATGTCAAACCACGACGGTAGTGAAAATGCTGCTGCTAGCGGCGCGGCTGACGTTGGTGCTAACTGCACCACCACCGTCAAATTGATGGACTTTTGGCAGCACAACCCAAGGCCGTGGTTTCAATGTCGAGGCCCAGTTTCAGCTGAGAGGAATAACGCAGGACGTTACAAAATATTTCCACGTGGTAGCAGCATTAGATGCCTCTACGACAGCCAGGGCTATGGTGCTGTTAGAGGCTCCTCCGGTTGACCGTAAATACGACGCGCTCAAAACATTCCTGTTGAAACTTTTTGAACTGTCAGAGCGGGAGAAAGCAGAACGCCTGCTGTCTCTGAATGGCCTTGGCATCAGCAAGCCGTCCGATTTAATGGAGAGGATGTTAGCTGTGCTGGGCACCGTGGATCCTTCATTCCTTTTTGCCCATATTTTTCTGCGACAGTTTCCAGTAACTGTGTGCACCGCGCTGGCCATTTCCCCCCTCCCTTCCTCGAGAGACTACCAGGCGCTGGCTGTGGAGGCAGACAGGATATTTATCGCCAAGCGGCAGCAGTTTGTCCATGCGCTGTTGCCTCCCCAGCACACCGCTGCTGAGGACGACCTGGACACTGCAGCTGCCGTGACGGCCCGCTGACAGCGTGAGGGCGGTTGGTGTTAATACCATTCCAATTTTGGGGCCAAGACCAAGCAGAGTTGCCATCCTTGCAGTTTTAGAGCCCAAGGAAAAGCCAGGACTGGCGCTCATTAACAGCTATGCGGCTGTTAGTCGATTCTGGGGCTCAACGCAGCATCCCCCGGTGAAGCCTGTGGACACTATGGTTGGTGGGCATGGCCCCCGATGGACGCCGCCAACGGCACCCCCATTCATACCTATGACATAAGGGATGTGGAAGTATGTTTCGGCGGGCGTCGTTTCGGCTGGGATTTTGTAATGGCCGCCGTGTCTACGATTTACTCTGCGCTTACAGACTGCTGGTGGATGTTACAAACGCCCTGTCTTTTGCTTCATACCCCTGCACACTTGGTGGGTTGGGGGCGCTTTGTCTGTCGAAGTAGCTTGCCACCGGTGACTTGTATCGACGCCTGCTAGCTGAGTTCCCTGACATCACCACGCCCACGTTCTCATCTGCGGTGGCTAAGCATGGCGTGGAGCACTACCTCACCACGGTTGGAGCACTACATCACCACGGTTGGCCCCCCTAGTCTATGCACGAGCCCAGCTTGCGATCGCAAGGGAGAAGCTCGCTACCATGGAGCACCTCGGCATCGTGCGCCGCTCAGACGACCACCTGACACATATCAGGCAGCTATTCGGCAGGCCCAATGAGCATGGTCTAATCCTCAACCCGGCTAAGAGTGAGTTTGGCCGGTCATCCATCACTTTACTCGGCCACCACGTCATCCCGCATGGGGCCGTTCCCCTCCCTGCCAAGGTAGACAGAGTCTCCAGTTTCCCACGCCCACGCTCTGTGAAGTGACGACAAGAGGAAATATAGCGCCTTCGACAGGGAGCTCCTGGGTCTTTCCTTGCCACCCGTCATTTCCGGTTCCTTTTAGAGGGCCGACTTTTCACGGCTTTTGTTGATCACAAACCGCTGATGTTTGCTATGGCCAAGTATTCGGAACCATGGTCTGGTTGACAGCAGCGTCAGCTATCTGCCATCTCCGAGTTCACAACTGACATTCAGCATGTGGCCGGTAAAGACAATTTTGTCGCTGGGCTGTTGCTGGGTCCGTCAAATTAGGCCTTGACTACGCTACTATGGCTGTGGATCACACCGCGGACACTGAGGTGCATGCCTACAGGACAGCCCCCACGGAGCTGCTCATGAAGGATGTGATTTTTGACACGGCCAATGCTACACTCCTCTGCAATGTCTTCACATGAGAACCCCGCACTATGGTACCTGCCGGCTGGAGGTGTAAGGTTTTTGACACCATCCATGGCCTTTCCCTCCCAGGGGGGAAGGCCTCTACCAAGCTGGTGGGGGCCAAGTTCGTCTGGCCGGGCCTGCGGAGGGACATCAGGGCCTGGGCTGCTTCCTGTGTGGCGTGGCAGCAAGCAAAGGTGACCCGTCATATCAAGGCCCCTTTGGCACCCTTCAAAGTGCCAGAGAGACATTTTGATCATGTGAATGTGGACCTGTTAGGCCCAGTTCCCCCCTCCCGTGGTTACACCTTCCTCCTCACCATGGTGGACAGGACCACCAGGTGGCCTGAAGTGGTTCCCCTGTCTTCCACTACATCAGCTGAAGTGGTCCGAGCATTCATTATGGCTTGGGTGGCCCGTTTCGGCACACTGTCCGACCTCTCCTTGGACCGAGGTCCGCATTTCACATCGGAGCTTTGGACTGCGGTCGCCAAGGTCCTGGGGGTGAAAGTCCACCGTACAACAGCCTATAACCCACAGAGCAATGGACTTTGTTAGCGGTTTCATCGTGACATGAAGGCTGCGCAAAGGGCCAACCTTTCAAGCTGCGACTGGGCTGACCGCCTCCCATGGGTCATGCTTGGCCTTCGCTCCGCCCCCGAAGAAGATCTGCAAGCCTCATCGACCGAGCTTGTGTACTGACAGCCTTTGCGCCATCCGGGGGAGTTTCTTCCTGATGCCACGGCCCAGTGGTCGGTGGCCTCTCATCGTGCTGGGTCCCGGGACGTTGCTGATGCTTTTGTTCCTATTCCCACATCTCACCATGGCCTCCCCCAGTCCTACATCCTAAGGATTTACCGTCGGCCAAGTATGTTTTCTTCCGCCATGATGGCCATCGTACCCCGCTGCCGTCCCCCTACGATGGACCCTTCCGCGTCCTGGTGGGGGGGTCTAGGAACTTTGTTGTGGATATGGGGGGCAGGCCTGAGCGGTTGGTGATAGACCGTCTCAAGCCTGCTCATGTGGATATTGGTACACCACTTCAGCTTGGAACACCATGCCCCTGGCCCTTCGCCTGATCCCCCCCTTGTACGTTGACTTCCCTAAAAACTGTAAAATCTGTTCTGTTTTGCAATCATGTATAGAGACCTATGTTTTATTAGGGGTGAATTGTGGGGGGGGGGCTGTGTGGCACACCACAGGTATTATACTTATTAAAAGACATTCACCAGGGTACTGTACCTTTAAGGGAGGGAGGAGTTAGTTTTGTTGTGTTCCGACGTATCTTCGTCTCTTGTCTCCTCATTTATTGTACTCCACACTACAATGATACAAACTTGCAAAACGAACAAGCACAGGACAAGTGACAAGAAGGCATTTTATGGGAAAACTAACACAGAATAATTACACCGGACTGGACATCGGCAGCTCCAGACTGGAGCCATGACTCGGGACCACCGGACTCGGGACCACCGGACTCGGGACATCCAAACTCGGGACCACCTGATTCGGGACCACCGGCACCACACGGACTCGACACTGGACCTGGACCCTGCCCCAAGATTCCCCCTGTCTGCCTCGTCATTGCCCAATTTTCCCCATGGACACTGGATTCTCCCAGCATCCTCTGCACCCCTCACCTGGCCCACAATGGCAATTGCCCTCACCTGCCAGCGATCACCCCATCACCAGGACTCCTTATATACTCACCCAGTTGTCATGTTCGTGTGTCGCTTACCCGTTCTGATAATCTGTGAATTTCATTAAGTTAATAGGTATTAACTGGAGAAAACAACGTGTCAAAACAACAGATAAGACGATCTGCGTTTTTAAAACAGAAAAATCGCAAAAACATTTTTTATTTAAGCAACACAAAACTTATCTTTGTAAATGTTAGAAAAAGTAAAAAAAAATATGTTTATGAAACAACCCTAACTTTTTTTTTATTGCAAAATGTCACTCTTACGGTTTGCTTTTGTTGGAATTCAACGAACACTGCAAAAATGACTGTAATACATGCAGGATTTAAATGATTTATGATTTTATCAATATAAGAAAACACTTATAATATTAAACACATATAAGAATCATTACAGAACACAGAGATTAAAACAAAAATAATTATGGTTGATTATTGCCTTTTATAAAGTAATTGTGTGCGTTTTATTTTAATGATGTCTTAAGCATTAATGAAGCGGTTATGTAAACTGTACATAAATAGCAGCCTACAAAGTTATCCCCATAAACGAACGATCACTGACTTTTGTTTAATTTAAGAAAAAACTCCCGTTTTAATGAATTCATCTAATTACACTGCACAATGAACTTTACATCATTTCTGCTCTTGTTTATGACGTCCATGAGGGAGCAGCGCGCCTAAAAACTGAATTATTTTGCACAGTATTTCGATACCACCTGCAGAATTATTTGGGGTGTTTGAGATGGAGGGAGACATGTTTACTTCTGTAACGGGAGCTTCGGAAGATGGCGCTTTCAGTTATACTGACGGTCAACTGGTAAAGATCTAGACTATTGAAAACGAATAATAGCTGTTTGTTAACAGCACAAAATAAGTCTGCAAATACTCCCGTTATAATAAATGAATCAGAATTTACTGCACAATTACTTTACATGCTGTTTATAATAAACTCCAAGCAAGCGTGCAGTGTGCCTAAAATTCCAATGCACAGTATTTTGCTTCCACTATTGCATGTAGCATGCTTCTCTGTTACAGACTGTGAGAATCTGGATTTCGTCCTGTCCTCTACAAATATTGCATTTGTGTTCAATACAAAATTCATATATCATATGTATTCATTCATATTAGTATAGGCTTCTATTCACAGAATATGTGCTTTACTTTCCTGTTGTTTAACCTCGTTGAGAGTTGTATCATATCTTATGCTGTCATATGCTGATATAAGTATCTGTTGGTCTCCATCTCAAGGTTCCTAATGATGTCAAGGGACAATTGTTTTGATACTGTAAGATTGAGTACGTATATTGATTACGTACTTTGTGATATCAGGTCTGATTGTTCGCAGGAGGAATAAGAATGTCTGGTGATTTTCCACTCTGGTGATTTTCCATGACAAATGTTACCTCCTGTTTCAAGTATATAAATATTGGTCCTTAATGCAATAAACTTTGGACTCTGATTGAACTAGACTCCTGGGTCTGTGTCAAACTTTGACTCAAGATCTGCAAACTCTGTGTGTTCAGCCGACTAAACTCTTCAACCGTAGAATATTGTTTAGACAAGGGGACATGAGAAGTTTACATTCTCACAACTGGGGGCTCGTCTGCGAAAGAGGGGAAGAGACTCTTATCTCTTAGAACCAAGAAAACAAAGCACACCTGAGGCAAGCGCACTGACGATCGGTCACAGACCTACATTAAAAGAGGTAAGTGTTTTTCTATATAGTTCTTTTTTGACTTAAAGAAATCTAACGCTTACCCTGTAGGATTCTAGTGAATTATTTCAATTCATGTTAGTGGGATTTGAATTCCCATTGTTGTGACAGCGAGGCTGGCAACAGTAATTAGTAAAATAATTATTAACGCACGAAAATGAAAGGTTATGCAGTCCTGATCACACTGTAATTTGGGATCGAAGTGTTAGCTTTGCTGCTCAGAGGTAGAGACTTTGTTACTCACAAAAATAATCTGTTTAATGTTTATTCTAAAAGATAACATTCTTACAGTTAAAATTGAAAATATTATTGATATCACTGTTACTGCATGATATATTAAAATATTGTTGTCAGAAAAAGACGTTGAATTTAATATCCACCTCTGATCACAATATAATACATGCAGCACTGTTGAAACGGTTGGTCGATTGAACAATAGGGTTTTTCTTTGTTTTGTTTTGTCTGTACTGTTTTATCACTGCCTGGTTTGAAGTGTAAGATGGGGAATTCTGTTTCAAGGCCACTGCCGGGAGAAACGCCAGTCGCATTTATTTACAGAAATAATCAAGGATTTTATATAGATCCATATGTTGCCAATCTCGGAGGATGGTCTGAGGGAATAAAATCGAAAATTGATATTCCCTATCTGAAGGGAGGTTCCTTTTCTGATGAGTGTATGTTATTGGCAAAGGGCATGGCACATGAAGGCTGGGGAGACCCAATGTGGGATTATCCATATATGAGTAAAGCGTATGCAGTATGGAAAGACATGAGAAAGGTTTGGGACCAGGGTCCGGAAAAACAAAAAATTTTGCGTATGCAAATCAATTCAATTCAATTGAAGTTTATTTATATAGCGCTTTTCACAATGTGTATTGTTTCAAAGCAGCTTTACAGGGCAAACAGGAAAAACATAAAAGGTAAAACACAGCACAGTGCATTGTATTTATACAACGAGTAAGATCATACTAATAAATAATATATAATTTCTAAATAAATGCAGTCTCCCGGTGAGCAGGCCAACACTGCCCTGCTGTGGCGAGGAACCCAAACTCCAATGATTGATTAATGGAGAAAAAAACCTCGGGAGAAACCAGGCTCAGCCGGGAGGGCCAGATCCCCTCTAGCTGCACTCAAACTGCTGACATGTGATTTAAGTTTAGCATTTAATACCAAATATTGTAACTTCAGCATTAATGAGACAAATAGTCCGTCTTTGCTCTTGGTTGGGGGATGTATTGGTCTGAGCTGGGATGGTCCGATGGTCATATTTAAATCAAACCGGTGGCCATTAAAAAAAAAGCCGCCGGGATACACTGCCCCTTGCCAAACACAGACTTCTCCCTCTGCACCATCACTGTCGATAAAACCAAAAGATATGAAACCGGAAAAAATTATTGATAAACCTAATATAACTACAAACCCTCAAAATTCAATGGTTTGGGTAAGAGCTGGAAACACGCTTAAATGTTAGACCATTAAGAATGTCTGATATGGAAGCAATTTGTAAAAGTTTGCCTTCCCCACAATTATCAATTGAAAATGATAATATCACAAACAGCGATACGGGGGCAAACCCACATGCGTTGTATGGGAAACTTCTGCAAATGTTGAAATAATTTTTTAGACAGCTAAGAGCGTTTCTTGATGAACGTCTAGGAAGTCAACAGGACTTATTATTTGCAGCAGGCACTAAGCAGGCAGCGAGAGAATCAGCTGCTCAATTCCATGTGCGTTTTAAGAAAGCATGGATTGAAGATTCTAAATTGCCATTAAATAATGGCATATTGAATGCTATGTTTACAGGCTATCCGGAAAAGAGGAACACTGAACAAAGTTCTTTTTATTATTAAAATATCAAATTATTCACTGTCCATGAGATGATGCATAAATTAAGCATGGATATTAAGTTTACTGATCACAAGGTTGTTTTTTCTTTTCTGTCCAGTTTACAGGCACAAATATTTCACAGTAATAGATTTGTGTGCAGCTTTTTTCTCTGTGCCTGTACACCCAGATACTCAGCCTTTGTTAGCTTTTGCAATAACAAAGTTGCTTTTGCAATTTTTGTGGAAACGCCTTGAACAGGGCTACGCAGACTCACCCATTGTCTTTTCTGCAGCAGTGCACAGAACTTTGGCCAAAATGAATGATCTGCCTTCATCAGTTTGTATTCTTCAGTTTGCAGATGACATCCTCGTGTCGGGGGAGACGGAGGAGGACTGTGAAAAAGCATCTGTAATTGTTTGCAATGTACTTGCTGGAACAGGTTTCAAAGCTTCGAAAGAGAAACTGCAATGGGTCAAAACTAAGGTGACCTATTTGGGACATGTTCTGATGCAGGGTCTCAGAGCAATAGCCACAGATAGGGTCCAGCTGATCAGAAAGGTTAAGTCCCCACGAACAATGCAGCAGCTACAAAGCTGTCAGGGACTCATTAACTATTGTACAGTAGACAGTGGAAACCTGATTGCGTGATTCACGATAGGCACCTGAGGGGTCTGATCGATCACAAAGCTCCGCCAAACACACCATTGGAGTGGACTGTGGAAGCAGATGAACATTTCAATGCCTTGAAAGCAGCCATCACAACCGCACCAGCATTGGGCCTGCCAGACTACACCAAGCCTTTTCACTTGCATGTTAGGGAAGCAGTGGGTGCAGCTTTAGGGGTCCTGTTGCAACAGCATGGCTTAACATATAGGCCAGTTGCATATCTGTCTAAGAAGTTAGATAACATAGTCACATGGATGCCAGCATGTCTTCCTGCTGTGGCTGCAGCTGCTCTGATTGTACAGATGGCTGAGAAAACTGTGCTGTCACACCCTTTAATATTATATGCATCCCATCACGTAGGTGTAATTTTACACAACATGCAAACACAACACATGACAGCGCAACGACGCTCAGGTTACGAGGCTACTCTGCTGGCAACGAAAAATCTTAGCATTCAAACGACAGCAAACATTAATCCTGCTTTGCTGGGTATTTTGGGTATGGTAGACATGGCAGATTTTAATGTTGATCATGATTGCATCTTTGAACTGACCACCTCTTACTCTTCTAGGGTCGATCTGTTGGATACGCCCCTAGAGGGGGGAGAACACATTTATGTTGACGCGTCTTGTTCAAAGCCCTCTGACGGTGTCTACCTCTGTGGCTATGCTGTGGTTTCCGATTCAGGAGAGGTAAAAGAAGCTTTTGCTCTAGATTACAATTCGGCTCAAGCAGCAGACTTGATAGCATTAATACGGGCCTGTGAGCTAATGACAGGAAAGAGAGTAACAATTTACACAGACTCTAAGTATGCATGGAGTGTTCTTCACCATTATGCTAAAATGTGGGAAGTAAGAAATTTCATATCTGCTGATGGAAAGCCAATAGCACATGCAAATCTGATAGGACAGTTAACTGAAGCAGTTCAGCTTCCGCTCGAAGTGGCCATAGTCAAGGTCAAGGATCATGCTTCGGGGGAGGATGAACAGGCTATAGGCAACAGAAGGGCTGATGAAGGCGCAAAGGCAGCAGCCCAAGCTCAGATTAAATCACCATTTCATCCAAAGGATGAAACACATGTAGCAATGACAGTGCACACAACGAATGTATCTGACATTGATATCAAAATCCTGCAAAGTCAACCAACACAGGGAGACTTAGAGCATTGGAGTAAAAGTGTTTGCACTCCTGACAATGAAGGGATTATTAGAGATGAACAGGGTAGGATAGAACTACCAAATTTAGGGTTAATTATCCTAATTAGACATTACCATGGGTTATCTCACACCAGCTGTGCAAAAGTAGTTCAAGCAATTAATCAATTATATTGTATTGCCGATGTTCAAAAAACAGCAAAGCTTATTTTGGATGCATGCTTAACATGTGCTCAGGTAAATCCGCACAAATCAGCTAAGCACGATGCATTGACACATCCGGAAGCTCCTTTTCAACATTTACAAATTGATTTTACGCACATGCCGCCGATAGGTAATCTGAAATATCTTTTGGTAATTGTTGATCGATTCTCAAAGTGGCCTGAAGCATTTCCATGTGCAAAAGAGGACGCCAAAACAGTGGTAAAGATCTTAACGAAGGAGATTGTGCCTAGGTGGGGCATACCTTGTCATGATTCCACCTCTTCTTGTTAGGTAATTCTTGGTCTTGAGGTGGAATCTTATAGGATCCTTTGTTTCATGTGAGAGAGAGAGACGATTTGTCACCATACTCTCTCTCTCCGGTCTGCGTCATCGTTCCTACCCTCCTGTTTCCTCGTTTATGTTAATTAGTTTAATCCCTTGCACCTGTTCCCTCTTGATTTGCTCCCCTTTAAAACATCCTCGTGTTCATTGTCCTGTGCTGGTTCATTGTACGTTGTACTTTGTTTGTAGCTGTTGATGTATTTACATGCTGTGTAGCTGTACGTTGTACGTTCAACCTGGTTTGTTTGATCTTGAGATGTTCCTTGTTCCTTGTTCCTGGTTCCTGTCCCGATCCTGACATACCTGGCACCTTAGAATCTGACAACGGGAAGCTTCACGTCCAAAGTAACACAGCTCTTAGCAAAAGCGTTGTCTATTGATTGGCATTTTAATATTCCTTATCATCCGCAAAGTGCAGCAGTCATGGAAAGATGTAATCGAACACTGAAAACACGACTAACAAAAGCAGTACTTGAAACAGGAAGAAAGTGGGTTGATTTGTTGCCCACACTCTTGGCAGAAATAAGAATGACTCCATCTTCCACGACAAAATTCCGTTCGAGGTACTAATGGGTAGACCTTTCCCGACACCATGGGTCAAAAGCCGGTCTGGTATTTCTTCTTTAGGTGATCTGGAGGTGATCCAGGAGGACTACGTGACTTCCCTAGTCGAAAAGTTAAATTCTATATGTGCTGATGTTTCTTTGTGCCTTCCTCTTCCCTCAGAACACCCAGCAGTTTTCCTATGGAAAACACGACTAACAAAAGCAGTACTTGAAACAGGAAGAAAGTGGGTTGATTTGTTGCCCACACTCTTGGCAGAAATAAGAATGACTCCATCTTCCACGACAAAATTCCGTTCGAGGTACTAATGGGTAGACCTTTCCCGACACCATGGGTCAAAAGCCGGTCTGGTATTTCTTCTTTAGGTGATCTGGAGGTGATCCAGGAGGACTCTGTGACTTCCCTAGTCGAAAAGTTAAATTCTATATGTGCTGATGTTTCTTTGTGCCTTCCTCTTCCCTCAGAACACCCTACTCATAACTTTGTTACAGGACAAAAAGTCTTTGTGAGAAGTCTGACGCCAACAAAGGTTGGAGAACCAAAGTACCACGGACCAGCGACTGTGATTGCCGTCACACGGACAGGAGTTCTGACGGACTTCCAGCCACAGTGGATACAC
The DNA here is from genome assembly GCA_008369825.1 of Triplophysa tibetana. Classification (NCBI taxonomy): domain Eukaryota; kingdom Metazoa; phylum Chordata; class Actinopteri; order Cypriniformes; family Nemacheilidae; genus Triplophysa; species Triplophysa tibetana. Next base: position 7,332,240 of record CM017912.1, read on the forward strand.
GCTTCCAGACTGAAGTTGTTATCTGCTGGAGAGCAGGCAAGCTCCAATTTAACATAGAATCTCAACAGGGGATTCACCTTACTACACCTTAGGGTGGAGAAAGCACTGACTAAGCTGAGGAAAGAACTACCTTTCATGAGGTGGGGGCCACCCAAAGCATGAAGACAGAAGGCCCATTGAGCCAACAGTGTTGACTCCGTAGCTTCCCCTGAAGTGCATTGAGGGCCAAATTCTATCCTAAAAGGGAAAAAGGGAAAAAGGGAAAAAGTGTTATCCTAAGCAAATTTCCTATGGAATTCTTAGATATCAATTTCTACACTGCGTGCACACTCACCGAAGCCCTTAATGTGTTTGGCCCAGATCTTCTTAAATCAGTGAAGACGACAATAGAAGTTGCCCCTGACACAACTAGAGTAGTGTGGCAACATCCAATGCCAGGTAGCCTAATTCTGTATGCTTTCAGGCTAGAAGAGGGAGAATAAGTTTTAAGCAAGAGAGATTGCCCACATCCACAATGATAGAACCTAACAGGCCATGGCATCCGTTCAGGCAGCCAGGTATGTGTGGACTGCGTGGAACAACGATTATTCTAATCCTAATAAGTCTAATAATCACTGGTATAATCCTAAATCAAGAAGTAAAATTAGAGAGAAATGAAACTCTCGCCACTCGGCCAAAACGGGAAATAGATGAAAGTTTCCCTGATAAAGACACGCTTAAGGTCACTCTTAGGGCAGGCAGTAGCGCAAGCTTCCTTTGTGACCCAATATCTTTAACTATGGGGGCAGCTGAAAATACAGAAGCAGTTAGAGAACAATTCGGAGAAAGTCTGTATATCTGCAAGGGATCTTGTGGGTGGTCAGAGGTAACAGCGTATCATGGCCCTGAAGCCACAGGCTTTGACCCCAGGTTTGAAATAAAGATTGTAAAGTTACAACAGAGAGTAATGTGGGATGGAAAACGCTGTGTATATTGTGACAAGACAAAGACCATTTCTGCACGGTCTCGTCCTGCACTTCTTGGTAAAGACTATAAGGAAAGTTATGCAGGGGTAATGAATGTTACCATAAAAGATGTTACATTTCAGGATGAAGGAATTTACTACTGCGCATGGGCCTTATTAGGTAAAGACCGTTATCAGGAAGTTCAAATTAAAATAGAACCACCAGAAATGAGTGAAATAAAAGAAAGAATGAAGGAACTAAGTGCACAACCCGATACACAGCTGCTTAAATAAGCAAGGAGAAGCATCGCAGGATATTGATTTTTTCATGGGTTCTAATCTCAACTAAGAAACAAAAGAAGTAAGAGTTGCAAAAGCTAAATGTGGAGGTAACTACGCATGTGCCTTAGCCTCATTGCAGAGAGGAGTAGTAGCAGATGAGGTTAGAGGAGATTGTTGGGTATGTCTACAGCTCCACTCAATGTGGAGAACGCAAGATATTACAGCAGACATGATTTTAAATGAAGAGGGTAACTGCGAGATGCCAAAACAAATGTCTCTAATAGTACAAATGACTCTGAATATTCAAGAAGGAAAACCACACAAAAATACGCAATTGCAACTATCCTTTTATTAAAGATTTTGTATTAACACCTTGTTCTTTAAAGGGACACAGGACTGCTTGTAAGACTGTTGGTCTGAAAGTGGCCATTGTGAGAATCTGGATTTCGTCCTGTCCTCTACAATTATTGCATTTGTGTTCAATACAAAATTCATATATCATATGTTTTCATTCACATTCATTCATATTAGTATAGGCTTCTACTCACAGAATATGTGCCTTACTTTCCTGTTGTTTAACCTCGTTGAGAGTTGTATCATATCGTATGCTGTCATATGCTGATATAAGTATCTGTTGGTCTCCCTCTCAAGGTTCCTAATGATGTCAGGGGACAATTGTTTTGATACTGTGAGATTGAGTACGTATATTGAATACGTACTTTGTGATATCATGTCTGATTGTTCGCAGGAGGAATAAGAATGTCTGGTGATTTTCCACTCTGGTGATTTTCCATGACAAATGTTACCTCCTGTTTCAAGCATATAAATATTGGTCCTTAATACAATAAACTTTGGACTCTGATTGAACTAGACTCCTGGGTCTGTGTCAAACTTTGTCTCCAGATCTGCAAACTCTGTGTGTTCAGCCAACTAGACACTTCAACCGTAGAATATTGTTTAGACAAGGGGACATAAGAAGTTTACATTCTTACACAGACTAAACATTAACTCATTTGCAGGTGACGTGGCTAATTACACCCGCACCTGCCGGTTATAAATACGCGTGAATGCGGACGCATCATCAGGTTCCAACTTTGTCTGAAAGGACGTTCGGTCACGCCTACGTGACCGGCATTGAGGCGCAGCATCTCGTTCCCGCTTTTTCAGGGAACAGGGTTACAGCCAAGTAAACCGAGACGTTCCCTATCAAAAGCTACACTCGATGCTGCGTTTCAAATGCTATGGGAACGAGAATACCAACGCCGCCGCACTGGAAGTGTCTGGACCCCCCAAGGGTCTGTGACGTGTGCACAATCGGAGAGAAGGCCTCAGATATGACTCTGGGATGTAGACTCCAGGACACGTGAGCCTGGAGTGGCATGGACATCCAGACTATAAAATCTAACAAATGTGTGCGGAAAGGACCAGCCCGCCGCAACACACACTTGTTGACAGGGGATAACTCTTGCTAAGGCCATAGAAGATGAAACCCCCCTTGTGGAATGAGCTCTGACTCCTAGAGGTGAAGCTTGACCTCGCGCCTCATAGGCCAGAGCAATAGCATCCCTCACCCAATGTGATATTGTTTGCTTGGTTGCAGCCGCCCCCTTATTGCGGCCCCCATAGCATATAAAAAGTTGCTCTGATTATGCCACTGGCTAGTGCTGTGGACGTACGTCTAAAGAGTACGTACTGGACACAGTAGGTGTAATCGTTCCTGCTCTGACGTCGTGAACGGCGGAGGGCAAAAAGGCCTCAAGAATAACCGGAGGCACGGTGGAGAACGGAACTTTAGGCAAACACCTGGTGTGAGGATGCAGAATAGCTTTGACCTTCCCAGGGGCATAATTTAAACAGGACGGCGAGGTCGAGAGCGTCTGCAAATCTCCAATTCTCTAAAGAGAGGTGATTGCCATTAGAAAAAAAAAATTTAAGGTCAGAAGCCTGACAGGCGCTGACTCCATAGGTTCGAAGGGGGCGCCAACTAGACCCTCGAGCACTGCCGCTAAGTCCCATGGAGGGACTGTCCTTCTAGAAGGAGGCATCAGCCGCCTTGCTCCACAATAAATTGGGCGACTAAAGGGTGTTTCCCACAGAATACCCATCAATCAGGGCGTGGCAAGCCGAAATGGCGGCCACATAAACCTTGAGAGTACCGCGGCTTGTCACAGAGGACAGTTTCTCTTGCAGAAACTCCAAAACTGAAACGATCTGGCAGTAATTGGGTCTGCATGGTGTACCATGCACCATCTGTGAACATCGCTCCATGTTAGGGCGTAGCTCCTTCTAGTGGAGGGAGTCCTAGCACTTAGAATAGTCTCTACTACATTAGGTGGAAGCTCGACATCTCTCAGTTGGTGCCCTTCAGGTGCCAGGCATCGAGGTTCAAGAGCTCAGGATGGGGATGAAACACTGTCCCCTGCGCCTGAGAAAATAGATCTCTCCTGCCTGGGATTGCCCATGGCAATTCGTCGAGGAGGGATACTAGGTCCAAGAACCAGATAATGGTTGGCCAATGGGGAGCCATCAATAAGAGGCGCGACCCCTGTTGACGGACCTTCACCAGGACTCCCGGGAGCAGAGCTGTTGGAGGAAATGTGTAAAGACGCAGTCTGGGCCACGTATGGGCCATCGCGTCCAGACCCAGGGGAGCTGGACGAGTCAGAGAGAAGTAGAGGGGACATTGTGCTGTCTCCTACGTAGCAAAGAGGTCCACCTCTGTTTCGTAAAATCTTTCCCAGATTTTACTACTTCGGGATGGAGTTTCTATTCCCCGTTTGTCACAGGTTGTCTGGACAGCAAGTCTGCTCCCACATGCATATGCACAGGGATGTGAATTGCTCTGAGGGACAGAAATTTGCCCTCTGCCCAGGGCAGAATCTGCTGGGCCAATGTTTTCAGGTGGCGCGACAGCAGTCCTCCCTGGTGATTTATGTATGAGACCACTGAAGTGTTGTCCCCCCGCACTAGGAGGTGGTAGCCTCGTACCTACCGGAGGAGGTATTTCAGGGCCAGAAATACATCCATCATTTCGAGGCAATTGATGTGCTAATCGAGAAGATGACCTCTCCTGATCCCTTGGGCTGGACAGCTATTTAAGACCGTACCCCAACCCATAAGGGATGCGTCTGTCGTTAGCACCTTGCGACGACAACAGGGATCTAAAGTGGGAAACCAAGGTCTGTACCACATAGTAAGGGTGAGAAGCCCCTGGCGCGTCACCCTTGTCTGCCTCTGGGGGTTGGCCCTTGAATAAAACCTCCGGGTTTGAGCCAGAACTTAAACGGTCTCTTGTGCAGGCATCCCAGTGGTATCACCGTGGAAGCCGTTGCCATGAGACCTAGAACTCTTTGAAAGTGATAAGTAGCTTTCTGGTCTAGCCTAATGTTTATCAGGGTGCTCAGGATGGATTCGACATGTGCAGGAGACAATTGTGCCTGCATCGTGGTCGAGTCCCATATTATCCCTAAATACATTGTATTTTACGTAGGGGAGAGAACGCTCTTTGTGGCGTTGAGTCTTAACCCGAGAGCTTTGAGATGAGATAGGACGACATCCTGATGTCGGAACGCTAACTCGCAAGACTGAGCTAAAATTCAGCCAGTCATCTCTGTAATTCAAATGCTGATGCCCTGGAGTCGCAGGGTGCATTTTCTGTATGGGCGGGTTGACAAGGCAAAGCCGAATGGAAGAACCCGATACTTCCATCAATAAGCTTCTGCGCCGAAAGCGAACCTCAGGAATTTCCTGTGTTGTGGCAGGATCTCTATATGAAAGTATGCATCTTTCAGATCATTCGTCACAAACCAGTCGTGGGACTGAATGTAAGACATAATCATCTTGATTGTCAACATTTTGAACATGTGCGTCTTCGGACGCAATCCCCCATCCCTTTTGGGAACTAAAATATAACGGCTTCAGTAGCCTAATTCTCTGTCTGGTAGGGGAACACGTTCTGTGGCCCCTTTAACCAGCAGAGCTTGTAATTCTTGTGCCAACAGATTTGCTCGCTCCGGTTGCATGGACGTGAAGATAACGCCGTTCGCGGAGGGCGATATGCAAATTTTATCCTGTAGCCCTGGTCTACGGTTCTTTCAACCCATGGAGAGATACCTGGCAGTAGTTTCCACGCTGCCAGCTTTTCTCCAAAAGGGGAATCAACTTTGGCACTTCTCGTTGGGGGGATGCCAGATGTCTGGCGGCCTGAGATATGGCAGGAGATAACCATACTAGCAATCTTTTTGAGCCTGCAAATCCCCGAAACGCCCGATGGCGGCGGAGATTGCAAAGTGGCCCTTTGAGGGTGCCGAAGGGGAGCCTCCAATTTCTCTTGGAATTGCATGAACCCCTCCTCGGGGGGACACACCCCCACAGTCCCGGGCACACATCTCAGGGTCTCTTCTAGGGCTGCAACAAACGATTATTTTGATAGTCGACTAATCTAACGATTATTAGACCGATTAATCGACTAATCAGCTATTATTTCAATGACTAATCAGTACGTTTTTATTGATTATTCAGCTTTTGCAACTATTTAAAACATTGAGTTATAGATGATTTACATAATGAATAAAATCAATTCAGCTTTTGAAATTTGTTTTAATGAACTTGAACCAACTGGCTACATAGGTGCCTCATTCGATGTGTGAGCAGCATATGCTCAAGTTGCAGAAGCAGAGCTGAAACACCAGCGATTGTTGATTTTCACCACAGATGGACTTTAACATGTTAAATAATACATTTTATGTTTCGATTGTAGCAGGCAAGATTATCCCACATAAATTCATGTTATAAGGAAACCGCTTATAATTGTTCTATGCAGCGATAAACTATGGACACTACATTTTCAGTTATTATGATGGTGTTTGAAATCAGTGGTAAAATATGTTTAATAATTTGGTTATACATGTTATTTCAGCAAATTAAGCCACAGAGCTGTTTCATTATAAAGGACGTATAAAAGTAATTTCATGAAATAACAGTTCATTATTGCAATTAAGAGAGGATTAATATTGTACATTGGCCACTTTAAATCTTTTATGATTTAGCGTTCTTTATTCACACTATGAAACTTATCCTGTGAAGTGTGTCATATATTGATAATCAGTCACACAAACTATCCCAAACTCAGGGTACAGCTCACCAAATCACAAATCAATGAATAAATAAGTGATTTTCACGTTAAAAACTGTCTGGTCATCTGGGACTTCATTAAGGAGATATAGGTTAAAAGTAGCATTTTCCAAAGTTTAACAGAGCTCTGTGACTGTTAATAAGCATTGTTGGCTGTTTGCCTTTGACATGTGATTGGACCTGGGAAAAAAAGTAATAAAAGAGAATATAGAAGAATAAAAATAACATGTCGCATTAAAACTAAAATATATATATATATATATATATATATATTTGTTTAATAACACCATATCATGTTTATATATCATTAGTAGAATAAAGCCATTAAAATTGAGATCATTTTTTGGAAAGTTCTTTACAGCAGATGATGTTTTTACAACTGAAATTAAGCTATCAGGATTAGTTACCAATTAACTGATAAGAAACACTTGTTTGATATAATGCCACTTTTACACCAAGTTCAAAGCATAAGGAGTTGTAGGTGAGTGACCTATGAACACAGATCTGCGAGTATGAACTGTGTGACCTATGCTTTGTGATGTCAGCACCAGTGAGTGATCTGATGACAATAACTATAGATTACATACTTTAATATATAGATATAAGCATATATGTTTTATTTTATTTTATTATGTTTTATAAGAAACTTATGTATAAGCTTTAGTTTACAAAAAAGGTCTATTTGCACGTTGAATTTCATGTTCAAGTGACTGGCTGGTTGGTGTTTTAGGTCAGATGTTTATTCAAACTAAAATTCAGTCTCAATTTTAAGAGAGACAATGACAAAAGGTGGCAGAATTAAGTCAAGTTGTAATTTCTTCATTTGTTAAATCTAAGTTGTAAGTAGTTAACTAAGAATAAAGTTTTTGAAAATGTTGTTTCTTGCGTAGTAAAAGCAATTGCACATTGAGTCCAATGAGTCCAATTTTTATAAAAAAATTGAACCAATTTTGATTTTCTGCGTTTTTGCATCTGTAACAATCATTTTAATAGGCGTTTTGACAATTCAGAGACACCATACAAACGAGTGCCAAATAAGAAAAAACGCACAAGAACATTTCGGACTGTATGTGTTAAGACCTTGACAGACAAGAGCTTAAAGGCCCAAAAATGTAAAATTAAGGAGAGAAAAAAATCATAGTCCCATGTTATCTCTGCCCATTTATGTATCTTCTATAAACTGTTGTAATCTTTTGTGGGGTCAGTTAATCTTTGATTGGTTTTGAGATACCCCCAGCTGTAAACAAAGAACATCCAAAGGCACAGACTGGAGTCTGATACCTGAGGATATCAAATCAACTCCAATCCCTTTATTGTCACTCAACCATATACACAGGTGCAACAGTAAGTGAAAAACTTGGGTGCAGTTCCGACCAACATGGCAGTATGACAGAGATTTCTTGTACACATTTACACAGTAAACATTTCTGTACAAGTTTTACACCAGAATACAACAAATGACACGTAATATACATAATAATAATACACAGCAGCAAATGTACACAATGTGCGTAATGTAAACAAGATAAGAAGAGACGTTGTTGAGCCTTCGTGAATATGGCTTCTATGTTAGTGGTCCATGTGTGCTCCTCCAGTTTCAAGTTCCTTGGTGTCAATGATATTGACACCAAGGAACTTGAAACTGTTGACTCTCTCCACTGGTGCTTCGTTGTTGGTGATAGGAATTGGTCTCTGTCTTTCATCTTAAAGTCCACCACCAGCTCCTTGGTCTTACTGTCATTGAGAGAGAGGTCCTTTAAGCAAGTAGGTATGAGGTAACTTGAGTCAGGTGCGTCAAGGGAATTTTCTACCACAAGAGCATGCAGAGTACCTTCAGAAATGAAAATGGCCTAGGAAAGATCCAAATTCACTCAACATTATCTCTGCCCATTTATGTATCTTCTATAAACTGTTGTAATCTTTTGTGGGGTCAGTTAATCTTTGATTGGTTTTGAGACACCCCCAGCTGTAAACAAAGAACATCCAAAGGCACAGACTGGAGTCTGATACCTGAGGATATCAAATCAACTCCAATCCCTTTATTGTCACTCAACCATATACACAGGTGCAACAGTAAGTGAAAAACTTGGGTGCAGTTCCGACCAACATGGCAGTATGACAGAGATTTCTTGTACACATTTACACAGTAAACATTTCTGTACACGTTTTACACCAGAATACAACAAATGACACGTAATATACATAATAATAATACACAGCAGCAAATGTACACAATGTGCGTAATGTAAACAAGATAAGAAGAGACGTTGGTGAGCCTTCGTGAATATGGCTTCTATGTTAGTGGTCCATGTGTGCTCCTCCAGTTTCAAGTTCCTTGGTGTCAATGATATTGACACCAAGGAACTTGAAACTGTTGACTCTCTCCACTGGTGCTTCGTTGTTGGTGATAGGAATTGGTCTCTGTCTTTCATCTTAAAGTCCACCACCAGCTCCTTGGTCTTACTGTCATTGAGAGAGAGGTTGTGTTCATCACACCAACGTGACAGAGTGTGCACCTCTTCTCTGTAGGCTGTTTCATCAGCGTCAGTGATCAGACCTAACACCGTTGTGTCGTTGTCAAACTTTATGATGGTGTTGGACCTAAGTGTTGCCACACAATCGTGTGTGTACAGGGTATGGGCTGAGAACACATCCTTATGGCGCTCCAGTGTTTAGGGTCAGTGATGAGGAGGTACTGTTGCCAATTCTGACTACCTGTCGTCTGTTAGACAGGAACTCCAGGATCCAGCTGCACAACAAGCTGTTTAATCCCAGTGCCCGGAGTTTCCAATCTAGCTTGGAAGGCACAATGGTGTTGAATGCAGAGCTGTAGTCTATAAACAGCAATCTCACATATGTGGTCCTTTTTCCAGGAGGGAGAAAGCACTGTGTAGTGTATGTCCAATGGCATCATCAGTGGAGGGGTATGCAAACTGTAGTGGGTACAGTGAGGGAGGCAGAACATAGCAGTTTAAATCTTTAATCAGCCTCTAAAAGCATTTAGTTATGATGGGGTCAGAGCAACAGGATGCCAGTCCTTTAAGCAAGTAGGTATGAGGTAACTTGAGTCAGGTGCGTCAAGGGAATTTTCTACCACAAGAGCATGCAGAGTACCTTCAGAAATGAAAATGGCCTAGGAAAGATCCAAATTCACTCAACATTTTTGAAAGATTAAAGGGCAGACCAGGTATGTACACGGGTTGTGCAAAATAATATGGACAATATAAGGCATAATGTGAGAAATAGGTGATATTTTTAATATAAGGTGTTGGACCACCGTTTGAAATTAATACAGTTTACGAACCTCCTCAGATTTTATTTTACATTTTCATTATTTTGTAATAATATAACAAAATTACATTATTCTGTCTAGCCCCTGTATTTCTGAAACAGTGTGTAAGTTAAAGCTCTATCAGTGATAGCACTTGAGATTTGGTTGGACATGCATTCGCATGGTGGTTTATTCTTTAGAGATCCAGAGATGCAAAATCCTTCTAGGGGCTCACGTTGCAGCCAAGGTACCTTTAACTCAGCTAATTTCTGACTTTTACTCAGTTCTGTCAGGGTTCCAGCTTTATTGATTGACAAGACACCTTAGGGTTATCTTCTCATCCATGGTATCCGTGTGATTGAATATTAGCACCACCATATAGCCATGTTCAGGATTGAGCAGTGTCTGTAAAGTCTTGTGTCCCTGAAATAAAAGTCAATGGCAGCCAGTGTTGTTTGGTTTCCAATGTTCTGCAGATTAAAGTCAGCTTTTGGAAGGAGTTTATAGCTCATGGACAAAATTTTAAAGGGGTGCTGCAGCGATGTGTCATGGATTCTGACTTCTTTACAATGTTAAACGCGCTGTCTTCTCATGCTTAACATGGTCAACTTGCCAAAAAACGAGTTGGGCGTATAACATAGTATGTCTGTGCTCAATACACTCCTCCAGCGATCATACAGGTTTTTTTTTACATATAAAACTTGTTTGTAAAAAAAAGTCTTAGTCCCTTATTGTTAGAGTAAAATACAGATGATGTATTTGTGTTGTAATTAACAATATGAAGAGTGGTTCACTTTGACATTAGCACGTAAGTTATGTTAAGAACGTGATGTTATCTGTTCTGACATACACTGTGGAAGCATTCGTAAATTTGGCAGCCAACACAATTTGTTTTGGTCTTGGTTGAGCTTGTGTGTTAAAGAACTTAAAGCAATTTTTATTTGAGTAAAAAATATGTATTTTGTGTCCAAGCAAAAATGAATGTCTTAATTGTATTGCCTACACAGCCAGATGTTGTGATAACTGTGTAAATAAAAAATGTTAAAAGCATTTGAAAAATTGTCATAGAAATTGTTAAAAAATGTAAAACAACTTGAGGGTGAGTTAAGACATATTTTTAGTTATACTATCTATTTTAACACCTGCTAGCACGAGAGAATTTACATAGGCACGCCTGCAGGTGGCAACAGGTGACCATCTTTTGCGTCATGCATTTCATTAAATGCCCACTTCCACAAATAAACTAATGGCAACACATGCTGGTCACAATTGTAAATGCAAAAAAGAAAAAAAGGTCAAGGACACACTGACACACAAGTTTAATCACATTTGCTTTCTTATTTGGATATATATTTGGAGCGCTGAACATAGTGTAGGTTTAGTGTAGAGTAACCACATGAGCCTTTTCACCAGAACGCATTCTTTCGGGAGTCGCGTTTGTCAACCGCATACGTCATCGAGGTTCTCACATTTCAGATAAAAAAAATCATTACAAAATGTACATTTAGCATCGCTTAAGACGTGTAATGATTGTAGTTCATTGTAGTCATTCTTGCCTTGAAATATAAAGGCTGCCTTTATAAAATAAAACCTGAAATATCAAACCTCGATGACGTATGCGGTCGACAAATGCGACTCCCGGAAGAGGCACCCAAATGCTGTCAAAGGACGCGTCCTGGTGATGGCTCATATGGTCACACTTGTTTAGTGTGCTTGTAGGGCACTGCACTTTGGCATTTTTTAGGCATGCCACAAACTTGCGCTCTTATTTCCTGTCATGTACAAGAGTGGTCAAGACCGCAATGGTCCAAAGTCTTCTCCTATCTTAGAGTTGGTCCCAGGTTGTTTATGAATCGCTCTTAAAGAGATACTTCAAAAAATAGAAATATGTCATGAATTACTCACCCTCAAGCTGTTCCAAACCAAACCTGTATACATTTATTTTGTTCAGCTGAAAACAAAGAAAGATACTTCGAAGAATGTTAACGACAGACAGTTCTGGTGCATCAGTCGATAGTGTTCTTTTAAATGTGCTGGCTAAAATGATTAAGATAAGTTTCCCATTGTCGGTGCCAGAATCATGCTTTAGTCTCAATAAACAAAAAGCAAACAGGTTACAGTTTTTAAGAAGCTGTAAGAAGGTATGATATGTGACTTTACAAGTAACATTAGCATCTCTAAATTGTATCTTGAATTACGTGTCACCGAAACTAATGTGAGCACTGATCCTGACAACGCAGCCTGATCCTGACAACGCAGCCTTTGATAAAATGTCTCTTATAGACATTATAACGTCAATGAATGTTATATCTAAGCGTAATAGTCGCAACCACGTAATTATTTATGGTAGTCACATGTATTAGGGTGAATACGGTTCATTCGAGCGGATGTCGTAATTATGGGTGCAGCTGTAGGCTATTAGCTCAGGTGAATGGTGGCGTGGATGCTGAACGGATAGGTGGCTGCGACATGATTTCTGAGGTAACTTAAACGTTGTGTAATCGTATGTTGTAGTTTAGAAGCATTATACTTTATATATTTATATGTATTGTAATGTTCCATATAGATATAATGTCTGTTTGCCTTGGATGAAAAATTGTTTTGCTTTCTTAGCTAGCGGTGGGCCAGGTATGTGATTTTTATTGTTTTGGTTCTAATCATATGTGATCTTTTAAGTGGTGTGATGTTTTGTATAGTTTTATATTGAAACTGTTCATACAGATGACAATGATGGTTTCTGCTTTTGTGGAAAGACAAAATGGTTGTGTTCTGGCTGGAAAGCAGCTGTTGTAGCTGTTTTCTGGTGTGTAATATATTGTAAGTTTGTTGTGATTTTATTTTTGTGTTGCGTTACTGTTAATGTCTTTTTTTGGTATTTAATGCTTTGAATGGTGCATTTTTTAATTTTTGCTGTGAAAATTTTGTGCTACACATAAAAAGGGTGTTTTACTGGCTCGGTTTTAGAAGCTGGCCTCTGTCACTGTTTTAAAGTACTCTATGCATTTGATTGTGATCTATTGCACATTTGCACAAGAGGTCATTGGAAGTGAGAAATCACCTGTTGTTAACCCACTACCCAAAAACCCTGTATATGCTTGAGGTTTTATCATTATCTGTGGATCTGCAATAAATTTTAATTGTTGACGATTAAGTTGCAATTGTGGCATAACTGGGTATTACATAAGCACCACAAAGGATTGAAGTTACTTGAGAGCAAAAGCCATGTTCACACAGCCACCAAAATCTGTGTTATTTTTTTTGCTCGTATGCAACCCAGATCTGTTTACTCTATGACACTACTAGAAAAACCAGCTAGACCAGCTCAAGCTGTTCATGGGACATGGTAGCTATAGTTGGTTAGACCACCCATATTCAATTTATTGTGGTAGGTGCATTTTTTTTTAAATGTTAAATTCAATTCATTTTTTTTCAGAAGCTAAATATTGATGAATAATTAACAATAGTTAAATAAATCAGCTTCCAGTCACAATACATGTCAAAGAACAGTTCTGCTTTAAAAATGTACAACAAACACCGAGTTTATTAATGCCAATATCATTACACTTTTTTTGTGTGTGTGTCCTTTCCGAAGTTTTGGTTTCTTGTGGGATTTTATCAAGCAGCTTTGGCACTCGAATTCTTTGCAGTTGCCAGAAATTGTTCAATTTCTTTAGTTTCTGGAAAACATAAGATGATTGTAAGCACTTTTGTATGTGTTTCTTATCAGTCTAAAAAGTTTTTTTTACTCCAGTTTTTCTTGAATCATAACCTTTTAAATTTTCATTTAAAATCTGATTACTTTAATATTTAACCTGTAAGATGTATGAAGCTTTTTAAAGCTAACAGAATTTTTTTCAAATAGCAACAAAGATAACCTGATTTTGCAGCGGAGCATTTTCATGTTTCACAAACGTCCTCAAAATTGTTTGCTTGCTTGTTCTTCTTCTAAAAAAAAAAAGGATAAATAATTTCATACTTTACTTTCCATGACTCAAATCTGTCCTGTTGCGACGCGTCCTTTTCGGAGAACTTTTTGGACCAAAAATGTAATGTCTTTAAAATTAATAGAGTCTTTAAGACTGTCGTTTAAATATTACACATACGCTGACATTTTGTAGTTGCATAAACACTGTGACTTCGTTACTTCGTGTACGTTGTGTGTGTAAGCGCGTGTGTGTAAGCGTTGCACGTACGCGCGCATACCTCTTAAAGACTTCTATGAAATGTCCTTTGAAGTCCTGCTTGCAAATGCCTCCTGGTCAATCTCTTTCTTTTATTATCCAACTCGGGTCTAATATAAAAGGCAAAACTAACGCTTCTGTTGTTATTAGTGTCAATTAATATAACCGGTCTGAAGCGATTCGTTCTGGTGTAATTTCCTTGCCATAGTAGGAATAAAATGTGGCCTCCATAACACTTTGATTGATCCGCATGTTTTAAACTGATAAAGTGAAGTTGACCCCATTGTTATGGTTTATTGCTGAAAGCCAAAGTTTATGAATACAAGTGCACAGAAAAGGCGACAGACCAATCACATCAGCCTGAGATGCAGAAGCTCGCTGATTTGGTTTACCAATCAGAGCGTTTTATAGAGACCAGTAAGAAATCCAGTCGTTTTGTTAGAAGAGGGAAAGCGGTGAACAATAGACTTAATTATTTAAAGTCTTAATTATTTTGAGAAAATATTTAAATCACAATGTACATATTTATAATTTTAAAGACTTGTAGTTAATATTCAAGTGCATGAAAGAATTTAACCACTCCTGCTGGTTCATAATGCAGCAGCACGCCTTGTCTTCCAACAGCCCAAAAAGGCTCATGACACCACTTTTTATCTCTCTCCACTGGCTACTGGTTGAAGCCTATATCAGATTCAAGTCACTAATGCTTGCGTACAGGACTATCACTGGATCTGCACCGGCTTACTTTCAAACCCCCCTACACCCCGTCAAGAACCCTGTATTCAGCAATCCAGCGACCTCTTGTATTGCCTTCTCATTAGGGCCGTACATCGCTTTCCCGCTCATTCTACTTCCTGGTGGAACATTCTTCTTAACTCAGTCCGTTCAACCACATCTCTCACAACATTCACATACTCGCACATCTGAATACATGACAGAAAAATGACCCAAACCCAACGTTTTATTGGAATTTGAAACATGAACAAAATCAACAACTCTCCTGTCCCTCGTACTCTCTTTAAAACCTTTTCTGCTCTCCTTTGCCCGCCTACCCCCTCACCTCCATCAGACTTAACAGCTGACGATTTTGCATCTTTCTTGTAAAGAAAACTAACACCATCAGCAATCAATTCTCTGCGCCACCACCTCTTGACCACAGTCAATCCCCAGACACATGCTCGTTCCCCTCGTTCTCTCTCCTATCTGAAGAGGAAGTTTCCAAGGCAATTTATTCTAACCACCGGACTACCTGCCCTCTAGATCCCATCCCCACCCATCTCCTCCAGGCCATCTCTCCATCAGTTGTACCCTCTCTGACTCACATTATCAACTCATCCCTAACCACTGGCACATTTCCTACTCTCTTCAAAGAGGCCGGTATTACCCCACTACTAAAGAAGCCTACTCTTAATCCTGCACTGTTAGAAAACTACAGACCGGTATCCCTACTCCCCTTCGCTGCTAAAACTCTAGAACGTGTTGTATGTAACAAGCTCTCATCCTTCCTCACCCAGAACAACCTCCTGGACAGCAACCAGTCTGGGTTCAAGAGCGGTCATTCCACTGAGACTGCGCTGCTCTCTGTTATCCTAGCCCTGAGACTGGAAAGAGCTTCCTCTAACTCATCTGTTCTTATGGATATATCTGCCGCCTTTGACACTGTTAACCATCACATCCTCCTGTCCACTCTCAAGGCTATGGGGGTCTCCGGAATGGTGCTACAATGGTTCAGGTCTTGCCTCTCAGGTAGGTCATTTAGAGTATCTTGGAGGGTGAGGTGTCTGAGTCCCAACATCTCGACACAGGTGTGCCTCAGGGCTCAGTGCTTGGTCCGTTGCTATTCTCTGTATACATGACATCCCTTGGCTCTGTCATTAGGAAACATGGCTTTTCCTATCCCTGCTTTGCGGATGATACACAACTCTACCTGTCTTTCCGCCCTGACGATCCGACTGTCTCTGCACGCATATCAGCTTGCCTAGCCCACATCTCACTCTGGATGAACCGCCATCACCTGCAGCTGAACCTTTCAAAAACAGAACTGCTTGTAATCCCGGCTGATATAAAGACTTATCACAACCTTTCCATTTAACTGGGCTCTTCAACCATCACACCTTCCAGAATGGCAAGAAACCTGTGGAATGATTTGCCTGCTGCTACAAGATCTGAAGATTCTGTAGCCATCCTTAAGAAACGCCTGAAAACCCATCTCTTCCGCCAACATCTGACTGATCTTTTCTGACTCAAGTTTCTTCTCTACTCTTTTCTTTTCTTCTCTACTCTTTTCTTTTCTTCTCTACTCTTTTCTTTTCTTCTCTACTCTTTTCTTCTGTACTCTTTTCTTCTCTACTCGTTTCTTTTCTTCTTTACTCTTTTCTTTTCTTCTCTACTCTTTTCTTCTCTACTCTTTTCTTTTCTTCTCTACTCTTTTCTTCTCTACTCTTTTCTTCTCTACTCTTTTCTTCTCTACTCTTTTCTTCTCTACTCTTTTCTTCTCTACTCGTTTCTTCTCTACTCTAAAAAAATATATAAAAAAAAATGTATGAATGAATGATTCTGTATACTGTGTTAGGCTATATGAGACCAGTCTTCTTTCTGATTGCACTTATGCTCTTGTTGTACTTATGCTGTCCTAATTGCTTCCATTACCTACCCCACTTGTAAGTCGCTTTGGATAAAAGCGTCTGCTAAATGACTAAATGTAAATGTAAACATCCATTGTAAAACACCCAAAAAACATAATCGAAGCCTCAAAAATAGCAATAGACTGGCTCCTTTAACACTAAATCTTAACTATATTTGAACTATATTTCCACGGGCAGAACAAAACTAAATTTAACAGTCTAGAAAAGCGACAGGTAGCAATGTGGATGAAAGGGACTGAAATAAATCCCTCGCTTTGACAGATTGGAGCTATGGAGAGTGCCTTAAATTTGTATAGACTGGAGTGGTGGTGAGATCAAAGTGTTTTGCAACTCTCTTTTTCACTGTCTCTGGGTGTAGATTAATTTAATGCATTAAGGAACAGATAATACTAACATCTTATTTTACAAAAAAAACATGTTTATTTCCCTGATATTTAACGATTGTGATCTCAATGATCATTTATTACTTTTCATACTGAAATTAAAAGATAATCTTCCGTTCATTCCCCTCACCTGCACAGTGTAATCTTCCCATTAGTGTTTGAATCCCGTTAGTGTTTGATAGTGCCTAATTCTATCCAGCATGTGTACAACCCTGTGAGTTCCCTCGTCCAAGTTCGAGTGCTTATGCCTGCCTTTTTGTCTATTTTGTTATCTTTTGGACTTCCTCTGGTTTGGTCTCTCCCCTTCGGGAGCTGTTTGTTTGAAGTCTTGTTTTTGTGAGCATTTTTTCCCATCGTGGGTTTCTCTCTGTTTTTGTTATAAAAAGCTTTCTGAGGACTCCACTCTGTCTGCGTCTGGGTTCTGCCTGTATTTCATGCCCTTTTTTTATTCATGTTGTTTTTCTCACATATAGTCTTGAATTCAGTCAGTGAAATGAGCCTCAATGAGGACAAGAGAGAGGCAGAGGCCAGCTCTTTGTATATGAGGAGTAAGCACTCAGTGCCTGATCCCCCTTCATTCAGTAATGGAACCGAGACATTTAACAGAAGGTTTGATTTCTAGCCTTATACAAAAAAGTTGTTTACTTCACAATTTTTAACATGTTTAAGAAAGTCTGTATTACTTCTTTGTTAGGAAAGAGAACGGTAAAGGAAGAGCAGCATCTTCCGTATTAAGCTGTTTATCCATGAAGAGTAATGATTCCATTTATCAGCCTCCTAATCTTAGTAACGGAGCGGTGGCCGTATACCACATGTGAGTAAAAATGTAACGATTATTAACTTAATAAACTGCATAAATACAGTACCATTTATTCTGAAAGGTCTTTTGCAGGATACTGTTATTTAGAAATAATAGGGCAGGTCCGTATGCAGGATTTAAAATTACTGAATTCCAAAAACTAAAAATGACTTTCTTGATCCACATATTTGTGTGTAAGGATGTTTGACGCCAAATTTTAAAAGTCGTAATCCTAGTATTCCATAATGTTAAGGTGTGAGTTTACATTTTGGTGTAAATTAATGACTAGACACTGCAGAATCTTTTACGTCGATCCGGAAGTTAGACCCATAATTTGTTCAAAGTGTAATTGGCCATATAGGATAAAAGTGGAGGGCTTGATCACTTGCCCATTTGGCCAGACTGTTAATTTGTCTCTGATCCTAAAGGTGGTGCCAATTAAATTCCTGGCATCCATAATCAAATTTCATAACTTGAGGGATTAGTTTACCCAAAACTTAAGTATACTTCATGATTTATTTACCCTCATGCCATCCTATGTGCACCTTACATTACAATGTCTTTGAACTTATAATAAATAAATTACAGTTAAAAGTTCATTGCTTTATTCTGTATGTTGCTGTCTTTGCAGTGTTGAAACTCATCATTCAAAACCTGTTAAAGCACATCTGACATGTACAGTCTCACTGGATACCAACATCATACAACAGAGAATCAAAGAGAAACACAAAACCAGCACGAAGAACAAGTGTGAGAATTTATTTGAGGGAATCGAAGTACAAGAGAACAAAACTCGTTTAAACAAGATTTACACACAGCTGTACATCTTAGAGGGAGAGAGTGCAGGAATGAATGAACAACATGAAGTGTTAAAAATGGAGAAAACACCCAAAACACGACAGTTACAAGATACTCCAATGAACTGTAGTGATATCTTTAAGCCCTTACCCAAACCAAGCTGTAACCAGGCAAAAAAAGATAATAAAGCAGAAATCAAGAGTGTTCTTACTCAAGGAATCGCTGGAATTGGAAAAACAGTCTCTGTGCAAAAGTTCCTTCTTGACTGGACTGAAGGAAAACACAATCGGGATGTAGATTTCATGTTTGTGCTTCCATTCCGTCAGATTAACTTGATTAGAGATTGTCAGTACAGTCTTCACAAACTTCTGCTTGACTTTCATCCTGAACTTAAAGATCTTGACCCAAAGATGTATGAAGAGTGCAAAGTTGTGTTCATATTTGATGGTCTGGATGAAAGCAGAATTACACTTAATTTTTCAGACAGAGAAAAGGTTTCTGACATGAAAAGTCTTCATCAGTAAGGGTGATAATATCAAACCTGATTAAAGGAGATCTGCTTCCCTCTGCTCACATCTGGATCACCTCCAGACCAGCAGCAGCCAATCAGATTCCATCTAAATACATCACACGTGTGACAGAAATCCAGGGATTCAATGATGCTCAGAAGGAGGAATATTTCAGGAAGAGACTCGGCAATGAAAATCAAGCCAACAGAATCATCTCGCACATTAAAAGAGTGAAAAGCCTCTACATCATGTCACATACCGGTCTTCTGTTGGATATCATCTACTGTGCTTCTGAACATCCTGAATCAAGACCACACTGCAGAGATCCCTAAAACCTTGACTGAAATGTACATCCACTTCCTGCTGACTCATATCAATATGAAGAATCGGAAGTATGATGAGAGAAATCCAGAGAAACTCCTGCAGTCCAACAGAGAGGTGATTGTAAAACTGGCTGAATTGGCTTTCAAACAGCTGATGAAGGGCAATGTGATGTTCTATGAGGAGGACTTAAGAGCGTGTAGCATAGATATCATTGATGCTTCGCTGTATTCTGGCATCTGCACTGAGATCTTCAAGGTAGAATCGGCGATTCATCATAGGAAAATCTACTGCTTCATACATCTCAGCTTTCAGGAGTTTCTAGCTGCTTTCTTTGTGTTTTATTCCCATGTCTCCAAAAACACAGAATCACTGCAGCTGTTTCTGGGTTATAGATGTGAGCAGTATATTTCTGATGAAAGATCTCTCTGTGAGTTACTAAAATTACCACTTTTGCAATCCATGGGTAGTGCAAATGGACATCTGGACCTTTTGATTCGATTCTTGCTGGGCATCTCACTAGAGTCAAATCAGAGACTCTTACAGGATCTTCTGATGCACACAGAGAACACCTCAGAGAACATCAAGAAAACCATGCAATACATTAAAGACAAAATCAAAGATGGACGTGATCTCTTTCCCGGCAGATCCATCCATCTGCTTCTTTGTCTGCTTGAATTAAAGGATCAGTGTCTGTACAGAGAGATTCAAGAGGTTCTTCCATCAGAACAACTTTCTGCATCTCACTGTTCAGCAATAGCCAACATGGTTCAGATGTCAGAGGAGGTGCTGGATGAGCTAGACCTTAACAAATACAACACAACACAGGAGGGCAAATGGAGACTGATACCAGCAGTGATGAACTGCAGAAAAGCATTGTGAGTATTCTGAATGTTTAAGACCTCTTTGCTTTTGCTTATGCTAAAGTAATTTCATCTAGAACCCAGTTAACAAACAAAATATTTTGAAAGAGTCCAATGTAATCAATGAGCACAATAACAAAAATAAAATACTTAACATCCAATAACATCCTAATTCGGAGTTCAGTGGGATTTAGTTTTTGGCTTTGTGCAGGCCAATCAAGTTCTATTAAGTAATTATATAAGTTTGAAACATCCTTAAAGGAACATTTTAAGGCTGTTTGTCTTATTGAATGGCTGTAGATGATTTTAGTTTTTGACAGTCCGAAAGGAGCAACTCAACTCAACGACTGAGTTGGTTCCATATGATTCTTGTTATGGTATGTTATGGTTCTGAGCATTGTTTGATCCGATTCAGTCTCCTGATTATCTTTATCATTTCATCTGTTACACTGTAGACTTGTAGGTTGTAATGTGCCTGAGGAGTGCTATGAAATTTTGGCTTCAGCTCTACAATCATCAAACTCCCCGCTGAGAGAGCTGGACCTGAGTAACAATGATTTGCAGGATTTCGAAGTGAACAGTGGACACCATATGCTGGAGAAACTGAGGTTTTTAGATTTGTCATGACAAATATGTAACACTGATACGATACACTGCAAAATAGAGGTCTGACAGGGTTTGGTAGGCGGCCTTATCTTTGCTGCGGGCGGGAGTTGTTGGTCCAAATTTTTTAGCGTTTGATCCACGGGTCTTGGGCCCATTCACACATTTACACTACATGTGTGAGCAGTGCATTCATGTCAGACCAACAGCATTTAGAGTGCACAATTCGCTCTCAATCCGGTCCCTCATAACCACAACAATCATATGCAGTACTACGTGGTCTAATTTGATTTTATGCATTGAAGTTTGATTTGCATCTCGCACTAGGCAGATCTGATCATCACATTCATCAGTTGGCTTAAACATTTTTTTTTAAATTATGTCTCGTATTTTCAAAACGGTAAACACAAATCCACAACATCTCCCCAAACATCCTATTTTCAGGTCAAAATGAAGCTCTCTTTTCAAAATCATTCAAATTTGCTGAAAAAACAAACTTTTCCCCCAGACATGACACACAAGCCCTCAAAATCACCCACACTACAACATAGTCTTAGACACTGGTGAGATCATTCAAAACACTGTTACTAATACCTCTTACTGTATTAGGATTAAATAATAATTTGACAGTTTAGTGTGAAGTTAAGAATATACAACATAAGAGTGCAGATAGAGCAAAATGCAAGAATGAGCTTTCGGAAAAAATTTAACATTACACTACTGTAAACTAGATGAAGATGATCTTACAATACAAGAAACGTTAAAAAAACCAAGCAAAATATGAACTGGTCATGCAACACAATACAGTACACAACTGCATAAATAACATTTACATTCATTATCCAAAGCGATTCACAAAGAAGATAAAGAAAACAATTAATTTTCAGCAAAAATACGGAACCGGTAAAAAGGCTACAAATACAAATTTGAGGGTGTACACGTGCTACAGTTTACTGAATACAGAATAGTGAAATGTCTCTCATATAAAGTGTGGTGTGTGCTTATACTGTATGTTTACATTAAGTGGTATAAATCGCAGTAGATGATTCTAGGATGCTCAATTTCCTGTGCTCCTATTGATGTGATCCTGAGATTATAATTGGCGTGTAATCAGTTTTGCTACTGAACGTTTTCTGATGGATAAATGTGTGCTATTTGAGTTTACATCTTGACACTTCATTTCATTATTGTGTGTTTGTGCTCTGAATGAGAACATGGTTAAACTTTTGCAAAATTAAGCTGTGTGTGGCTTTTGTACAAGTTGGTGTATTGTTCTGAGAATGTGTTTATAGTTGTGAGAAAATTGTGAATTGTTTCATGAATTATGTGCTAGCAAGGAAAAAAAACTGTAATCACTGTGTGACCTTTTTTATTTTTCTTGTTCTGTTTAGGTTGGCCATTTGTAATCTCAATAAAAAATTCTGTGAAGACTTTGCATCAGTTCTAGATTCACCAGACTCCTCCTTGAGAGAGCTGGACCTGAGTAACAATGATCTCAAAGATTCAGGAGTGAAGCTGCTCTCTACTGGACTGAAGAGTACAAACTGTCAACTGGTGAAATTGAGGTATTTTTAAAAGGATTCATGAAATGTTTTATATATATATACACAGTCAGGGGCGCTGTATAGGGGGGAACATAACTGACAGGGACCCCAAAAATAGGTAAAAACTAATATTAAATTATTAAACCATTATCATCCAGTATATATATATTTATATAATAATAAAATTAAAGATCTCTTTGTTTTTGGCAGTGAAAGTTAAAATTCCCCATTGACCAAAAAGTAAACATCCATATTGACCTACCACCTACCACTCTGTGACGGTGTTTAGTTGCAGTCAGTAGATGCGCCGTAACTACAGTGACCACAATGTTGCCTGGTAACATAAAATCAAAATTTAGTTTTCAAAAAAAAGAAAGAAAAGAGAGCGAGGGGAAAAATGACAAAGGAAAGGGTGTCAAACTATAACCCAGTTTTACACAAAGAAAGGTGGTTAGCCTATACTCTGTGAGTGGTAATAACCTGTTGGCTTAACGTCCATAATGAAATAAGATAGCTAGCAACAGTCTAGTGTTATCCTAAATTTAATCACAATTTACCAGTGCAGGGAAACATTTAGCTCTATTCAGTTATATAATACATCTACAATGCTAGCATACACCCATCTCTAATGGATGAAGCCTTGGCCTGGAAGAGAGGTCATCGGGTGGTCCGCAACCTTCACTGGGTGTTTCGACCCTTAACCACTACACCCTCCAGTTGGTGGGTCTGCAGTGACTGGCCAGGTCACTACCATCTCCTCCAGGCTTCCAGCTTGTTTCCTCTCTCTTGTGCCAGAGCCAACAGGAGGCTCTCTCTGACGCTTCTCCCTAGCTATGAACGGCTGCTTTCCTCAAGTGGCCTCTCAATCCAACCTTTGTCAATAGATTCCACACAGATTGAGCTGGGAATCCTCGACATCCAACCTCCACCGTCATCAGCCATGTTGCCCACCCCTTGTCCCGGCTATCCTGGACAAGTTGCTGGTATTTGGTTTTCTTCCTCTCTGCAGCTTCCTCGCACCCCTCCTCCCACGGCACCGTCAACTCCACCAGGATGATCTTCTTTCCCTCTGGGGACCACATGATGATATCGGGCCTTAGAGTTGTGGACAGTACCGCTTCCGGGAAGTGGAGTTTCCTCCCAAGATCAACCTCAATTTCCCACCCCCGGGCCGACTGCAAGAGATTCTGTTTGGCTTGGCTGTGGGTGACTGGTCTTTGGCCCTCCTTCACAAAGGTGATGGTGCTCGGCAATGGTCTTGGTTTGGCTGTTGGTTTCTTCCTCCTTTCTTGCTCCAGAATGTCTGCGAGCACTACCAACACCTTGTCATGGCGCCACCTGTACCTCCCTTGTGTCAGTGTGGTCTTGCACCCTGACAGGATGTGCGCCATTGTTCCTTTCCCCCCACACAGCCTACACATTGGGTCCTCCCTCCATCCCCACCTGTGCAGATTTACTGGGGTTGGTAAAGTGTCATAAACTGCTCGGAGTAGAAACGATATACGAAAGGGCTCTAGCCGCCACAGTTTGCTCCATGATATTGATCTCTTGGGGAGGTTCCACCTTGTCCAGGCTCCTTGGGTCGCGAGCTCGGTGGATTTGGCTCGCGAGCTCGGTGGATTTGGCTCTTCTCCCTTCTTCCTCACGGTGTCGGACTTCATCCTGGATCATGGCTCTCTTCTCCCTAGGTGTGGACCTTGACCACTGCTGGAAATGTGTTGTTCCTAGACCCTGTCTTCCAGTACACGGGTTTCCTATGATGTCTTTGGTCCTGATGGAACATTCTGCCTCGTTAATTGCCGTGCTGGCGGCCCACTTATGGCCACAACTTGATCTGACTCCTGCTTCCCTGGTGAGTTGGTCTCGAGAGTCCCTATATGTCAGGGCCAGTCTGCATTTGGTGACTTTAAACTCCTTTACCACTGATGACAGGGGAAGCTGGAGCTGGCCCGACCTTATGTATAGCCCCACGGATGTAAAGCTTGGGGGTATCCCCAACCATCTTCTAAGGTGCTTGTTGCACTTCCTCACCATTTCTTCGACTTTTGATAGAAGCACCTCATATACCGTGAGAAGCCACATGAGTCTCGGGAGCAGGCCATGTTGGTACATCCAGCACTAATATTTCCCCGGCAAGCTAGACTTGTCTATCTTCATCAACCACTCTTCAACTGATGTATTTTTAGCCCTCTTATACCTTGGCAGATTCTTCCGCACTTGCATTTTACTTCCGGTTCCTCCCCGGTCAAGGTGGTTTGTCTATAATAACCCTGGTGTGGAAATTCCATTTTCTATGTCCAATTCATTTTCTTGTTGGCATATATGTGCAGCGAAGTTAAAAAATCTGTTGTTTTCATCGTTTTGAGAGGATAATGTTAATTTATTTTGAATGAAAAGTCAATATATATTTAAGTTTGTTCGTTTTCGCTTTTTTCAATCTTTCATTAATAATTATAATTCATAATAATTTTGTTAGGAGTATTTTCCATTTTGTCAAATTTTACAATAAAAATACATTGAGACTGTAAAAGATAGCCTTCAGCATATTTTTTATGGTTGCTTTCAATCTTGCATCAAATGGTGAACTGCATACTAGACTTGCATGCATTTACAAATCACCAGCAGTAAATATTGTGCTAGTACTACTCATGGAAGTAAATCTCATTTAACAGTAGGGGGGGGCAATACACATAACATTTCTCAAGAGCAATTTTTGAAGGAGACACAAATAATAATTAAAATTGTACTAAGACACAAAGCGACAAAATGCATTAGGTTCATAGGTTTATCATGCAGATTTCCAGTCATATTAAACGAGAACTGAACTGCCACGTACTCTAATACAAGTGAACAAGCTTTCTTCCATTTATATATTTTTGTCTCTGTTGCGAAGACAGGAAACAAATGGAAAAACACACTACACATGATACTACATGTTAACAATAAGTCCCTTTTTAAACACTTGTTATCCTGATTTATACTGCAACATCGTCTGACAAAGTCACCATACATCGACATTAATGAGTGGTTGTTATTTTGCCCAGCAGTGCACAGCCTCCACCAACAAACTTTGTTCATGTTAGTGTAGCCAAACAAACAGCCAGTAACAGTGACAGATGCTTAAATTCTGTGTTGTACTTGTTGATGAATCGACCGAGCTTCAGTAAACTGAATGTTAAGCTTATCCGCCGCGCACATACTGCGCAACAAATCTTTTAAGGTTTTAATACAAAAGTAGGCTTACCTCTAGAGAAAAAACCTCCTTGTGCGTTTTAAGCCCCACCAGCAGAAAAATAAATGGTCACCTATGCTCCCACAAATCTGCCATCAGTCTTCCATGAGCCATATTCTGTATTTTAATGTAGTAAAAGACATTTTATTCAGTGTGGTGTCTCTTCAGGTTATCTGGCTGTATGGTGACTGAGGAAGGTTGTGTTGCTCTGGCTTCAGCTCTGAGATCAAACCCTTTACATCTGAGAGAACTGGATCTAAGATATAATCACCCAGGAGATTCAGGAATGAAGCTGCTCTATGATCTACTGGAGGATCCACACTCTAAACTTCAGATACTGAAGTACGTTGAGCATTATAATATGCCTATTCCTCTTGTCCGGTGTGTCAAAGATGACTTTTAAGGGATAAACACAGTACATCTTCAACAGGGTGACTTACCTGTAATATACCGCTATAACAACTTTGTGGTAATTAACATCTCTAAATTATACACTGAACAAAATTAGAAACGCAGCACTTTTGTTTTTGCGCCCATTTTCCATGAGCTGAACTCAAAGATCCAAGACTTTTTCTATGTACACAAAAGGCCTATTTCTCTCACATATTGTTCACAAAACTGTCTAAATCTGTGTTAGAGAGCACTTCTCTTTTGCCGAGAAGTCCATCCACCTCACCCTTGAGGCATATCAAGATGCTGATAAAACCGCATGATTACTTCACATGTGTGCCTTAGGCTGGACACAATAGAAGGCCACTCTAAAATGTGCTGTTTAACTGTATTTGGGGAGCCCGAAAACCAGCCAGTATCTGTTGTGACCACCATTATAAGCACTGCAACACATCTTCATCGCATAGAGTTGATCAGGTTGTTGATTGTAGCCTTTGGAATATTGGTCCACTCCTCTTCAATGGCTGTGCGAAGTTTGTATATATTGGCAGGAACTGGAACATGCTGTCGTATACGCCGATACCGAGCATCCCAAACATGCTCAATGGGTGACATGTCTGGTGAGTATGCTGGCCATCCAAGAACTGGGATGTTTTCAGCTTCCAGGAATCGGGTACAGATCCTTGCAACATGAGGCTGTGCATTATCACGCTGCAACATGAGGTGATGGTCGTGGACGAATGGCACAACAATGGGCTTCAGGATCTCGTCACAGTATCTCTGTCCATTCAAAACGCCATCAATAAAATGCACTCGTGTTTGTTGTCTATAACATACGCCTGCTCAGCTGTCCTGGTGGCTGGTCTCAGATGATCTTAGAGATGCTGGATGTGGAGGTGCTGAGTTGGTGTTGTTACACGTGGTCTGCGGTTGTTAGGCCGGTTGGATGTACTTCCAAATTCTCTGAAACGCCTTTGGAGTCGGCTTATGGTAGAGAAAAGAACATTCAATTCACAGGCAACAGCTTTGGTGGACATTCCTGCTGTCATCATGCCAATTGCACGGTCCCTCAAAACTTGCGACATCTTTGGCATTGTGCTGTGTGATGAAACTGCACATTTTAGAGTGGCCTTCTATTGTAGCCAGCCTAATGCATACCTGTGCATAATTATGAGTTCAGCTCAAAATTTCAGACCCCCCAATACAGTAAAACTGCATATTTTAGAGTGGCCTGTTATTGTGGCCAGCCTAAGGCACACCTCAGCGATAATCATGCTGTCTAATCAGCATCTTGATATGCCATACCTGTTAGGTGGATGTATTATCTCAGCGAGAGAAATAGTCCTTTTGTGTACATGGAAAAAGTCTTGGATCTTTGAGTTAAGCTAATGAAAAATGGGGGAAAAACTAAAGTGTTGCGTTTATAATTTTGGTAACTGTCCACACTTTAACCACATTGTGCCGGGCATAAAGGCCGGGTGCAAAGATCACTCGAGGTCCTGGGTCGAGAGACAACACCGCTGTCACCATTCGCCCCGGAATGGAGGACGGAAGGACAGCGAGGGAAGCAGGGACGAGGACCTTCGTACACAAGCACGGACTGGCGGATTATGATTTAAGATAACCCCGGATGTTACCTTTTGGAACAGTATATTTTAAGTTGTTTAATAAATTCCCCGCTGGGGTTGCTTGCACCGTTGCTCTGTGTCTGCCGTGTCGCTTACCCCGTCACACACATTTAATTCAAGTTTAACATGTTGAAAAAAACTGAGAATCAGCTAAAAAAATGTTTTATCTGTCAAGAAAGCATACATGAAACATATTCAGCATATAGTCATGTTTTATGCTCCCGATGGACACTGACAGTTCCCTTTCTTTAAGTCTCTGAACATTGTGTCGACAGAATGGGGTTTGAACTAAAGAAACTATCCTCTCTAACTTGAAAAGGCCAATGAAGTTTGTGAATGGCTACAGCATTCCAGCCCCTGCCCCATACATACTGGTATAAAGAAAGATGGCATTCATTCACTTCATGTTCTTCGGAACCTGCAAGGCTCTTTAATGCCAAGCGGATATTCATCTCTAAAGACTGCTGGACTTGGGCAGTGGATTCGTCCCCTTAAGATGGAAGTAGGGTCCGTCCGTTTTTCCGCATTACACAATTTTCGTCATCAGAAGGGTCCGCGGTCGTCCGCACACCCTTGCCGCGTGCAGCCTATTTTTTTTTGAGACCGCGCGGACGTGCCGCATACAACAGCGCATATGCAAAAAAGTACACTAGTCCACAAAGGGTCAATACACACACGTGTAAGAATGATACAAAACCAACACGCTGAAACCAAGAACAGTAAGCTTAGAAGCATTTGTGCGCGAGACGGACGCGGAAAGTCATGCATGACATAGCCACAGCGACTTTTCCCATGGGTGTTTCGGCAGAAGATAAGGTGTTTAAAAGAGTAATATCTTTCTCTTCAAAGCGTTCTGTCTTTCTACATGTCTTGTCACTGCTCAAGGTTGCGGCGGGCTCATCCTGGATGGGGACGGCATCGGCATCGTCACACTCACCTTAACCGTTCTCACGAGACGGCTTCTTCCATGCACTGGGTGCGCGATGAGGATGAGCTTTCTGTTGCAGCATCCGAGAGTGATTTGCTGGCATTGGAGCCAGTAGATCCACTGCAGCTCCCGCCCTCGGGTGGTTGAGGCCAGGATAAAGCGGACACAGATGTCAGCCATGCTTGCCTGGACTGGCGCATGCCTTCCCCTACACGCTCGCGGCTGGATGCGTGGTATCTGAGTGCTGAGGGCAACGCCATGCCTTGTTCAGCTCCGGTGTCCTTCTTCCCGGAGGTGAATGTGGAGCTCACGAAGACGTGGTACACCCCTTTACGCAAGCTCCCGTCAGATGGGCTTCGTCTCCCTATTTGTTCTCAATGGCGGAGCAGCTGGGGGCTATCTCGAGTTCGAGTGCGCCGTCGCGGTTCACCTCAGCCCACACACGGCTGGCCACCTTATCACCACGGTCTTGACTGTCTCGACTAGTCCAATTTCATGCCTGAAATTGAACTTTTCTTGGACTCGACAAAGGTGGACTTGACTACAGCCCTGAAAACATACTATAGAAAACTAATCATGTTTAAAAGACAGAATTGTTGTAAGAATTCTGTACATCTGTAAGTCTATATCCATCCGTCCATTTTCTTCCGCTTATCCTGGGCCGGGTCGCGGGGCAGCAGTCTAAGCAGGGATGCCCAGACTTCCCTCTCCCTAGACACTTCCTCCATCTCTTCCGGGGGGACACCGAGGCGTTCCCAGGCCAGCCGGGAGACATAGTCCCTCCAGCGTGTCCTAGGTCTTCCCGGGGTCTCCTCCCGGTGGGACATGCCCGGAACACCTTCCCGGGAAGGTGTCCAGGGGGCATCCGGAAAAGATGCCCGAGCCACCTCAGCTGGCCCCTCTCGATATATCTATATCCATTATATTCTTTCAACTCTAACTAGACCAAAAATGTGTCCCACAATAAGTGAGGTAGACACAAACACACACAATCTCATTGTTTGAAGAAAGAGTAAGCTAGCAGCTATATTTTTTTTCTGTGCAATGTGCATGCTTATTTTCTTTTCTCTTTTTTAACGACTGGCATTGTGATATTAGCAATATATCATTATGTGATTTTTTTTTTTTTTTTCTCTAGTGTGGATCATTCTGGAGAAGCCATGATTAAAGCAGGATTACACAAGTGTAAGCGAACATACACATGCACACACTAAGACAAGTTTGTTTTGATAGCTTTGTGTGGACTTGCCATATTCTTCTGTTGATTTTTACTGACCTAGTGGTTCTTTTCTATAAACCGCCTCTATAACTAAACCTCTGAACATGACATTTACATTGAACTTTACATTTTATCATTTTCAAATAAGCATCA
Organism: Triplophysa tibetana; assembly: GCA_008369825.1. NCBI lineage: Eukaryota > Metazoa > Chordata > Actinopteri > Cypriniformes > Nemacheilidae > Triplophysa > Triplophysa tibetana. Next base: position 7,362,065 of record CM017912.1, read on the forward strand.
TTCCATTTGTTTTAATCAATATCCGCAGAATTCGCTCGTTAGTGGTATTTGAATGTGTTATTTCTAAATTATTTGTTGTATGTGGTGGAAAATATTGAAACATGAAATTGAAAATATTTATTTCATTTTACTATTTAGTTTGTTACTATTTATTTTATGTGGCTGCTATTTATTTCATGCATTTGCATTTATTTGATTTATATTAATTTATAGTATGAGTCCCTGATGTCATATGTTTCATGTTCTCTTGTTTGTTTGTTTTTGAAAAGAAATAAACCAACATTTTTTATAAAAAAAGGATGGATTTGTAGCGTTTTGAAAAAAATAAAAATCAAATTTGAATTTATAATCAACAATATTGTTGTTTCATTAAACCATCATTGTTGAACATGTTCAGACTGATCCAACAGACCATATTAACAGGATAAATTGAATATTAACAAAATGTACGGGTCTATGGTAAAATAGTAATTTCATTAAAACTATTTAAATGGATTCATAGCGTTTTGGAAAAGAGCTCTTCATATATTGTAGCAAGGTTCACATGTACGGAAGGAAGGAGACTGGGTCGGCTGTGGCTGGGACTCGTAAGATTCTTTTATTTCAACAAATAAACTGTGCGCCACTGAACTAACATTCAACAATAACTCAGAATTCACTCTGAATGTTTTGGGCTCTTAGTCCGTGTGCTGTCCTCGAGTCATCAGCCGTTCTCTCTCTAGCTCCTGCCGTCTCAAGGTGGTTTATAGGCATCTCCTCACCAATCACTGGAATGAGACGGGTGTTTCTAATGTGCACTTGACCTATTTAACCACCGTTCTTCTCCCGCTTCGCCCCTCTTGTGCGGACCTCGCTAAACCACGCCCCCCTTGCCACATATATCTTAAAGCGAATGCTAACCCAGGGATGACTGTAATGCCTTGTGTAACCACACCCCCAAAAATCCACGTAAGTTTGTGGTATGAGTTGACTAAGACCGCCCAAATGTATACACAAGAAAGTACTGTTAGTACAATTGCTTTGGAACCTGAGGTTCCAAATATGGTAAAAGGCGTTACATTTCTGTCACAAGCTTTTAGTATTTGACCAATCGCTACGCACTGGTTAACTGGCCAATCATAGCACACCTTGCTTTTCAGAGCGATGAGCCTTGTTTAAAATCACTAGTTTCAGGGAGGCGGGGCAAAGAGGAGATACAAGCAAGCAAGATATGTAGAAAATACAGCCTGAAATTGTGTATACACAATTTGCATCATATGATGCAAATGATAATATTCATTTTTGCCGTGTCATTTAACACCTTTCACATTTAATCCCCAAAAGAATAGACACAAGACACTTACACAGTCATTTATCCAGTGTTGTGTTATAAATGTTGTCTCTGCAAAACTCTCTATTTTTGTCTGCAGATGCCTGTGATCTCACACTGGATCCAAACACAGTAAACACTCATCTATGTCTGTCTGAGGAGAACAGAAACGTCACACGTTTGGGAAAAGAGCAGGAGTCATATTCTGATCATCCAGAGAGATTTGATTACTGGCCTCAGGTTGTGTGTAGAGAGAGTCTGTCTGATCGCTGTTACTGGGAGGCTGAATGGAGCGGTTGGAAAGGAGCTGTTATATCTGTGACACATAAAGGGATCAACAGGAAAGGAGGAGGTGATGACTGTAGGTTTGGATTTAATGAAACCTCCTGGAGCATTGAATGCACAGATGACACCTTCACTGTTTGGCACAATAAAAACAGGACTATTGTTAATGCTCCTTCAACCCCATCTAACAGAATTGGAGTTTATCTGGACTGCCCGGCCGGCACTCTCTCCTTCTACAGCATCTCTCACAAACTCACACATTTACACACATTTCATTCCACATTCACAGAACAACTGTGTGCTGGATTCAGGATTTATACTGATTCTTCTGTTTCTCTGTTTTAGAATGAGATTTTGTGATAACCTTCAGCAGTTAGCAGGATGTTCTCTTAAATAATTCATAAACAACAACCATATTTTTATATATTACGAACTAAACTACTTCTATTATGTGTTGTTAGAAGTTCACAATCTTTTCAGAGTCAGATATTTCATCGGATTTGGGTTTTCCCAGGGGTTCTTCACATTTAATAGTGCCTAGCTGAAGTAAACTTTAGCATGCTTGTCAATATTAATCAACACTGAACAACTTCTGAACAATTTAATTGTGGCTAGCGAAAATGCTCAGTGTAAAGAAGTTTGGAAAACCTCTTGCCACAGTGACTGGTAACCAAATATGTTAGTTTGTGTATTCCTTGCTGCGGTCACTGTCTTAAAAAAATCTACAAGCTATCGACAAAAACACAAAAGCCTTTGCGACTAATATCTACTGTATTCTTGCATTTCTTGCTTTAACCAACACAGAATGTGCTCCTTAATCTTGTCCATTTTTGCTACACTGTATCAAAAATGAAGATTCTGTCATCAATTAAAGAGTTAAATTGCAATAACATATAGCATAGTATATAAAGAAATCAAAAATCATGTTTTTTCTGTGTTTTAGTGTGTTAGTTAGCTGTGTTTACTTGTATAGTTACTATAACTTAACTAAAACAACCCCTCTGCCGTTTGATTTATCATACAGGTTGTAAAATGACAAAATATGACAGAATTTTTGGGTGAACTCTCACTTTAAATGTTAAGAGCCATTTCAAACAATATTTTTAATACATTTAAATGGCTATAGCATTACACTGCGAACAAGTTAAAATTTTACAGTAACTTAAAGGTGCAATGTGTAATATTGAAGAGGATCTATTGACATTAGTATATAATATTCCAGTGTTCCTGTGGCTCCGTGGTTAGAGCATTGCACTAGCAATGCCATGGTCATGGGTTCGATCCAAGGGGATTGCACATAGTCACGGGCGCCGTATAGGGGGAAAAGTTGGGACAATTCTAAGGGCTCATGACTGACAGGGGCCCCAAAATAGGTAAAAACTAATATAAAATCATTAAACCATCATCATTCAGTATATATATTTGTATAATAATAAAATTAAAGATCTCTTTGTTTTTGGCTGTAAAAGTTAAAAATCCCAATTGACGAAAAATTATCAACCGTATTGACCGACTAGATTTTTAACCATCTGAATAAAATGGTTGGTCCTGCCTTATTGCTCTCTGTGACTGTGTTGAGTTGCAGTCAGTAGATGCGATAAAATGTTGCCTAGTAGCGTTAAATGTTCATTTATTTTGATTGGAAAGTTAATATATATTTAAGTTTGCTAGTTTTTCTTTTTTTAAAGCTTTCATTAATAATTTAAATAATAATTAATAATAATTTTAAGAGAATTTTGTCAAATTTTACAATAAAAATACATTGAGACGCTAAATGGGCCTTCAGCACTTCAGAACCTTTTTTTATGGTTGCTTTTAATCTTCCATTAAATAGGGAACTGCATACTAGACTTGCATGCATGTACAAATCACAATGCCGTAAATATTGTGCTAGTACTCAACTCAACTTTATTTATATAGCGCTTTTTACAATTTTCATTGTTACAAAGCAGCTGTACATGAGACACATTGAATATAAGTAAAACAACTAAAGACATATACCTGTAAAAACAAGAAAAAGGTGAAAACAACAAAAGACAGACATACAAATGCTCCACACAAACAATATGCAAACATACATACACACACACAAACACACTCGCACACACACACACAGAGTGAAAGCACACATTGGCGATAAAGGAGAGAGAACCACAGGTCAAATATTAAACGGACCATAAATTCTTATATGCAATATTAATTATGTCTAGTTTCTGAATTCTAAAGCAGCCCCCTCGGCCAGGCTAGTGCAATATGCAAACGGTGGTGAGGAACCCAAAACTCCCATCGAGAAAAAAAACCTCACGAGAACCCAGTCCAAACCAGGGGATTCCAGTTCCCCTCTGGCAAAAGCTGCTGCCTCTGCACAAGCTCAACAGTGCTTGCACAACAAGGCTAAATAAAAGAAAATAAAAAAAATAAACTTAATAAGGTAAATGATAGATTTAAGATTATCATTTACAATCTAATAGCATTTGAAATGTTTTAGGAAAATCAAAGTTGCCGCATCCTTTATGCAGCTCTATCCTCTTAGCTCTTGTCAGGTCACCACTTCCCATTCTCAGCTCTGCCATTAGGTCTGGGCATGAACTGCATCCTGCGGTAACCTTGGAACAAAGAGACAAGACTGGCTGAGAGTAGAGTACTGTTCTGCTCTCTTTGATGCAACAAGTACATCATTTGTTGTTGGATATGTTCCTGGTTCCGGTTGATCTAAATAATGCAGCCTAAATCCTATGAGGATTAATATTATGGATGTGTAGTGTATGCAAGGTTAAAAAGATGCGTCTTTAGTATATATTTAAACTGACAGGGTGTGTCTGCCTCCCGGACAGTGCAGGGAAGAATATTCCAAAGTTTAAGCGCTAGATAAGAAAAGGATCTACCACCTGCACTTGATTTTGAAATTCTAGGTATTACCAACTGACAGGACGCCTGAGAGCGTAATGTGCGTGGAGGTCTGTAATACAATAGAAGTTCATTCAAATACTGCGGCGCTAGACCATGTAGGGCTTTATAGGTAATAAGTAAGATCTTAAAGTTAATGCGATGCTTTATAGGTAACCAGTGCAAGGTTGACAGAACCGGGGTTATATGCTCATACTTTTTTGTACGTGTAAAAACTCGAGCTGCTGCGTTTTGAACCAGTTGCAGTTTTTGTAATAGGCCTGCAGGGCATCCACCTAGAATTGCATTACAGTAATCTAGTCTTGATATCATGAATGCATGAATTAATTTCTCTGCATCTGACAGTAACAGCATATGACGTAGTTAAGATATATTCTTAAGATGAAAAAATGCAATTTTACAGGTGTTGGCGACATGGCTTTCAAATGACAGAGTACTATCCAATACAATGCCAAGATTCTTAGCTGACGACAAGGATTTAATGGAGCATCCGTCAATCGTTAAGTTGTATTCTTGGTTGTTACGTATAGCGGTTTTCGGTCCAGTAAGTAACACTTCTGTTTTGTCTGAGTTTAGTAGTAAAAAATTGTTACTCATCCAGTTTTTCGATAATGTTGCAGGCCCCGCTTTCAGAGACCCAGGAGACAGATTACTAGGGATGGGCATTTCTGATCATATTTCATTTCGAGTAATCCACCGGCTTGAGAAACGAGTACTCGATTAATGGGGGGTGGAGCTTAAGCAAGGGGCGGGGCGTGTGCGTCATAGCGACAATTAAATATTTTAATTAAAGCCCTGTTAAAAACGTTGTTGATAAAACAATGAAACATGACAGGATTAAAAAAATAATTAAATTAACACAGATTATTAAACATCACCATCAATAGTGGTTAACACAGTAAACAATTAAAAGAAATAACAGCGTGAGGTGAAGCTGAAGCGCTTTTTCTTCATGACGCATTGTATATAAAATTTATCACATAGCCTAGATACACAATATGTAAATGTTATATTACAAATTGTATTTATCTACACAAAATGCATGTGAGCTTGAACTAAGTGCCAACCAGAAAGTAGTGGATGCGCTTCTCCCGTTACAGGGCGCTTTAAAACAATGGCAACTGAAGCCCCGCAAAAAAAATATATATCTTATTTTACAGTATTATCCCATCAATATGTCTGTCTTATTATTTGGATAAATATTTTGCATCAGTTTTTAAAAAGATAACCTACCTTTTTCTATGCATGTGAAAACAAATAAAACACACATGATATGCTTTTCAGTTATTTTATTCAACTGTTATTTTTAACAAAACAATATTTTACTTCATAAGCATCACAACGGCTGTAAATAAAAAAGAGTTTTTTGTAAAAGGTTCGCAAAAATAAAGTTTAATACAACTTCACCAAACGACTGTTCAGTAGCCCATAGCCTAACGAAAATTAGAAGCCATGGATAATTTGGCTGCACAAACTTAAAATAAAATACCCTGAATATCTAATATTTACTGTCTTTTAGTGAACAAGCGCATTTTTCGTATAGAGCATCAATCCTTGCAGTGACCGTTTTGCGCGATGGGACAGTATAGTGGGGCTCAACGTAATTCATTAAACGTTTAAAACCTTCAACAAAACTAATAGGCAGCTAGTCTTCTGCTGTCATTTCTGCTATTAGCTGCGTCATTTTCTCTGCCCTGCCTTTGTCGCATTTCTGTCTGATGGTGAAATCTCTTATGTTCGTCTGACAGCTTGTAGTGGCATCGGCATCATCTGCTTTTTTGTGTTTATGTGCAAGATGGTAACGCATCGAACTCGTTGTGGAGTTGTAGACCAGTGTGGCGCTGCACATCTTACACTTGACTGTTTTTTCGTCAAGTTTTTCAAAGTGTTGCCAGACATCGCTGCGCGCTTTAGACGCCATTTTCGCTCTGTGCTCCGGTCTTGTCTCTAGACCACAACTTCTCGCAGCCATAACCGATCAAATACCAGACTACCGCCCAAATACCAGCATAACCAATCAGAAATAATGATAGTAAAAAAAAAAAGCCAATCGATCATCATTTTCATGCTCGATCCTGCCGATGCGTTCGAGTAATCGATTAATCGAGTACTCGTGCACATCCCTACAGATTACTGTAACCTGTAAAACAGGAATATTATCAGAAGAACGGGAGAGTCGCATCTGCTCTTTCACAGCTCCTCTGTTAATCTTTTTTATTAAATGTACAACCAATACAATTCCAACACAAACAATTGCTTTGAAAACATTTCTTTACATTCTTTTGTCTGTGCACATCACTTGAGAACCACCAACATCAAAATAAATCACATTTCTGACACTTTCTTATCTCCTTTCTTCATATTACCATTTTCAGTTAATACCTTAATGCTCAACATACACTTTTATAAACCGCAATAAATTATTAATAACCACAAAGTGATTTTATATGGCTTTACTCATATTAAATGTAAATTTGAGTACATCCATCTACTCTTCATTCTTAACACCAATGAGAAACGCAACTCACTGTTTCCCTCATCAGCGAAGTGTATTTATATCGGATCATCACAAATGAAGCCTCTTTCTATGCTGTCTGCGGAGAGTGGTCACGTGAACCTAAAGCGCTCCAAACGCGACCACAGAGTGAGCCTCCAAGAGATACTTAACATCATTAATCAACACGTCTTTAACATGAACAATCGAACATTTTGCGACCCAAAAATAAGTAATGCAACACAATAGTCAGATATAATGATCATTGGAGCATACCTAAATAACATTTCTTCACGTTAGTGTGAACATAACATATTACACGAACAACAAATTCTCAAACTGCATGACAATTAACACTTAACATTCAACATTCACTGTAACAATACAACCGCAGTACTATTAGTATAGGTTTGTCTTTAAATCATTTTTTTTTACTTGTAAAATAGTAATATTATCAGAAGAACGGGAGAGTCGTATCTGCTCTTTCAAAGCTCCTCTGTTAATCTGAGGACGCATGCGCAGTTCGTAGTTGTGTCCGCGACACTCCTATCAGAATGTCAAAATAAGAGTCCCTCATTTTCTCTCCATTTCGCTCAATATACAATAGGTAATTTGTAGATAAACATTGCATAAGGAAATACGGTGGTTAATGAACTTAACACAATGCAAATAAGCAAAAATAAGTTAGACCAAACATTATACAATTTTGAACATACTTTGTTTGTATCACAATAACACTTATCGATCCGGTACTTTAACGGTACTCTTATCGGTACATTTTGTTGTATTTTTTTATGAAAGACAAAACTAAAGCTGGAGTCGTTTTCACTATTTAAAACATTCTTTACTGACCTAACATATCTTAATGCAGGTAAAAGATGACTGACACCCGCCTATTATTCATAGAGAATTCAAATAAAATGCATGTGGGCCTAAGTTTGTTTGTGTTTTTTGTTGTTTAATAATAATAAAGAAATGGTATTCCAATTATGTGTTGTGGCTGGAGATCTTGTCTTTTGTGATGATGTGTGTAGTGTAGCAAATGCATCAGCAACAGGCCCTGTCAGGTTCATGCCCTAGACTTTTTATATATTCAAATCCTTGCTATCAGATGCCCAGATGTCATTTCAAATCATGGTCTTGTCCTGGCTGTGCAGTGTAACATGTTTGGGTCAGGCAACAATGTCTTCGAACACAATCTCTTCATAATCACTGGTGTTAAGGAAACAACTTTAGTTAGGCACAGCATACAATTCATGTACTCTAGGCCTATGTAATACAGTGAGTTTGACACTTTTAATTTGTCTTACCACATTCAAGTAATGGGCATAAATGTGACTGAAGATTCTTCACTCATGCAGATCCAGAGCGTTTTGGATCAGTGCTGGTAATACGTGCACATTAAGGCCCGATTGGGCCCGGTGGGACCGAATAAGTACCGGGTTTCGGTACCCATCCCTAGTTGAGACAGGGGGCCCAATTAGATTTTTGTCATGGGGCCCAAAATTCCTGGCAGCGCCCCTGCACATAGTCAGAAACAAATTTAAAATACAATGCAATGTAAGTCGCTTTGGTTTAAAAGCGTCTGCCAAACGCGTAAATTTAATTTATATAACTAAGATACATTAGTAAGACATCTTTGGAGGTGTATAAAGAGCTTACATAATGAAGTGTTATGTTTTTCTTAAAATTACCTATTTCTATTTAAATACACCAGGTGTCCCCTTACATGAAATTCGCCATGTTGTTTCTACAGTAGCCTAAACCGATAAACTGCTCTACAGAGCGTGTTTTGTGAAGACATGCAATGAGGCAAAAACCGGAAGACATCTAATTTCTTTGTTGGCCTCAATAGTGCTTCGGAAGGGAGGTGGGAAGGGTGGAGTGAGCCGTTTATAGCCGCGGGAACGTCTTATGAGCTGGGGGTGATGTTATTTTATTTATTTATTTGCCAGGTCACTTGCTCAAGGACCACAAATGGCACCACAAAACCCCCCGCTTACGTGCTACATTTCTCAACCATACCAATTCTCCCTCCGTATAAAACTGGTGGGAGACCTTCAAATCGAACCCCAGTTTTTGTCGTCCCGATGCCTTCCTCTGGTGCCCTTTCACAGCCTCAGCTACAGTGGACAAACTCTCCGCTACTTTCACTACATATTCATTCACGGAGTCAAAACCTTCCGTCACCCCACTACCAATACAACATCAACCGGCAAAACAATTTTTACTCAAAGGAAATTTATGGCAAAAACCCTGTCTAAGCATGTGCACTGCTCCTATAAGCCATCATAACATACTGCAAAAGCTCATCCCAATTCTGTTGATTCTTGTCTACGAACAAAGACAGCATAGAAAGCAACGTCAGGTTAAATCGCTCGATCATCCCGTTAGATTGTGGATGGTAGGGTAATGTTTGTGTTTTATATATATGTAACAGACGGCACAGCTCCGCAAATAATGTCGATTCAAAGTTCCTCCCTTGATCGGAATGGATACTGCTTGGGGCAGTACACACCCACTACAGTACAATTACCTTAGCTATAAACACTGCTTCTTGGTTTGGAATCTCAAATGCTTCCGTCCACTTCGAGAAGTAATCCCCAATCACAAGAATATACTTATTTTTCTCCCTCGTTAAAGGTTAAGGACCCAGAATGTCTACAGCTATCCGTTCAAAGGGGCGAGAAACAAAAGAAGACTGTCACGGGGCACGAGGATTCGCCCCAGCCGATTTCTGAAACGCATATTCCATTCACTCTCTACACTGCTTCTTTAAATCTTCAAACCACCCAGGCAAAAAAATTATCTTTCATTTTTGCGCACCTAGATGGCCACCAGTTGTAGAATTGTGTAACATTTTTAAAATGTCTGTAACCTTAATTTTCGGAAGGACCACATGAATCTTACATGAGGCGTCTGTATTACGAGGAGGCTTACGCACGATACCTTGCTCCATACTCCGTTGGTCCCACACCAGTAAAAAAACGTTTCACGTCCATTCTTAACTGGGCTTCTGCGCACCCCTCTTCCCCCCAAACCCGTAGTTTCCCCTTCAAGCCCGCATCCATCTTCTGCACTCTTACCAACTCATCATCAACCTCACTCTTTTCAAGAGAGCACGCTACCCACACATCTCAGACCGCGGCACTAACAGAACATGGATCTTCCATGTGTACTCGCTCGGCACCAAATGATGGCAGTCGCGAAACCGCATCTGCATTAACATGTTTTTGGCCCAGATGGTGCACAATTTTATACTGAAAGCTAGCCAGCTGTTCAACCCATCTAGCCAACTGCCCTTCCAGACCCTGAAAATTATGAAGCCACCTCAATGAACTATGGTCCTTTTAAAAAGCTTGTGTAACCCAGGCTTTATGATAAACGTAAGGGCTGTACGGTCAAACTCTAAATCAAGAATTGTCTAAGTTCTTCAAAGGAGCTCGTTTTTTTTCCCACTGTATTCTACCTACCGAATGGTTAGATTAACAATTTTAAATATCAGGAATAAGAGGAATAATATTTTTTAGAAAAGTTTTTAGATTCTGACCCTACAGCTGGTTCAACCTCCTCTGGAATTTCAATGGCTCTATAATCAGAGGCATTTTCAATCACAATAGATTTTCAGGCTCTGATGGAGGCACAGTTGAAGTACAGGGAGCAAATTCGACTGTTGAGGGTTCAATGGGTCTGATGATTTTGCAGAAACATCCTGAGAGGTAGGTGACCCAGCATCCACTAGTTCAATAAAGGGACTCCTTCTGACTATTTCAGGGATGGGCATTTGAAAGTGACCTTCCTCTTCATCACTAGACTTTTCTTCAGGTTCATCACATTCTTGTACTTCAGTATTAGCCCTTGTCTTCATCCTGCGCTTCCCGTTCACGGGCTTTCCTTCCATTTTCGACCAATGTCTCTTCCCTCTTTGATCGGGCTTGATGTTTTCCATCCCGCGCCTGCCCGTTCGCTGCCCTAGGTGCGCCCAAAGGCCAGCTCAGCCTGGTCCTTCCTCCGTGCCGTCGGGGGCTCGATTTCTTTCGTCAGGAATAACTCCAAGCGTCCGACTTTGCCACGTTTCAACCAAGGTGTGTTCTGGTGTGTCTACTTAAGGGCTAGAACCGCGAGTTGCTTAGGTTGCCCTTTCCGCTTGGCCTACTGCACGGTCGGTTTATACGAGCAGCGAGCAAGACAGCGAGAGCATCTAGGCCGAACAGGCCGATCTCGATGTCGAGGAGGTTTCCTGTCAAATAAGGCCGATGCGCACACACAAGCCACGCTCGTAAAAATTACAATATTTAAGCGTTTGTGCGTGTCTGTCTGTCTGTCTGTCTGTCTGTCCGTTTGATTATTTACTCCCTTACTTTCTTTTTTTAAATAATTATCCCCTCTGTGGGTTGAAGAGTGGGTGGTCATTGCACTTACGCTGGCCTAAATCCCTTGTTTTTGCGTTCGTCATAAGCCATGACCGACCTTGGTCCTGGACAACGGCCAGCTTGCATTTTTCAAACATGTTTGCTTATAATAGGTGTCATGTATGTAGCTTATTATTCCTTACCAGTGAGATAACTCCACTTAATTTTTGTTCCACGTCTCCACTCTCTTTCACTCACCTTTTTGTTTGATACTTGTTTTTTTCGGAATCAGAAACGGCGCTCTAGATAAAGAGACGCAGAAAGAAAGGTGCATCTTAAAAGACAGTTATGGCTCACTCTTAATTGTTTTTTTCTAAAAAGAACACTCAAAAGGTGAAGAGACAGGAACGTGCGACAAAAGGAAAGGAAAAGTAAAGTAGTTAATGTAAGATTTGCTTTCAAGACTCCGTATTTTCTTTGCATAAAAGCCCAGCGGCATATGACACGGCAAGGATTGGCGAGTGGAGTCGACTCATCCTGAGTGAAGTAAATCTTTACCAAAAGTGACATCTAGTCGAAAGGCGCACTTCTGACTCGACAAATAATGAACGGCAAGCGTAAAGCGTTGGAGACACACCGTAGCCGTGTGAAACGAAATGTTCGTTTGCAGGCGTCAGTTAGACCTACACCGAATTCTAAATACGCACGGTCGTAATATGTGACGAATGAAAACGAAGGTAAAATGTGAGTTCAATTTCCGCTTGATATTAAGCCTGTCTTTAAGACGGTCCAAATACGAAAGGGAGGCACTTGAAGCCTGTCGCGAACGGGTCAGAGAGAGCCGGCCGGGGGTTGAGCGCTATAAGGGCCCGCTTTCAGCGTTGTCTTTCGCTTACGGCCATACCACCCTGAACGCGCCCGATCTCGTCCGATCTCGGAAGCTAAGCAGGGTCGGGCCTGGTTAGTACTTGGATGGGAGACCGCCTGGGAATACCAGGTGCAGTAAGCTTTTGGTCTGGGCTTTCCTTCCATTTTCGACCAATGTCTCTTTCCCTCTTTGATCGGGCTTGATGTTTTCCATCCCGCGCCTGCCCGTTCGCTGCCCTAGGTGCGCCCAAAGGCCAGCTCAGCCTGGTCCTTCCTCCGTGCCGTCGGGGGCTCGATTTCTTTCGTCAGGAATAAACCAAGCGTCCGACTTTGCCACGTTTCAACCAAGGTGTGTTCTGGTGTGTCTACTTTAAGGGCTAGAACCGCGAGTTGCTTAGGTTGCCCTTTCCGCTTGGCCTACTGCACGGTCGGTTTATACGAGCAGCGAGCAAGACAGCGAGAGCATCTAGGCCGAACAGGCCGATCTCGATGTCGAGGAGGTTTCCTGTCAAATAAGGCCGATGCGCACACACAAGCCACGCTCGTAAAAATTACAATATTTAAGCGTTTGTGCGTGTCTGTCTGTCTGTCTGTCTGTCCGTTTGATTATTTACTCCCTTACTTTCTTTTTTTAAATAATTATCCCCTCTGTGGGTTGAAGAGTGGGTGGTCATTGCCACTTACGCTGGCCTAAATCCCTTGTTTTTGCGTTCGTCATAAGCCATGACCGACCTTGGTCCTGGACAACGGCCAGCTTGCATTTTTCAAACATGTTTGCTTATAATAGGTGTCATGTATGTAGCTTATTATTCCTTACCAGTGAGATAACTCCACTTAATTTTTGTTCCACGTCTCCACTCTCTTTCACTCACCTTTTGTTTGATACTTGTTTTTTTCGGAATCAGAAACGGCGCTCTAGATAAAGAGACGCAGAAAGAAAGGTGCATCTTAAAAGACAGTTATGGCTCACTCTTAATTGTTTTTTTCTAAAAAGAACACTCAAAAAGGTGAAGAGACAGGAACGTGCGACAAAAGGAAAGGAAAAGTAAAGTAGTTAATGTAAGATTTGCTTTCAAGACTCCGTATTTTCTTTGCATAAAAGCCCAGCGGCATATGACACGGCAAGGATTGGCGAGTGGAGTCGACTCATCCTGAGTGAAGTAAATCTTTACCAAAAGTGACATCTAGTCGAAAGGCGCACTTCTGACTCGACAAATAATGAACGGCAAGCGTAAAGCGTTGGAGACACACCGTAGCCGTGTGAAACGAAATGTTCGTTTGCAGGCGTCAGTTAGACCTACACCGAATTCTAAATACGCACGGTCGTAATATGTGACGAATGAAAACGAAGGTAAAATGTGAGTTCAATTTCCGCTTGATATTAAGCCTGTCTTTAAGACGGTCCAAATACGAAAGGGAGGCACTTGAAGCCTGTCGCGAACGGGTCAGAGAGAGCCGGCCGGGGGTTGAGCGCTATAAGGGCCCGCTTTCAGCGTTGTCTTTCGCTTACGGCCATACCACCCTGAACGCGCCCGATCTCGTCCGATCTCGGAAGCTAAGCAGGGTCGGGCCTGGTTAGTACTTGGATGGGAGACCGCCTGGGAATACCAGGTGCAGTAAGCTTTTGGTCTGGGCTTTCCTTCCATTTTCGACCAATGTCTCTTTCCCTCTTTGATCGGGCTTGATGTTTTCCATCCCGCGCCTGCCCGTTCGCTGCCCTAGGTGCGCCCAAAGGCCAGCTCAGCCTGGTCCTTCCTCCGTGCCGTCGGGGGCTCGATTTCTTTCGTCAGGAATAAACCAAGCGTCCGACTTTGCCACGTTTCAACCAAGGTGTGTTCTGGTGTGTCTACTTTAAGGGCTAGAACCGCGAGTTGCTTAGGTTGCCCTTTCCGCTTGGCCTACTGCACGGTCGGTTTATACGAGCAGCGAGCAAGACAGCGAGAGCATCTAGGCCGAACAGGCCGATCTCGATGTCGAGGAGGTTTCCTGTCAAATAAGGCCGATGCGCACACACAAGCCACGCTCGTAAAAATTACAATATTTAAGCGTTTGTGCGTGTCTGTCTGTCTGTCTGTCTGTCTGTCCGTTTGATTATTTACTCCCTTACTTTCTTTTTTTAAATAATTATCCCCTCTGTGGGTTGAAGAGTGGGTGGTCATTGCCACTTACGCTGGCCTAAATCCCTTGTTTTTGCGTTCGTCATAAGCCATGACCGACCTTGGTCCTGGACAACGGCCAGCTTGCATTTTTCAAACATGTTTGCTTATAATAGGTGTCATGTATGTAGCTTATTATTCCTTACCAGTGAGATAACTCCACTTAATTTTTGTTCCACGTCTCCACTCTCTTTCACTCACCTTTTTGTTTGATACTTGTTTTTTTCGGAATCAGAAACGGCGCTCTAGATAAAGAGACGCAGAAAGAAAGGTGCATCTTAAAAGACAGTTATGGCTCACTCTTAATTGTTTTTTTCTAAAAAGAACACTCAAAAAGGTGAAGAGACAGGAACGTGCGACAAAAGGAAAGGAAAAGTAAAGTAGTTAATGTAAGATTTGCTTTCAAGACTCCGTATTTTCTTTGCATAAAAGCCCAGCGGCATATGACACGGCAAGGATTGGCGAGTGGAGTCGACTCATCCTGAGTGAAGTAAATCTTTACCAAAAGTGACATCTAGTCGAAAGGCGCACTTCTGACTCGACAAATAATGAACGGCAAGCGTAAAGCGTTGGAGACACACCGTAGCCGTGTGAAACGAAATGTTCGTTTGCAGGCGTCAGTTAGACCTACACCGAATTCTAAATACGCACGGTCGTAATATGTGACGAATGAAAACGAAGGTAAAATGTGAGTTCAATTTCCGCTTGATATTAAGCCTGTCTTTAAGACGGTCCAAATACGAAAGGGAGGCACTTGAAGCCTGTCGCGAACGGGTCAGAGAGAGCCGGCCGGGGGTTGAGCGCTATAAGGGCCCGCTTTCAGCGTTGTCTTTCGCTTACGGCCATACCACCCTGAACGCGCCCGATCTCGTCCGATCTCGGAAGCTAAGCAGGGTCGGGCCTGGTTAGTACTTGGATGGGAGACCGCCTGGGAATACCAGGTGCAGTAAGCTTTTGGTCTGGGCTTTCCTTCCATTTTCGACCAATGTCTCTTTCCCTCTTTGATCGGGCTTGATGTTTTCCATCCCGCGCCTGCCCGTTCGCTGCCCTAGGTGCGCCCAAAGGCCAGCTCAGCCTGGTCCTTCCTCCGTGCCGTCGGGGGCTCGATTTCTTTCGTCAGGAATAAACCAAGCGTCCGACTTTGCCACGTTTCAACCAAGGTGTGTTCTGGTGTGTCTACTTTAAGGGCTAGAACCGCGAGTTGCTTAGGTTGCCCTTTCCGCTTGGCCTACTGCACGGTCGGTTTATACGAGCAGCGAGCAAGACAGCGAGAGCATCTAGGCCGAACAGGCCGATCTCGATGTCGAGGAGGTTTCCTGTCAAATAAGGCCGATGCGCACACACAAGCCACGCTCGTAAAAATTACAATATTTAAGCGTTTGTGCGTGTCTGTCTGTCTGTCTGTCTGTCCGTTTGATTATTTACTCCCTTACTTTCTTTTTTTAAATAATTATCCCCTCTGTGGGTTGAAGAGTGGGTGGTCATTGCCACTTACGCTGGCCTAAATCCCTTGTTTTTGCGTTCGTCATAAGCCATGACCGACCTTGGTCCTGGACAACGGCCAGCTTGCATTTTTCAAACATGTTTGCTTATAATAGGTGTCATGTATGTAGCTTATTATTCCTTACCAGTGAGATAACTCCACTTAATTTTTGTTCCACGTCTCCACTCTCTTTCACTCACCTTTTTGTTTGATACTTGTTTTTTTCGGAATCAGAAACGGCGCTCTAGATAAAGAGACGCAGAAAGAAAGGTGCATCTTAAAAGACAGTTATGGCTCACTCTTAATTGTTTTTTTCTAAAAAGAACACTCAAAAAGGTGAAGAGACAGGAACGTGCGACAAAAGGAAAGGAAAAGTAAAGTAGTTAATGTAAGATTTGCTTTCAAGACTCCGTATTTTCTTTGCATAAAAGCCCAGCGGCATATGACACGGCAAGGATTGGCGAGTGGAGTCGACTCATCCTGAGTGAAGTAAATCTTTACCAAAAGTGACATCTAGTCGAAAGGCGCACTTCTGACTCGACAAATAATGAACGGCAAGCGTAAAGCGTTGGAGACACACCGTAGCCGTGTGAAACGAAATGTTCGTTTGCAGGCGTCAGTTAGACCTACACCGAATTCTAAATACGCACGGTCGTAATATGTGACGAATGAAAACGAAGGTAAAATGTGAGTTCAATTTCCGCTTGATATTAAGCCTGTCTTTAAGACGGTCCAAATACGAAAGGGAGGCACTTGAAGCCTGTCGCGAACGGGTCAGAGAGAGCCGGCCGGGGGTTGAGCGCTATAAGGGCCCGCTTTCAGCGTTGTCTTTCGCTTACGGCCATACCACCCTGAACGCGCCCGATCTCGTCCGATCTCGGAAGCTAAGCAGGGTCGGGCCTGGTTAGTACTTGGATGGGAGACCGCCTGGGAATACCAGGTGCAGTAAGCTTTTGGTCTGGGCTTTCCTTCCATTTTCGACCAATGTCTCTTTCCCTCTTTGATCGGGCTTGATGTTTTCCATCCCGCGCCTGCCCGTTCGCTGCCCTAGGTGCGCCCAAAGGCCAGCTCAGCCTGGTCCTTCCTCCGTGCCGTCGGGGGCTCGATTTCTTTCGTCAGGAATAAACCAAGCGTCCGACTTTGCCACGTTTCAACCAAGGTGTGTTCTGGTGTGTCTACTTTAAGGGCTAGAACCGCGAGTTGCTTAGGTTGCCCTTTCCGCTTGGCCTACTGCACGGTCGGTTTATACGAGCAGCGAGCAAGACAGCGAGAGCATCTAGGCCGAACAGGCCGATCTCGATGTCGAGGAGGTTTCCTGTCAAATAAGGCCGATGCGCACACACAAGCCACGCTCGTAAAAATTACAATATTTAAGCGTTTGTGCGTGTCTGTCTGTCTGTCTGTCTGTCCGTTTGATTATTTACTCCCTTACTTTCTTTTTTTAAATAATTATCCCCTCTGTGGGTTGAAGAGTGGGTGGTCATTGCCACTTACGCTGGCCTAAATCCCTTGTTTTTGCGTTCGTCATAAGCCATGACCGACCTTGGTCCTGGACAACGGCCAGCTTGCATTTTTCAAACATGTTTGCTTATAATAGGTGTCATGTATGTAGCTTATTATTCCTTACCAGTGAGATAACTCCACTTAATTTTTGTTCCACGTCTCCACTCTCTTTCACTCACCTTTTTGTTTGATACTTGTTTTTTTCGGAATCAGAAACGGCGCTCTAGATAAAGAGACGCAGAAAGAAAGGTGCATCTTAAAAGACAGTTATGGCTCACTCTTAATTGTTTTTTTCTAAAAAGAACACTCAAAAAGGTGAAGAGACAGGAACGTGCGACAAAAGGAAAGGAAAAGTAAAGTAGTTAATGTAAGATTTGCTTTCAAGACTCCGTATTTTCTTTGCATAAAAGCCCAGCGGCATATGACACGGCAAGGATTGGCGAGTGGAGTCGACTCATCCTGAGTGAAGTAAATCTTTACCAAAAGTGACATCTAGTCGAAAGGCGCACTTCTGACTCGACAAATAATGAACGGCAAGCGTAAAGCGTTGGAGACACACCGTAGCCGTGTGAAACGAAATGTTCGTTTGCAGGCGTCAGTTAGACCTACACCGAATTCTAAATACGCACGGTCGTAATATGTGACGAATGAAAACGAAGGTAAAATGTGAGTTCAATTTCCGCTTGATATTAAGCCTGTCTTTAAGACGGTCCAAATACGAAAGGGAGGCACTTGAAGCCTGTCGCGAACGGGTCAGAGAGAGCCGGCCGGGGGTTGAGCGCTATAAGGGCCCGCTTTCAGCGTTGTCTTTCGCTTACGGCCATACCACCCTGAACGCGCCCGATCTCGTCCGATCTCGGAAGCTAAGCAGGGTCGGGCCTGGTTAGTACTTGGATGGGAGACCGCCTGGGAATACCAGGTGCAGTAAGCTTTTGGTCTGGGCTTTCCTTCCATTTTCGACCAATGTCTCTTTCCCTCTTTGATCGGGCTTGATGTTTTCCATCCCGCGCCTGCCCGTTCGCTGCCCTAGGTGCGCCCAAAGGCCAGCTCAGCCTGGTCCTTCCTCCGTGCCGTCGGGGGCTCGATTTCTTTCGTCAGGAATAAACCAAGCGTCCGACTTTGCCACGTTTCAACCAAGGTGTGTTCTGGTGTGTCTACTTTAAGGGCTAGAACCGCGAGTTGCTTAGGTTGCCCTTTCCGCTTGGCCTACTGCACGGTCGGTTTATACGAGCAGCGAGCAAGACAGCGAGAGCATCTAGGCCGAACAGGCCGATCTCGATGTCGAGGAGGTTTCCTGTCAAATAAGGCCGATGCGCACACACAAGCCACGCTCGTAAAAATTACAATATTTAAGCGTTTGTGCGTGTCTGTCTGTCTGTCTGTCTGTCCGTTTGATTATTTACTCCCTTACTTTCTTTTTTTAAATAATTATCCCCTCTGTGGGTTGAAGAGTGGGTGGTCATTGCCACTTACGCTGGCCTAAATCCCTTGTTTTTGCGTTCGTCATAAGCCATGACCGACCTTGGTCCTGGACAACGGCCAGCTTGCATTTTTCAAACATGTTTGCTTATAATAGGTGTCATGTATGTAGCTTATTATTCCTTACCAGTGAGATAACTCCACTTAATTTTTGTTCCACGTCTCCACTCTCTTTCACTCACCTTTTTGTTTGATACTTGTTTTTTTCGGAATCAGAAACGGCGCTCTAGATAAAGAGACGCAGAAAGAAAGGTGCATCTTAAAAGACAGTTATGGCTCACTCTTAATTGTTTTTTTCTAAAAAGAACACTCAAAAAGGTGAAGAGACAGGAACGTGCGACAAAAGGAAAGGAAAAGTAAAGTAGTTAATGTAAGATTTGCTTTCAAGACTCCGTATTTTCTTTGCATAAAAGCCCAGCGGCATATGACACGGCAAGGATTGGCGAGTGGAGTCGACTCATCCTGAGTGAAGTAAATCTTTACCAAAAGTGACATCTAGTCGAAAGGCGCACTTCTGACTCGACAAATAATGAACGGCAAGCGTAAAGCGTTGGAGACACACCGTAGCCGTGTGAAACGAAATGTTCGTTTGCAGGCGTCAGTTAGACCTACACCGAATTCTAAATACGCACGGTCGTAATATGTGACGAATGAAAACGAAGGTAAAATGTGAGTTCAATTTCCGCTTGATATTAAGCCTGTCTTTAAGACGGTCCAAATACGAAAGGGAGGCACTTGAAGCCTGTCGCGAACGGGTCAGAGAGAGCCGGCCGGGGGTTGAGCGCTATAAGGGCCCGCTTTCAGCGTTGTCTTTCGCTTACGGCCATACCACCCTGAACGCGCCCGATCTCGTCCGATCTCGGAAGCTAAGCAGGGTCGGGCCTGGTTAGTACTTGGATGGGAGACCGCCTGGGAATACCAGGTGCAGTAAGCTTTTGGTCTGGGCTTTCCTTCCATTTTCGACCAATGTCTCTTTCCCTCTTTGATCGGGCTTGATGTTTTCCATCCCGCGCCTGCCCGTTCGCTGCCCTAGGTGCGCCCAAAGGCCAGCTCAGCCTGGTCCTTCCTCCGTGCCGTCGGGGGCTCGATTTCTTTCGTCAGGAATAAACCAAGCGTCCGACTTTGCCACGTTTCAACCAAGGTGTGTTCTGGTGTGTCTACTTTAAGGGCTAGAACCGCGAGTTGCTTAGGTTGCCCTTTCCGCTTGGCCTACTGCACGGTCGGTTTATACGAGCAGCGAGCAAGACAGCGAGAGCATCTAGGCCGAACAGGCCGATCTCGATGTCGAGGAGGTTTCCTGTCAAATAAGGCCGATGCGCACACACAAGCCACGCTCGTAAAAATTACAATATTTAAGCGTTTGTGCGTGTCTGTCTGTCTGTCTGTCTGTCTGTCCGTTTGATTATTTACTCCCTTACTTTCTTTTTTTAAATAATTATCCCCTCTGTGGGTTGAAGAGTGGGTGGTCATTGCCACTTACGCTGGCCTAAATCCCTTGTTTTTGCGTTCGTCATAAGCCATGACCGACCTTGGTCCTGGACAACGGCCAGCTTGCATTTTTCAAACATGTTTGCTTATAATAGGTGTCATGTATGTAGCTTATTATTCCTTACCAGTGAGATAACTCCACTTAATTTTTGTTCCACGTCTCCACTCTCTTTCACTCACCTTTTTGTTTGATACTTGTTTTTTTCGGAATCAGAAACGGCGCTCTAGATAAAGAGACGCAGAAAGAAAGGTGCATCTTAAAAGACAGTTATGGCTCACTCTTAATTGTTTTTTTCTAAAAAGAACACTCAAAAAGGTGAAGAGACAGGAACGTGCGACAAAAGGAAAGGAAAAGTAAAGTAGTTAATGTAAGATTTGCTTTCAAGACTCCGTATTTTCTTTGCATAAAAGCCCAGCGGCATATGACACGGCAAGGATTGGCGAGTGGAGTCGACTCATCCTGAGTGAAGTAAATCTTTACCAAAAGTGACATCTAGTCGAAAGGCGCACTTCTGACTCGACAAATAATGAACGGCAAGCGTAAAGCGTTGGAGACACACCGTAGCCGTGTGAAACGAAATGTTCGTTTGCAGGCGTCAGTTAGACCTACACCGAATTCTAAATACGCACGGTCGTAATATGTGACGAATGAAAACGAAGGTAAAATGTGAGTTCAATTTCCGCTTGATATTAAGCCTGTCTTTAAGACGGTCCAAATACGAAAGGGAGGCACTTGAAGCCTGTCGCGAACGGGTCAGAGAGAGCCGGCCGGGGGTTGAGCGCTATAAGGGCCCGCTTTCAGCGTTGTCTTTCGCTTACGGCCATACCACCCTGAACGCGCCCGATCTCGTCCGATCTCGGAAGCTAAGCAGGGTCGGGCCTGGTTAGTACTTGGATGGGAGACCGCCTGGGAATACCAGGTGCAGTAAGCTTTTGGTCTGGGCTTTCCTTCCATTTTCGACCAATGTCTCTTTCCCTCTTTGATCGGGCTTGATGTTTTCCATCCCGCGCCTGCCCGTTCGCTGCCCTAGGTGCGCCCAAAGGCCAGCTCAGCCTGGTCCTTCCTCCGTGCCGTCGGGGGCTCGATTTCTTTCGTCAGGAATAAACCAAGCGTCCGACTTTGCCACGTTTCAACCAAGGTGTGTTCTGGTGTGTCTACTTTAAGGGCTAGAACCGCGAGTTGCTTAGGTTGCCCTTTCCGCTTGGCCTACTGCACGGTCGGTTTATACGAGCAGCGAGCAAGACAGCGAGAGCATCTAGGCCGAACAGGCCGATCTCGATGTCGAGGAGGTTTCCTGTCAAATAAGGCCGATGCGCACACACAAGCCACGCTCGTAAAAATTACAATATTTAAGCGTTTGTGCGTGTCTGTCTGTCTGTCTGTCTGTCCGTTTGATTATTTACTCCCTTACTTTCTTTTTTTAAATAATTATCCCCTCTGTGGGTTGAAGAGTGGGTGGTCATTGCCACTTACGCTGGCCTAAATCCCTTGTTTTTGCGTTCGTCATAAGCCATGACCGACCTTGGTCCTGGACAACGGCCAGCTTGCATTTTTCAAACATGTTTGCTTATAATAGGTGTCATGTATGTAGCTTATTATTCCTTACCAGTGAGATAACTCCACTTAATTTTTGTTCCACGTCTCCACTCTCTTTCACTCACCTTTTTGTTTGATACTTGTTTTTTTCGGAATCAGAAACGGCGCTCTAGATAAAGAGACGCAGAAAGAAAGGTGCATCTTAAAAGACAGTTATGGCTCACTCTTAATTGTTTTTTTCTAAAAAGAACACTCAAAAAGGTGAAGAGACAGGAACGTGCGACAAAAGGAAAGGAAAAGTAAAGTAGTTAATGTAAGATTTGCTTTCAAGACTCCGTATTTTCTTTGCATAAAAGCCCAGCGGCATATGACACGGCAAGGATTGGCGAGTGGAGTCGACTCATCCTGAGTGAAGTAAATCTTTACCAAAAGTGACATCTAGTCGAAAGGCGCACTTCTGACTCGACAAATAATGAACGGCAAGCGTAAAGCGTTGGAGACACACCGTAGCCGTGTGAAACGAAATGTTCGTTTGCAGGCGTCAGTTAGACCTACACCGAATTCTAAATACGCACGGTCGTAATATGTGACGAATGAAAACGAAGGTAAAATGTGAGTTCAATTTCCGCTTGATATTAAGCCTGTCTTTAAGACGGTCCAAATACGAAAGGGAGGCACTTGAAGCCTGTCGCGAACGGGTCAGAGAGAGCCGGCCGGGGGTTGAGCGCTATAAGGGCCCGCTTTCAGCGTTGTCTTTCGCTTACGGCCATACCACCCTGAACGCGCCCGATCTCGTCCGATCTCGGAAGCTAAGCAGGGTCGGGCCTGGTTAGTACTTGGATGGGAGACCGCCTGGGAATACCAGGTGCAGTAAGCTTTTGGTCTGGGCTTTCCTTCCATTTTCGACCAATGTCTCTTTCCCTCTTTGATCGGGCTTGATGTTTTCCATCCCGCGCCTGCCCGTTCGCTGCCCTAGGTGCGCCCAAAGGCCAGCTCAGCCTGGTCCTTCCTCCGTGCCGTCGGGGGCTCGATTTCTTTCGTCAGGAATAAACCAAGCGTCCGACTTTGCCACGTTTCAACCAAGGTGTGTTCTGGTGTGTCTACTTTAAGGGCTAGAACCGCGAGTTGCTTAGGTTGCCCTTTCCGCTTGGCCTACTGCACGGTCGGTTTATACGAGCAGCGAGCAAGACAGCGAGAGCATCTAGGCCGAACAGGCCGATCTCGATGTCGAGGAGGTTTCCTGTCAAATAAGGCCGATGCGCACACACAAGCCACGCTCGTAAAAATTACAATATTTAAGCGTTTGTGCGTGTCTGTCTGTCTGTCTGTCTGTCTGTCCGTTTGATTATTTACTCCCTTACTTTCTTTTTTTAAATAATTATCCCCTCTGTGGGTTGAAGAGTGGGTGGTCATTGCCACTTACGCTGGCCTAAATCCCTTGTTTTTGCGTTCGTCATAAGCCATGACCGACCTTGGTCCTGGACAACGGCCAGCTTGCATTTTTCAAACATGTTTGCTTATAATAGGTGTCATGTATGTAGCTTATTATTCCTTACCAGTGAGATAACTCCACTTAATTTTTGTTCCACGTCTCCACTCTCTTTCACTCACCTTTTTGTTTGATACTTGTTTTTTTCGGAATCAGAAACGGCGCTCTAGATAAAGAGACGCAGAAAGAAAGGTGCATCTTAAAAGACAGTTATGGCTCACTCTTAATTGTTTTTTTCTAAAAAGAACACTCAAAAAGGTGAAGAGACAGGAACGTGCGACAAAAGGAAAGGAAAAGTAAAGTAGTTAATGTAAGATTTGCTTTCAAGACTCCGTATTTTCTTTGCATAAAAGCCCAGCGGCATATGACACGGCAAGGATTGGCGAGTGGAGTCGACTCATCCTGAGTGAAGTAAATCTTTACCAAAAGTGACATCTAGTCGAAAGGCGCACTTCTGACTCGACAAATAATGAACGGCAAGCGTAAAGCGTTGGAGACACACCGTAGCCGTGTGAAACGAAATGTTCGTTTGCAGGCGTCAGTTAGACCTACACCGAATTCTAAATACGCACGGTCGTAATATGTGACGAATGAAAACGAAGGTAAAATGTGAGTTCAATTTCCGCTTGATATTAAGCCTGTCTTTAAGACGGTCCAAATACGAAAGGGAGGCACTTGAAGCCTGTCGCGAACGGGTCAGAGAGAGCCGGCCGGGGGTTGAGCGCTATAAGGGCCCGCTTTCAGCGTTGTCTTTCGCTTACGGCCATACCACCCTGAACGCGCCCGATCTCGTCCGATCTCGGAAGCTAAGCAGGGTCGGGCCTGGTTAGTACTTGGATGGGAGACCGCCTGGGAATACCAGGTGCAGTAAGCTTTTGGTCTGGGCTTTCCTTCCATTTTCGACCAATGTCTCTTTCCCTCTTTGATCGGGCTTGATGTTTTCCATCCCGCGCCTGCCCGTTCGCTGCCCTAGGTGCGCCCAAAGGCCAGCTCAGCCTGGTCCTTCCTCCGTGCCGTCGGGGGCTCGATTTCTTTCGTCAGGAATAAACCAAGCGTCCGACTTTGCCACGTTTCAACCAAGGTGTGTTCTGGTGTGTCTACTTTAAGGGCTAGAACCGCGAGTTGCTTAGGTTGCCCTTTCCGCTTGGCCTACTGCACGGTCGGTTTATACGAGCAGCGAGCAAGACAGCGAGAGCATCTAGGCCGAACAGGCCGATCTCGATGTCGAGGAGGTTTCCTGTCAAATAAGGCCGATGCGCACACACAAGCCACGCTCGTAAAAATTACAATATTTAAGCGTTTGTGCGTGTCTGTCTGTCTGTCTGTCTGTCCGTTTGATTATTTACTCCCTTACTTTCTTTTTTTAAATAATTATCCCCTCTGTGGGTTGAAGAGTGGGTGGTCATTGCCACTTACGCTGGCCTAAATCCCTTGTTTTTGCGTTCGTCATAAGCCATGACCGACCTTGGTCCTGGACAACGGCCAGCTTGCATTTTTCAAACATGTTTGCTTATAATAGGTGTCATGTATGTAGCTTATTATTCCTTACCAGTGAGATAACTCCACTTAATTTTTGTTCCACGTCTCCACTCTCTTTCACTCACCTTTTTGTTTGATACTTGTTTTTTTCGGAATCAGAAACGGCGCTCTAGATAAAGAGACGCAGAAAGAAAGGTGCATCTTAAAAGACAGTTATGGCTCACTCTTAATTGTTTTTTTCTAAAAAGAACACTCAAAAAGGTGAAGAGACAGGAACGTGCGACAAAAGGAAAGGAAAAGTAAAGTAGTTAATGTAAGATTTGCTTTCAAGACTCCGTATTTTCTTTGCATAAAAGCCCAGCGGCATATGACACGGCAAGGATTGGCGAGTGGAGTCGACTCATCCTGAGTGAAGTAAATCTTTACCAAAAGTGACATCTAGTCGAAAGGCGCACTTCTGACTCGACAAATAATGAACGGCAAGCGTAAAGCGTTGGAGACACACCGTAGCCGTGTGAAACGAAATGTTCGTTTGCAGGCGTCAGTTAGACCTACACCGAATTCTAAATACGCACGGTCGTAATATGTGACGAATGAAAACGAAGGTAAAATGTGAGTTCAATTTCCGCTTGATATTAAGCCTGTCTTTAAGACGGTCCAAATACGAAAGGGAGGCACTTGAAGCCTGTCGCGAACGGGTCAGAGAGAGCCGGCCGGGGGTTGAGCGCTATAAGGGCCCGCTTTCAGCGTTGTCTTTCGCTTACGGCCATACCACCCTGAACGCGCCCGATCTCGTCCGATCTCGGAAGCTAAGCAGGGTCGGGCCTGGTTAGTACTTGGATGGGAGACCGCCTGGGAATACCAGGTGCAGTAAGCTTTTGGTCTGGGCTTTCCTTCCATTTTCGACCAATGTCTCTTTCCCTCTTTGATCGGGCTTGATGTTTTCCATCCCGCGCCTGCCCGTTCGCTGCCCTAGGTGCGCCCAAAGGCCAGCTCAGCCTGGTCCTTCCTCCGTGCCGTCGGGGGCTCGATTTCTTTCGTCAGGAATAAACCAAGCGTCCGACTTTGCCACGTTTCAACCAAGGTGTGTTCTGGTGTGTCTACTTTAAGGGCTAGAACCGCGAGTTGCTTAGGTTGCCCTTTCCGCTTGGCCTACTGCACGGTCGGTTTATACGAGCAGCGAGCAAGACAGCGAGAGCATCTAGGCCGAACAGGCCGATCTCGATGTCGAGGAGGTTTCCTGTCAAATAAGGCCGATGCGCACACACAAGCCACGCTCGTAAAAATTACAATATTTAAGCGTTTGTGCGTGTCTGTCTGTCTGTCTGTCTGTCCGTTTGATTATTTACTCCCTTACTTTCTTTTTTTAAATAATTATCCCCTCTGTGGGTTGAAGAGTGGGTGGTCATTGCCACTTACGCTGGCCTAAATCCCTTGTTTTTGCGTTCGTCATAAGCCATGACCGACCTTGGTCCTGGACAACGGCCAGCTTGCATTTTTCAAACATGTTTGCTTATAATAGGTGTCATGTATGTAGCTTATTATTCCTTACCAGTGAGATAACTCCACTTAATTTTTGTTCCACGTCTCCACTCTCTTTCACTCACCTTTTTGTTTGATACTTGTTTTTTTCGGAATCAGAAACGGCGCTCTAGATAAAGAGACGCAGAAAGAAAGGTGCATCTTAAAAGACAGTTATGGCTCACTCTTAATTGTTTTTTTCTAAAAAGAACACTCAAAAAGGTGAAGAGACAGGAACGTGCGACAAAAGGAAAGGAAAAGTAAAGTAGTTAATGTAAGATTTGCTTTCAAGACTCCGTATTTTCTTTGCATAAAAGCCCAGCGGCATATGACACGGCAAGGATTGGCGAGTGGAGTCGACTCATCCTGAGTGAAGTAAATCTTTACCAAAAGTGACATCTAGTCGAAAGGCGCACTTCTGACTCGACAAATAATGAACGGCAAGCGTAAAGCGTTGGAGACACACCGTAGCCGTGTGAAACGAAATGTTCGTTTGCAGGCGTCAGTTAGACCTACACCGAATTCTAAATACGCACGGTCGTAATATGTGACGAATGAAAACGAAGGTAAAATGTGAGTTCAATTTCCGCTTGATATTAAGCCTGTCTTTAAGACGGTCCAAATACGAAAGGGAGGCACTTGAAGCCTGTCGCGAACGGGTCAGAGAGAGCCGGCCGGGGGTTGAGCGCTATAAGGGCCCGCTTTCAGCGTTGTCTTTCGCTTACGGCCATACCACCCTGAACGCGCCCGATCTCGTCCGATCTCGGAAGCTAAGCAGGGTCGGGCCTGGTTAGTACTTGGATGGGAGACCGCCTGGGAATACCAGGTGCAGTAAGCTTTTGGTCTGGGCTTTCCTTCCATTTTCGACCAATGTCTCTTTCCCTCTTTGATCGGGCTTGATGTTTTCCATCCCGCGCCTGCCCGTTCGCTGCCCTAGGTGCGCCCAAAGGCCAGCTCAGCCTGGTCCTTCCTCCGTGCCGTCGGGGGCTCGATTTCTTTCGTCAGGAATAAACCAAGCGTCCGACTTTGCCACGTTTCAACCAAGGTGTGTTCTGGTGTGTCTACTTTAAGGGCTAGAACCGCGAGTTGCTTAGGTTGCCCTTTCCGCTTGGCCTACTGCACGGTCGGTTTATACGAGCAGCGAGCAAGACAGCGAGAGCATCTAGGCCGAACAGGCCGATCTCGATGTCGAGGAGGTTTCCTGTCAAATAAGGCCGATGCGCACACACAAGCCACGCTCGTAAAAATTACAATATTTAAGCGTTTGTGCGTGTCTGTCTGTCTGTCTGTCTGTCCGTTTGATTATTTACTCCCTTACTTTCTTTTTTTAAATAATTATCCCCTCTGTGGGTTGAAGAGTGGGTGGTCATTGCCACTTACGCTGGCCTAAATCCCTTGTTTTTGCGTTCGTCATAAGCCATGACCGACCTTGGTCCTGGACAACGGCCAGCTTGCATTTTTCAAACATGTTTGCTTATAATAGGTGTCATGTATGTAGCTTATTATTCCTTACCAGTGAGATAACTCCACTTAATTTTTGTTCCACGTCTCCACTCTCTTTCACTCACCTTTTTGTTTGATACTTGTTTTTTTCGGAATCAGAAACGGCGCTCTAGATAAAGAGACGCAGAAAGAAAGGTGCATCTTAAAAGACAGTTATGGCTCACTCTTAATTGTTTTTTTCTAAAAAGAACACTCAAAAAGGTGAAGAGACAGGAACGTGCGACAAAAGGAAAGGAAAAGTAAAGTAGTTAATGTAAGATTTGCTTTCAAGACTCCGTATTTTCTTTGCATAAAAGCCCAGCGGCATATGACACGGCAAGGATTGGCGAGTGGAGTCGACTCATCCTGAGTGAAGTAAATCTTTACCAAAAGTGACATCTAGTCGAAAGGCGCACTTCTGACTCGACAAATAATGAACGGCAAGCGTAAAGCGTTGGAGACACACCGTAGCCGTGTGAAACGAAATGTTCGTTTGCAGGCGTCAGTTAGACCTACACCGAATTCTAAATACGCACGGTCGTAATATGTGACGAATGAAAACGAAGGTAAAATGTGAGTTCAATTTCCGCTTGATATTAAGCCTGTCTTTAAGACGGTCCAAATACGAAAGGGAGGCACTTGAAGCCTGTCGCGAACGGGTCAGAGAGAGCCGGCCGGGGGTTGAGCGCTATAAGGGCCCGCTTTCAGCGTTGTCTTTCGCTTACGGCCATACCACCCTGAACGCGCCCGATCTCGTCCGATCTCGGAAGCTAAGCAGGGTCGGGCCTGGTTAGTACTTGGATGGGAGACCGCCTGGGAATACCAGGTGCAGTAAGCTTTTGGTCTGGGCTTTCCTTCCATTTTCGACCAATGTCTCTTTCCCTCTTTGATCGGGCTTGATGTTTTCCATCCCGCGCCTGCCCGTTCGCTGCCCTAGGTGCGCCCAAAGGCCAGCTCAGCCTGGTCCTTCCTCCGTGCCGTCGGGGGCTCGATTTCTTTCGTCAGGAATAAACCAAGCGTCCGACTTTGCCACGTTTCAACCAAGGTGTGTTCTGGTGTGTCTACTTTAAGGGCTAGAACCGCGAGTTGCTTAGGTTGCCCTTTCCGCTTGGCCTACTGCACGGTCGGTTTATACGAGCAGCGAGCAAGACAGCGAGAGCATCTAGGCCGAACAGGCCGATCTCGATGTCGAGGAGGTTTCCTGTCAAATAAGGCCGATGCGCACACACAAGCCACGCTCGTAAAAATTACAATATTTAAGCGTTTGTGCGTGTCTGTCTGTCTGTCTGTCTGTCCGTTTGATTATTTACTCCCTTACTTTCTTTTTTTAAATAATTATCCCCTCTGTGGGTTGAAGAGTGGGTGGTCATTGCCACTTACGCTGGCCTAAATCCCTTGTTTTTGCGTTCGTCATAAGCCATGACCGACCTTGGTCCTGGACAACGGCCAGCTTGCATTTTTCAAACATGTTTGCTTATAATAGGTGTCATGTATGTAGCTTATTATTCCTTACCAGTGAGATAACTCCACTTAATTTTTGTTCCACGTCTCCACTCTCTTTCACTCACCTTTTTGTTTGATACTTGTTTTTTTCGGAATCAGAAACGGCGCTCTAGATAAAGAGACGCAGAAAGAAAGGTGCATCTTAAAAGACAGTTATGGCTCACTCTTAATTGTTTTTTTCTAAAAAGAACACTCAAAAAGGTGAAGAGACAGGAACGTGCGACAAAAGGAAAGGAAAAGTAAAGTAGTTAATGTAAGATTTGCTTTCAAGACTCCGTATTTTCTTTGCATAAAAGCCCAGCGGCATATGACACGGCAAGGATTGGCGAGTGGAGTCGACTCATCCTGAGTGAAGTAAATCTTTACCAAAAGTGACATCTAGTCGAAAGGCGCACTTCTGACTCGACAAATAATGAACGGCAAGCGTAAAGCGTTGGAGACACACCGTAGCCGTGTGAAACGAAATGTTCGTTTGCAGGCGTCAGTTAGACCTACACCGAATTCTAAATACGCACGGTCGTAATATGTGACGAATGAAAACGAAGGTAAAATGTGAGTTCAATTTCCGCTTGATATTAAGCCTGTCTTTAAGACGGTCCAAATACGAAAGGGAGGCACTTGAAGCCTGTCGCGAACGGGTCAGAGAGAGCCGGCCGGGGGTTGAGCGCTATAAGGGCCCGCTTTCAGCGTTGTCTTTCGCTTACGGCCATACCACCCTGAACGCGCCCGATCTCGTCCGATCTCGGAAGCTAAGCAGGGTCGGGCCTGGTTAGTACTTGGATGGGAGACCGCCTGGGAATACCAGGTGCAGTAAGCTTTTGGTCTGGGCTTTCCTTCCATTTTCGACCAATGTCTCTTTCCCTCTTTGATCGGGCTTGATGTTTTCCATCCCGCGCCTGCCCGTTCGCTGCCCTAGGTGCGCCCAAAGGCCAGCTCAGCCTGGTCCTTCCTCCGTGCCGTCGGGGGCTCGATTTCTTTCGTCAGGAATAAACCAAGCGTCCGACTTTGCCACGTTTCAACCAAGGTGTGTTCTGGTGTGTCTACTTTAAGGGCTAGAACCGCGAGTTGCTTAGGTTGCCCTTTCCGCTTGGCCTACTGCACGGTCGGTTTATACGAGCAGCGAGCAAGACAGCGAGAGCATCTAGGCCGAACAGGCCGATCTCGATGTCGAGGAGGTTTCCTGTCAAATAAGGCCGATGCGCACACACAAGCCACGCTCGTAAAAATTACAATATTTAAGCGTTTGTGCGTGTCTGTCTGTCTGTCTGTCTGTCTGTCCGTTTGATTATTTACTCCCTTACTTTCTTTTTTTAAATAATTATCCCCTCTGTGGGTTGAAGAGTGGGTGGTCATTGCCACTTACGCTGGCCTAAATCCCTTGTTTTTGCGTTCGTCATAAGCCATGACCGACCTTGGTCCTGGACAACGGCCAGCTTGCATTTTTCAAACATGTTTGCTTATAATAGGTGTCATGTATGTAGCTTATTATTCCTTACCAGTGAGATAACTCCACTTAATTTTTGTTCCACGTCTCCACTCTCTTTCACTCACCTTTTTGTTTGATACTTGTTTTTTTCGGAATCAGAAACGGCGCTCTAGATAAAGAGACGCAGAAAGAAAGGTGCATCTTAAAAGACAGTTATGGCTCACTCTTAATTGTTTTTTTCTAAAAAGAACACTCAAAAAGGTGAAGAGACAGGAACGTGCGACAAAAGGAAAGGAAAAGTAAAGTAGTTAATGTAAGATTTGCTTTCAAGACTCCGTATTTTCTTTGCATAAAAGCCCAGCGGCATATGACACGGCAAGGATTGGCGAGTGGAGTCGACTCATCCTGAGTGAAGTAAATCTTTACCAAAAGTGACATCTAGTCGAAAGGCGCACTTCTGACTCGACAAATAATGAACGGCAAGCGTAAAGCGTTGGAGACACACCGTAGCCGTGTGAAACGAAATGTTCGTTTGCAGGCGTCAGTTAGACCTACACCGAATTCTAAATACGCACGGTCGTAATATGTGACGAATGAAAACGAAGGTAAAATGTGAGTTCAATTTCCGCTTGATATTAAGCCTGTCTTTAAGACGGTCCAAATACGAAAGGGAGGCACTTGAAGCCTGTCGCGAACGGGTCAGAGAGAGCCGGCCGGGGGTTGAGCGCTATAAGGGCCCGCTTTCAGCGTTGTCTTTCGCTTACGGCCATACCACCCTGAACGCGCCCGATCTCGTCCGATCTCGGAAGCTAAGCAGGGTCGGGCCTGGTTAGTACTTGGATGGGAGACCGCCTGGGAATACCAGGTGCAGTAAGCTTTTGGTCTGGGCTTTCCTTCCATTTTCGACCAATGTCTCTTTCCCTCTTTGATCGGGCTTGATGTTTTCCATCCCGCGCCTGCCCGTTCGCTGCCCTAGGTGCGCCCAAAGGCCAGCTCAGCCTGGTCCTTCCTCCGTGCCGTCGGGGGCTCGATTTCTTTCGTCAGGAATAAACCAAGCGTCCGACTTTGCCACGTTTCAACCAAGGTGTGTTCTGGTGTGTCTACTTTAAGGGCTAGAACCGCGAGTTGCTTAGGTTGCCCTTTCCGCTTGGCCTACTGCACGGTCGGTTTATACGAGCAGCGAGCAAGACAGCGAGAGCATCTAGGCCGAACAGGCCGATCTCGATGTCGAGGAGGTTTCCTGTCAAATAAGGCCGATGCGCACACACAAGCCACGCTCGTAAAAATTACAATATTTAAGCGTTTGTGCGTGTCTGTCTGTCTGTCTGTCTGTCCGTTTGATTATTTACTCCCTTACTTTCTTTTTTTAAATAATTATCCCCTCTGTGGGTTGAAGAGTGGGTGGTCATTGCCACTTACGCTGGCCTAAATCCCTTGTTTTTGCGTTCGTCATAAGCCATGACCGACCTTGGTCCTGGACAACGGCCAGCTTGCATTTTTCAAACATGTTTGCTTATAATAGGTGTCATGTATGTAGCTTATTATTCCTTACCAGTGAGATAACTCCACTTAATTTTTGTTCCACGTCTCCACTCTCTTTCACTCACCTTTTTGTTTGATACTTGTTTTTTTCGGAATCAGAAACGGCGCTCTAGATAAAGAGACGCAGAAAGAAAGGTGCATCTTAAAAGACAGTTATGGCTCACTCTTAATTGTTTTTTTCTAAAAAGAACACTCAAAAAGGTGAAGAGACAGGAACGTGCGACAAAAGGAAAGGAAAAGTAAAGTAGTTAATGTAAGATTTGCTTTCAAGACTCCGTATTTTCTTTGCATAAAAGCCCAGCGGCATATGACACGGCAAGGATTGGCGAGTGGAGTCGACTCATCCTGAGTGAAGTAAATCTTTACCAAAAGTGACATCTAGTCGAAAGGCGCACTTCTGACTCGACAAATAATGAACGGCAAGCGTAAAGCGTTGGAGACACACCGTAGCCGTGTGAAACGAAATGTTCGTTTGCAGGCGTCAGTTAGACCTACACCGAATTCTAAATACGCACGGTCGTAATATGTGACGAATGAAAACGAAGGTAAAATGTGAGTTCAATTTCCGCTTGATATTAAGCCTGTCTTTAAGACGGTCCAAATACGAAAGGGAGGCACTTGAAGCCTGTCGCGAACGGGTCAGAGAGAGCCGGCCGGGGGTTGAGCGCTATAAGGGCCCGCTTTCAGCGTTGTCTTTCGCTTACGGCCATACCACCCTGAACGCGCCCGATCTCGTCCGATCTCGGAAGCTAAGCAGGGTCGGGCCTGGTTAGTACTTGGATGGGAGACCGCCTGGGAATACCAGGTGCAGTAAGCTTTTGGTCTGGGCTTTCCTTCCATTTTCGACCAATGTCTCTTTCCCTCTTTGATCGGGCTTGATGTTTTCCATCCCGCGCCTGCCCGTTCGCTGCCCTAGGTGCGCCCAAAGGCCAGCTCAGCCTGGTCCTTCCTCCGTGCCGTCGGGGGCTCGATTTCTTTCGTCAGGAATAAACCAAGCGTCCGACTTTGCCACGTTTCAACCAAGGTGTGTTCTGGTGTGTCTACTTTAAGGGCTAGAACCGCGAGTTGCTTAGGTTGCCCTTTCCGCTTGGCCTACTGCACGGTCGGTTTATACGAGCAGCGAGCAAGACAGCGAGAGCATCTAGGCCGAACAGGCCGATCTCGATGTCGAGGAGGTTTCCTGTCAAATAAGGCCGATGCGCACACACAAGCCACGCTCGTAAAAATTACAATATTTAAGCGTTTGTGCGTGTCTGTCTGTCTGTCTGTCTGTCTGTCCGTTTGATTATTTACTCCCTTACTTTCTTTTTTTAAATAATTATCCCCTCTGTGGGTTGAAGAGTGGGTGGTCATTGCCACTTACGCTGGCCTAAATCCCTTGTTTTTGCGTTCGTCATAAGCCATGACCGACCTTGGTCCTGGACAACGGCCAGCTTGCATTTTTCAAACATGTTTGCTTATAATAGGTGTCATGTATGTAGCTTATTATTCCTTACCAGTGAGATAACTCCACTTAATTTTTGTTCCACGTCTCCACTCTCTTTCACTCACCTTTTTGTTTGATACTTGTTTTTTTCGGAATCAGAAACGGCGCTCTAGATAAAGAGACGCAGAAAGAAAGGTGCATCTTAAAAGACAGTTATGGCTCACTCTTAATTGTTTTTTTCTAAAAAGAACACTCAAAAAGGTGAAGAGACAGGAACGTGCGACAAAAGGAAAGGAAAAGTAAAGTAGTTAATGTAAGATTTGCTTTCAAGACTCCGTATTTTCTTTGCATAAAAGCCCAGCGGCATATGACACGGCAAGGATTGGCGAGTGGAGTCGACTCATCCTGAGTGAAGTAAATCTTTACCAAAAGTGACATCTAGTCGAAAGGCGCACTTCTGACTCGACAAATAATGAACGGCAAGCGTAAAGCGTTGGAGACACACCGTAGCCGTGTGAAACGAAATGTTCGTTTGCAGGCGTCAGTTAGACCTACACCGAATTCTAAATACGCACGGTCGTAATATGTGACGAATGAAAACGAAGGTAAAATGTGAGTTCAATTTCCGCTTGATATTAAGCCTGTCTTTAAGACGGTCCAAATACGAAAGGGAGGCACTTGAAGCCTGTCGCGAACGGGTCAGAGAGAGCCGGCCGGGGGTTGAGCGCTATAAGGGCCCGCTTTCAGCGTTGTCTTTCGCTTACGGCCATACCACCCTGAACGCGCCCGATCTCGTCCGATCTCGGAAGCTAAGCAGGGTCGGGCCTGGTTAGTACTTGGATGGGAGACCGCCTGGGAATACCAGGTGCAGTAAGCTTTTGGTCTGGGCTTTCCTTCCATTTTCGACCAATGTCTCTTTCCCTCTTTGATCGGGCTTGATGTTTTCCATCCCGCGCCTGCCCGTTCGCTGCCCTAGGTGCGCCCAAAGGCCAGCTCAGCCTGGTCCTTCCTCCGTGCCGTCGGGGGCTCGATTTCTTTCGTCAGGAATAAACCAAGCGTCCGACTTTGCCACGTTTCAACCAAGGTGTGTTCTGGTGTGTCTACTTTAAGGGCTAGAACCGCGAGTTGCTTAGGTTGCCCTTTCCGCTTGGCCTACTGCACGGTCGGTTTATACGAGCAGCGAGCAAGACAGCGAGAGCATCTAGGCCGAACAGGCCGATCTCGATGTCGAGGAGGTTTCCTGTCAAATAAGGCCGATGCGCACACACAAGCCACGCTCGTAAAAATTACAATATTTAAGCGTTTGTGCGTGTCTGTCTGTCTGTCTGTCTGTCCGTTTGATTATTTACTCCCTTACTTTCTTTTTTTAAATAATTATCCCCTCTGTGGGTTGAAGAGTGGGTGGTCATTGCCACTTACGCTGGCCTAAATCCCTTGTTTTTGCGTTCGTCATAAGCCATGACCGACCTTGGTCCTGGACAACGGCCAGCTTGCATTTTTCAAACATGTTTGCTTATAATAGGTGTCATGTATGTAGCTTATTATTCCTTACCAGTGAGATAACTCCACTTAATTTTTGTTCCACGTCTCCACTCTCTTTCACTCACCTTTTTGTTTGATACTTGTTTTTTTCGGAATCAGAAACGGCGCTCTAGATAAAGAGACGCAGAAAGAAAGGTGCATCTTAAAAGACAGTTATGGCTCACTCTTAATTGTTTTTTTCTAAAAAGAACACTCAAAAAGGTGAAGAGACAGGAACGTGCGACAAAAGGAAAGGAAAAGTAAAGTAGTTAATGTAAGATTTGCTTTCAAGACTCCGTATTTTCTTTGCATAAAAGCCCAGCGGCATATGACACGGCAAGGATTGGCGAGTGGAGTCGACTCATCCTGAGTGAAGTAAATCTTTACCAAAAGTGACATCTAGTCGAAAGGCGCACTTCTGACTCGACAAATAATGAACGGCAAGCGTAAAGCGTTGGAGACACACCGTAGCCGTGTGAAACGAAATGTTCGTTTGCAGGCGTCAGTTAGACCTACACCGAATTCTAAATACGCACGGTCGTAATATGTGACGAATGAAAACGAAGGTAAAATGTGAGTTCAATTTCCGCTTGATATTAAGCCTGTCTTTAAGACGGTCCAAATACGAAAGGGAGGCACTTGAAGCCTGTCGCGAACGGGTCAGAGAGAGCCGGCCGGGGGTTGAGCGCTATAAGGGCCCGCTTTCAGCGTTGTCTTTCGCTTACGGCCATACCACCCTGAACGCGCCCGATCTCGTCCGATCTCGGAAGCTAAGCAGGGTCGGGCCTGGTTAGTACTTGGATGGGAGACCGCCTGGGAATACCAGGTGCAGTAAGCTTTTGGTCTGGGCTTTCCTTCCATTTTCGACCAATGTCTCTTTCCCTCTTTGATCGGGCTTGATGTTTTCCATCCCGCGCCTGCCCGTTCGCTGCCCTAGGTGCGCCCAAAGGCCAGCTCAGCCTGGTCCTTCCTCCGTGCCGTCGGGGGCTCGATTTCTTTCGTCAGGAATAAACCAAGCGTCCGACTTTGCCACGTTTCAACCAAGGTGTGTTCTGGTGTGTCTACTTTAAGGGCTAGAACCGCGAGTTGCTTAGGTTGCCCTTTCCGCTTGGC
This sequence comes from Triplophysa tibetana, assembly GCA_008369825.1. Classification (NCBI taxonomy): domain Eukaryota; kingdom Metazoa; phylum Chordata; class Actinopteri; order Cypriniformes; family Nemacheilidae; genus Triplophysa; species Triplophysa tibetana. The sequence continues at coordinate 7,398,427 of CM017912.1, forward strand.
CTACTGCACGGTCGGTTTATACGAGCAGCGAGCAAGACAGCGAGAGCATCTAGGCCGAACAGGCCGATCTCGATGTCGAGGAGGTTTCCTGTCAAATAAGGCCGATGCGCACACACAAGCCACGCTCGTAAAAATTACAATATTTAAGCGTTTGTGCGTGTCTGTCTGTCTGTCTGTCTGTCCGTTTGATTATTTACTCCCTTACTTTCTTTTTTTAAATAATTATCCCCTCTGTGGGTTGAAGAGTGGGTGGTCATTGCCACTTACGCTGGCCTAAATCCCTTGTTTTTGCGTTCGTCATAAGCCATGACCGACCTTGGTCCTGGACAACGGCCAGCTTGCATTTTTCAAACATGTTTGCTTATAATAGGTGTCATGTATGTAGCTTATTATTCCTTACCAGTGAGATAACTCCACTTAATTTTTGTTCCACGTCTCCACTCTCTTTCACTCACCTTTTTGTTTGATACTTGTTTTTTTCGGAATCAGAAACGGCGCTCTAGATAAAGAGACGCAGAAAGAAAGGTGCATCTTAAAAGACAGTTATGGCTCACTCTTAATTGTTTTTTTCTAAAAAGAACACTCAAAAAGGTGAAGAGACAGGAACGTGCGACAAAAGGAAAGGAAAAGTAAAGTAGTTAATGTAAGATTTGCTTTCAAGACTCCGTATTTTCTTTGCATAAAAGCCCAGCGGCATATGACACGGCAAGGATTGGCGAGTGGAGTCGACTCATCCTGAGTGAAGTAAATCTTTACCAAAAGTGACATCTAGTCGAAAGGCGCACTTCTGACTCGACAAATAATGAACGGCAAGCGTAAAGCGTTGGAGACACACCGTAGCCGTGTGAAACGAAATGTTCGTTTGCAGGCGTCAGTTAGACCTACACCGAATTCTAAATACGCACGGTCGTAATATGTGACGAATGAAAACGAAGGTAAAATGTGAGTTCAATTTCCGCTTGATATTAAGCCTGTCTTTAAGACGGTCCAAATACGAAAGGGAGGCACTTGAAGCCTGTCGCGAACGGGTCAGAGAGAGCCGGCCGGGGGTTGAGCGCTATAAGGGCCCGCTTTCAGCGTTGTCTTTCGCTTACGGCCATACCACCCTGAACGCGCCCGATCTCGTCCGATCTCGGAAGCTAAGCAGGGTCGGGCCTGGTTAGTACTTGGATGGGAGACCGCCTGGGAATACCAGGTGCAGTAAGCTTTTGGTCTGGGCTTTCCTTCCATTTTCGACCAATGTCTCTTTCCCTCTTTGATCGGGCTTGATGTTTTCCATCCCGCGCCTGCCCGTTCGCTGCCCTAGGTGCGCCCAAAGGCCAGCTCAGCCTGGTCCTTCCTCCGTGCCGTCGGGGGCTCGATTTCTTTCGTCAGGAATAAACCAAGCGTCCGACTTTGCCACGTTTCAACCAAGGTGTGTTCTGGTGTGTCTACTTTAAGGGCTAGAACCGCGAGTTGCTTAGGTTGCCCTTTCCGCTTGGCCTACTGCACGGTCGGTTTATACGAGCAGCGAGCAAGACAGCGAGAGCATCTAGGCCGAACAGGCCGATCTCGATGTCGAGGAGGTTTCCTGTCAAATAAGGCCGATGCGCACACACAAGCCACGCTCGTAAAAATTACAATATTTAAGCGTTTGTGCGTGTCTGTCTGTCTGTCTGTCTGTCCGTTTGATTATTTACTCCCTTACTTTCTTTTTTTAAATAATTATCCCCTCTGTGGGTTGAAGAGTGGGTGGTCATTGCCACTTACGCTGGCCTAAATCCCTTGTTTTTGCGTTCGTCATAAGCCATGACCGACCTTGGTCCTGGACAACGGCCAGCTTGCATTTTTCAAACATGTTTGCTTATAATAGGTGTCATGTATGTAGCTTATTATTCCTTACCAGTGAGATAACTCCACTTAATTTTTGTTCCACGTCTCCACTCTCTTTCACTCACCTTTTTGTTTGATACTTGTTTTTTTCGGAATCAGAAACGGCGCTCTAGATAAAGAGACGCAGAAAGAAAGGTGCATCTTAAAAGACAGTTATGGCTCACTCTTAATTGTTTTTTTCTAAAAAGAACACTCAAAAAGGTGAAGAGACAGGAACGTGCGACAAAAGGAAAGGAAAAGTAAAGTAGTTAATGTAAGATTTGCTTTCAAGACTCCGTATTTTCTTTGCATAAAAGCCCAGCGGCATATGACACGGCAAGGATTGGCGAGTGGAGTCGACTCATCCTGAGTGAAGTAAATCTTTACCAAAAGTGACATCTAGTCGAAAGGCGCACTTCTGACTCGACAAATAATGAACGGCAAGCGTAAAGCGTTGGAGACACACCGTAGCCGTGTGAAACGAAATGTTCGTTTGCAGGCGTCAGTTAGACCTACACCGAATTCTAAATACGCACGGTCGTAATATGTGACGAATGAAAACGAAGGTAAAATGTGAGTTCAATTTCCGCTTGATATTAAGCCTGTCTTTAAGACGGTCCAAATACGAAAGGGAGGCACTTGAAGCCTGTCGCGAACGGGTCAGAGAGAGCCGGCCGGGGGTTGAGCGCTATAAGGGCCCGCTTTCAGCGTTGTCTTTCGCTTACGGCCATACCACCCTGAACGCGCCCGATCTCGTCCGATCTCGGAAGCTAAGCAGGGTCGGGCCTGGTTAGTACTTGGATGGGAGACCGCCTGGGAATACCAGGTGCAGTAAGCTTTTGGTCTGGGCTTTCCTTCCATTTTCGACCAATGTCTCTTTCCCTCTTTGATCGGGCTTGATGTTTTCCATCCCGCGCCTGCCCGTTCGCTGCCCTAGGTGCGCCCAAAGGCCAGCTCAGCCTGGTCCTTCCTCCGTGCCGTCGGGGGCTCGATTTCTTTCGTCAGGAATAAACCAAGCGTCCGACTTTGCCACGTTTCAACCAAGGTGTGTTCTGGTGTGTCTACTTTAAGGGCTAGAACCGCGAGTTGCTTAGGTTGCCCTTTCCGCTTGGCCTACTGCACGGTCGGTTTATACGAGCAGCGAGCAAGACAGCGAGAGCATCTAGGCCGAACAGGCCGATCTCGATGTCGAGGAGGTTTCCTGTCAAATAAGGCCGATGCGCACACACAAGCCACGCTCGTAAAAATTACAATATTTAAGCGTTTGTGCGTGTCTGTCTGTCTGTCTGTCTGTCCGTTTGATTATTTACTCCCTTACTTTCTTTTTTTAAATAATTATCCCCTCTGTGGGTTGAAGAGTGGGTGGTCATTGCCACTTACGCTGGCCTAAATCCCTTGTTTTTGCGTTCGTCATAAGCCATGACCGACCTTGGTCCTGGACAACGGCCAGCTTGCATTTTTCAAACATGTTTGCTTATAATAGGTGTCATGTATGTAGCTTATTATTCCTTACCAGTGAGATAACTCCACTTAATTTTTGTTCCACGTCTCCACTCTCTTTCACTCACCTTTTTGTTTGATACTTGTTTTTTTCGGAATCAGAAACGGCGCTCTAGATAAAGAGACGCAGAAAGAAAGGTGCATCTTAAAAGACAGTTATGGCTCACTCTTAATTGTTTTTTTCTAAAAAGAACACTCAAAAAGGTGAAGAGACAGGAACGTGCGACAAAAGGAAAGGAAAAGTAAAGTAGTTAATGTAAGATTTGCTTTCAAGACTCCGTATTTTCTTTGCATAAAAGCCCAGCGGCATATGACACGGCAAGGATTGGCGAGTGGAGTCGACTCATCCTGAGTGAAGTAAATCTTTACCAAAAGTGACATCTAGTCGAAAGGCGCACTTCTGACTCGACAAATAATGAACGGCAAGCGTAAAGCGTTGGAGACACACCGTAGCCGTGTGAAACGAAATGTTCGTTTGCAGGCGTCAGTTAGACCTACACCGAATTCTAAATACGCACGGTCGTAATATGTGACGAATGAAAACGAAGGTAAAATGTGAGTTCAATTTCCGCTTGATATTAAGCCTGTCTTTAAGACGGTCCAAATACGAAAGGGAGGCACTTGAAGCCTGTCGCGAACGGGTCAGAGAGAGCCGGCCGGGGGTTGAGCGCTATAAGGGCCCGCTTTCAGCGTTGTCTTTCGCTTACGGCCATACCACCCTGAACGCGCCCGATCTCGTCCGATCTCGGAAGCTAAGCAGGGTCGGGCCTGGTTAGTACTTGGATGGGAGACCGCCTGGGAATACCAGGTGCAGTAAGCTTTTGGTCTGGGCTTTCCTTCCATTTTCGACCAATGTCTCTTTCCCTCTTTGATCGGGCTTGATGTTTTCCATCCCGCGCCTGCCCGTTCGCTGCCCTAGGTGCGCCCAAAGGCCAGCTCAGCCTGGTCCTTCCTCCGTGCCGTCGGGGGCTCGATTTCTTTCGTCAGGAATAAACCAAGCGTCCGACTTTGCCACGTTTCAACCAAGGTGTGTTCTGGTGTGTCTACTTTAAGGGCTAGAACCGCGAGTTGCTTAGGTTGCCCTTTCCGCTTGGCCTACTGCACGGTCGGTTTATACGAGCAGCGAGCAAGACAGCGAGAGCATCTAGGCCGAACAGGCCGATCTCGATGTCGAGGAGGTTTCCTGTCAAATAAGGCCGATGCGCACACACAAGCCACGCTCGTAAAAATTACAATATTTAAGCGTTTGTGCGTGTCTGTCTGTCTGTCTGTCCGTTTGATTATTTACTCCCTTACTTTCTTTTTTTAAATAATTATCCCCTCTGTGGGTTGAAGAGTGGGTGGTCATTGCCACTTACGCTGGCCTAAATCCCTTGTTTTTGCGTTCGTCATAAGCCATGACCGACCTTGGTCCTGGACAACGGCCAGCTTGCATTTTTCAAACATGTTTGCTTATAATAGGTGTCATGTATGTAGCTTATTATTCCTTACCAGTGAGATAACTCCACTTAATTTTTGTTCCACGTCTCCACTCTCTTTCACTCACCTTTTTGTTTGATACTTGTTTTTTTCGGAATCAGAAACGGCGCTCTAGATAAAGAGACGCAGAAAGAAAGGTGCATCTTAAAAGACAGTTATGGCTCACTCTTAATTGTTTTTTTCTAAAAAGAACACTCAAAAAGGTGAAGAGACAGGAACGTGCGACAAAAGGAAAGGAAAAGTAAAGTAGTTAATGTAAGATTTGCTTTCAAGACTCCGTATTTTCTTTGCATAAAAGCCCAGCGGCATATGACACGGCAAGGATTGGCGAGTGGAGTCGACTCATCCTGAGTGAAGTAAATCTTTACCAAAAGTGACATCTAGTCGAAAGGCGCACTTCTGACTCGACAAATAATGAACGGCAAGCGTAAAGCGTTGGAGACACACCGTAGCCGTGTGAAACGAAATGTTCGTTTGCAGGCGTCAGTTAGACCTACACCGAATTCTAAATACGCACGGTCGTAATATGTGACGAATGAAAACGAAGGTAAAATGTGAGTTCAATTTCCGCTTGATATTAAGCCTGTCTTTAAGACGGTCCAAATACGAAAGGGAGGCACTTGAAGCCTGTCGCGAACGGGTCAGAGAGAGCCGGCCGGGGGTTGAGCGCTATAAGGGCCCGCTTTCAGCGTTGTCTTTCGCTTACGGCCATACCACCCTGAACGCGCCCGATCTCGTCCGATCTCGGAAGCTAAGCAGGGTCGGGCCTGGTTAGTACTTGGATGGGAGACCGCCTGGGAATACCAGGTGCAGTAAGCTTTTGGTCTGGGCTTTCCTTCCATTTTCGACCAATGTCTCTTTCCCTCTTTGATCGGGCTTGATGTTTTCCATCCCGCGCCTGCCCGTTCGCTGCCCTAGGTGCGCCCAAAGGCCAGCTCAGCCTGGTCCTTCCTCCGTGCCGTCGGGGGCTCGATTTCTTTCGTCAGGAATAAACCAAGCGTCCGACTTTGCCACGTTTCAACCAAGGTGTGTTCTGGTGTGTCTACTTTAAGGGCTAGAACCGCGAGTTGCTTAGGTTGCCCTTTCCGCTTGGCCTACTGCACGGTCGGTTTATACGAGCAGCGAGCAAGACAGCGAGAGCATCTAGGCCGAACAGGCCGATCTCGATGTCGAGGAGGTTTCCTGTCAAATAAGGCCGATGCGCACACACAAGCCACGCTCGTAAAAATTACAATATTTAAGCGTTTGTGCGTGTCTGTCTGTCTGTCTGTCTGTCCGTTTGATTATTTACTCCCTTACTTTCTTTTTTTAAATAATTATCCCCTCTGTGGGTTGAAGAGTGGGTGGTCATTGCCACTTACGCTGGCCTAAATCCCTTGTTTTTGCGTTCGTCATAAGCCATGACCGACCTTGGTCCTGGACAACGGCCAGCTTGCATTTTTCAAACATGTTTGCTTATAATAGGTGTCATGTATGTAGCTTATTATTCCTTACCAGTGAGATAACTCCACTTAATTTTTGTTCCACGTCTCCACTCTCTTTCACTCACCTTTTTGTTTGATACTTGTTTTTTTCGGAATCAGAAACGGCGCTCTAGATAAAGAGACGCAGAAAGAAAGGTGCATCTTAAAAGACAGTTATGGCTCACTCTTAATTGTTTTTTTCTAAAAAGAACACTCAAAAAGGTGAAGAGACAGGAACGTGCGACAAAAGGAAAGGAAAAGTAAAGTAGTTAATGTAAGATTTGCTTTCAAGACTCCGTATTTTCTTTGCATAAAAGCCCAGCGGCATATGACACGGCAAGGATTGGCGAGTGGAGTCGACTCATCCTGAGTGAAGTAAATCTTTACCAAAAGTGACATCTAGTCGAAAGGCGCACTTCTGACTCGACAAATAATGAACGGCAAGCGTAAAGCGTTGGAGACACACCGTAGCCGTGTGAAACGAAATGTTCGTTTGCAGGCGTCAGTTAGACCTACACCGAATTCTAAATACGCACGGTCGTAATATGTGACGAATGAAAACGAAGGTAAAATGTGAGTTCAATTTCCGCTTGATATTAAGCCTGTCTTTAAGACGGTCCAAATACGAAAGGGAGGCACTTGAAGCCTGTCGCGAACGGGTCAGAGAGAGCCGGCCGGGGGTTGAGCGCTATAAGGGCCCGCTTTCAGCGTTGTCTTTCGCTTACGGCCATACCACCCTGAACGCGCCCGATCTCGTCCGATCTCGGAAGCTAAGCAGGGTCGGGCCTGGTTAGTACTTGGATGGGAGACCGCCTGGGAATACCAGGTGCAGTAAGCTTTTGGTCTGGGCTTTCCTTCCATTTTCGACCAATGTCTCTTTCCCTCTTTGATCGGGCTTGATGTTTTCCATCCCGCGCCTGCCCGTTCGCTGCCCTAGGTGCGCCCAAAGGCCAGCTCAGCCTGGTCCTTCCTCCGTGCCGTCGGGGGCTCGATTTCTTTCGTCAGGAATAAACCAAGCGTCCGACTTTGCCACGTTTCAACCAAGGTGTGTTCTGGTGTGTCTACTTTAAGGGCTAGAACCGTGAGTTGCTTAGGTTGCCCTTTCCGCTTGGCCTACTGCACGGTCGGTTTATACGAGCAGCGAGCAAGACAGCGAGAGCATCTAGGCCGAACAGGCCGATCTCGATGTCGAGGAGGTTTCCTGTCAAATAAGGCCGATGCGCACACACAAGCCACGCTCGTAAAAATTACAATATTTAAGCGTTTGTGCGTGTCTGTCTGTCTGTCTGTCCGTTTGATTATTTACTCCCTTACTTTCTTTTTTTAAATAATTATCCCCTCTGTGGGTTGAAGAGTGGGTGGTCATTGCCACTTACGCTGGCCTAAATCCCTTGTTTTTGCGTTCGTCATAAGCCATGACCGACCTTGGTCCTGGACAACGGCCAGCTTGCATTTTTCAAACATGTTTGCTTATAATAGGTGTCATGTATGTAGCTTATTATTCCTTACCAGTGAGATAACTCCACTTAATTTTTGTTCCACGTCTCCACTCTCTTTCACTCACCTTTTTGTTTGATACTTGTTTTTTTCGGAATCAGAAACGGCGCTCTAGATAAAGAGACGCAGAAAGAAAGGTGCATCTTAAAAGACAGTTATGGCTCACTCTTAATTGTTTTTTTCTAAAAAGAACACTCAAAAAGGTGAAGAGACAGGAACGTGCGACAAAAGGAAAGGAAAAGTAAAGTAGTTAATGTAAGATTTGCTTTCAAGACTCCGTATTTTCTTTGCATAAAAGCCCAGCGGCATATGACACGGCAAGGATTGGCGAGTGGAGTCGACTCATCCTGAGTGAAGTAAATCTTTACCAAAAGTGACATCTAGTCGAAAGGCGCACTTCTGACTCGACAAATAATGAACGGCAAGCGTAAAGCGTTGGAGACACACCGTAGCCGTGTGAAACGAAATGTTCGTTTGCAGGCGTCAGTTAGACCTACACCGAATTCTAAATACGCACGGTCGTAATATGTGACGAATGAAAACGAAGGTAAAATGTGAGTTCAATTTCCGCTTGATATTAAGCCTGTCTTTAAGACGGTCCAAATACGAAAGGGAGGCACTTGAAGCCTGTCGCGAACGGGTCAGAGAGAGCCGGCCGGGGGTTGAGCGCTATAAGGGCCCGCTTTCAGCGTTGTCTTTCGCTTACGGCCATACCACCCTGAACGCGCCCGATCTCGTCCGATCTCGGAAGCTAAGCAGGGTCGGGCCTGGTTAGTACTTGGATGGGAGACCGCCTGGGAATACCAGGTGCAGTAAGCTTTTGGTCTGGGCTTTCCTTCCATTTTCGACCAATGTCTCTTTCCCTCTTTGATCGGGCTTGATGTTTTCCATCCCGCGCCTGCCCGTTCGCTGCCCTAGGTGCGCCCAAAGGCCAGCTCAGCCTGGTCCTTCCTCCGTGCCGTCGGGGGCTCGATTTCTTTCGTCAGGAATAAACCAAGCGTCCGACTTTGCCACGTTTCAACCAAGGTGTGTTCTGGTGTGTCTACTTTAAGGGCTAGAACCGTGAGTTGCTTAGGTTGCCCTTTCCGCTTGGCCTACTGCACGGTCGGTTTATACGAGCAGCGAGCAAGACAGCGAGAGCATCTAGGCCGAACAGGCCGATCTCGATGTCGAGGAGGTTTCCTGTCAAATAAGGCCGATGCGCACACACAAGCCACGCTCGTAAAAATTACAATATTTAAGCGTTTGTGCGTGTCTGTCTGTCTGTCTGTCCGTTTGATTATTTACTCCCTTACTTTCTTTTTTTAAATAATTATCCCCTCTGTGGGTTGAAGAGTGGGTGGTCATTGCCACTTACGCTGGCCTAAATCCCTTGTTTTTGCGTTCGTCATAAGCCATGACCGACCTTGGTCCTGGACAACGGCCAGCTTGCATTTTTCAAACATGTTTGCTTATAATAGGTGTCATGTATGTAGCTTATTATTCCTTACCAGTGAGATAACTCCACTTAATTTTTGTTCCACGTCTCCACTCTCTTTCACTCACCTTTTTGTTTGATACTTGTTTTTTTCGGAATCAGAAACGGCGCTCTAGATAAAGAGACGCAGAAAGAAAGGTGCATCTTAAAAGACAGTTATGGCTCACTCTTAATTGTTTTTTTCTAAAAAGAACACTCAAAAAGGTGAAGAGACAGGAACGTGCGACAAAAGGAAAGGAAAAGTAAAGTAGTTAATGTAAGATTTGCTTTCAAGACTCCGTATTTTCTTTGCATAAAAGCCCAGCGGCATATGACACGGCAAGGATTGGCGAGTGGAGTCGACTCATCCTGAGTGAAGTAAATCTTTACCAAAAGTGACATCTAGTCGAAAGGCGCACTTCTGACTCGACAAATAATGAACGGCAAGCGTAAAGCGTTGGAGACACACCGTAGCCGTGTGAAACGAAATGTTCGTTTGCAGGCGTCAGTTAGACCTACACCGAATTCTAAATACGCACGGTCGTAATATGTGACGAATGAAAACGAAGGTAAAATGTGAGTTCAATTTCCGCTTGATATTAAGCCTGTCTTTAAGACGGTCCAAATACGAAAGGGAGGCACTTGAAGCCTGTCGCGAACGGGTCAGAGAGAGCCGGCCGGGGGTTGAGCGCTATAAGGGCCCGCTTTCAGCGTTGTCTTTCGCTTACGGCCATACCACCCTGAACGCGCCCGATCTCGTCCGATCTCGGAAGCTAAGCAGGGTCGGGCCTGGTTAGTACTTGGATGGGAGACCGCCTGGGAATACCAGGTGCAGTAAGCTTTTGGTCTGGGCTTTCCTTCCATTTTCGACCAATGTCTCTTTCCCTCTTTGATCGGGCTTGATGTTTTCCATCCCGCGCCTGCCCGTTCGCTGCCCTAGGTGCGCCCAAAGGCCAGCTCAGCCTGGTCCTTCCTCCGTGCCGTCGGGGGCTCGATTTCTTTCGTCAGGAATAAACCAAGCGTCCGACTTTGCCACGTTTCAACCAAGGTGTGTTCTGGTGTGTCTACTTTAAGGGCTAGAACCGTGAGTTGCTTAGGTTGCCCTTTCCGCTTGGCCTACTGCACGGTCGGTTTATACGAGCAGCGAGCAAGACAGCGAGAGCATCTAGGCCGAACAGGCCGATCTCGATGTCGAGGAGGTTTCCTGTCAAATAAGGCCGATGCGCACACACAAGCCACGCTCGTAAAAATTACAATATTTAAGCGTTTGTGCGTGTCTGTCTGTCTGTCTGTCCGTTTGATTATTTACTCCCTTACTTTCTTTTTTTAAATAATTATCCCCTCTGTGGGTTGAAGAGTGGGTGGTCATTGCCACTTACGCTGGCCTAAATCCCTTGTTTTTGCGTTCGTCATAAGCCATGACCGACCTTGGTCCTGGACAACGGCCAGCTTGCATTTTTCAAACATGTTTGCTTATAATAGGTGTCATGTATGTAGCTTATTATTCCTTACCAGTGAGATAACTCCACTTAATTTTTGTTCCACGTCTCCACTCTCTTTCACTCACCTTTTTGTTTGATACTTGTTTTTTTCGGAATCAGAAACGGCGCTCTAGATAAAGAGACGCAGAAAGAAAGGTGCATCTTAAAAGACAGTTATGGCTCACTCTTAATTGTTTTTTTCTAAAAAGAACACTCAAAAAGGTGAAGAGACAGGAACGTGCGACAAAAGGAAAGGAAAAGTAAAGTAGTTAATGTAAGATTTGCTTTCAAGACTCCGTATTTTCTTTGCATAAAAGCCCAGCGGCATATGACACGGCAAGGATTGGCGAGTGGAGTCGACTCATCCTGAGTGAAGTAAATCTTTACCAAAAGTGACATCTAGTCGAAAGGCGCACTTCTGACTCGACAAATAATGAACGGCAAGCGTAAAGCGTTGGAGACACACCGTAGCCGTGTGAAACGAAATGTTCGTTTGCAGGCGTCAGTTAGACCTACACCGAATTCTAAATACGCACGGTCGTAATATGTGACGAATGAAAACGAAGGTAAAATGTGAGTTCAATTTCCGCTTGATATTAAGCCTGTCTTTAAGACGGTCCAAATACGAAAGGGAGGCACTTGAAGCCTGTCGCGAACGGGTCAGAGAGAGCCGGCCGGGGGTTGAGCGCTATAAGGGCCCGCTTTCAGCGTTGTCTTTCGCTTACGGCCATACCACCCTGAACGCGCCCGATCTCGTCCGATCTCGGAAGCTAAGCAGGGTCGGGCCTGGTTAGTACTTGGATGGGAGACCGCCTGGGAATACCAGGTGCAGTAAGCTTTTGGTCTGGGCTTTCCTTCCATTTTCGACCAATGTCTCTTTCCCTCTTTGATCGGGCTTGATGTTTTCCATCCCGCGCCTGCCCGTTCGCTGCCCTAGGTGCGCCCAAAGGCCAGCTCAGCCTGGTCCTTCCTCCGTGCCGTCGGGGGCTCGATTTCTTTCGTCAGGAATAAACCAAGCGTCCGACTTTGCCACGTTTCAACCAAGGTGTGTTCTGGTGTGTCTACTTTAAGGGCTAGAACCGTGAGTTGCTTAGGTTGCCCTTTCCGCTTGGCCTACTGCACGGTCGGTTTATACGAGCAGCGAGCAAGACAGCGAGAGCATCTAGGCCGAACAGGCCGATCTCGATGTCGAGGAGGTTTCCTGTCAAATAAGGCCGATGCGCACACACAAGCCACGCTCGTAAAAATTACAATATTTAAGCGTTTGTGCGTGTCTGTCTGTCTGTCTGTCCGTTTGATTATTTACTCCCTTACTTTCTTTTTTTAAATAATTATCCCCTCTGTGGGTTGAAGAGTGGGTGGTCATTGCCACTTACGCTGGCCTAAATCCCTTGTTTTTGCGTTCGTCATAAGCCATGACCGACCTTGGTCCTGGACAACGGCCAGCTTGCATTTTTCAAACATGTTTGCTTATAATAGGTGTCATGTATGTAGCTTATTATTCCTTACCAGTGAGATAACTCCACTTAATTTTTGTTCCACGTCTCCACTCTCTTTCACTCACCTTTTTGTTTGATACTTGTTTTTTTCGGAATCAGAAACGGCGCTCTAGATAAAGAGACGCAGAAAGAAAGGTGCATCTTAAAAGACAGTTATGGCTCACTCTTAATTGTTTTTTTCTAAAAAGAACACTCAAAAAGGTGAAGAGACAGGAACGTGCGACAAAAGGAAAGGAAAAGTAAAGTAGTTAATGTAAGATTTGCTTTCAAGACTCCGTATTTTCTTTGCATAAAAGCCCAGCGGCATATGACACGGCAAGGATTGGCGAGTGGAGTCGACTCATCCTGAGTGAAGTAAATCTTTACCAAAAGTGACATCTAGTCGAAAGGCGCACTTCTGACTCGACAAATAATGAACGGCAAGCGTAAAGCGTTGGAGACACACCGTAGCCGTGTGAAACGAAATGTTCGTTTGCAGGCGTCAGTTAGACCTACACCGAATTCTAAATACGCACGGTCGTAATATGTGACGAATGAAAACGAAGGTAAAATGTGAGTTCAATTTCCGCTTGATATTAAGCCTGTCTTTAAGACGGTCCAAATACGAAAGGGAGGCACTTGAAGCCTGTCGCGAACGGGTCAGAGAGAGCCGGCCGGGGGTTGAGCGCTATAAGGGCCCGCTTTCAGCGTTGTCTTTCGCTTACGGCCATACCACCCTGAACGCGCCCGATCTCGTCCGATCTCGGAAGCTAAGCAGGGTCGGGCCTGGTTAGTACTTGGATGGGAGACCGCCTGGGAATACCAGGTGCAGTAAGCTTTTGGTCTGGGCTTTCCTTCCATTTTCGACCAATGTCTCTTTCCCTCTTTGATCGGGCTTGATGTTTTCCATCCCGCGCCTGCCCGTTCGCTGCCCTAGGTGCGCCCAAAGGCCAGCTCAGCCTGGTCCTTCCTCCGTGCCGTCGGGGGCTCGATTTCTTTCGTCAGGAATAAACCAAGCGTCCGACTTTGCCACGTTTCAACCAAGGTGTGTTCTGGTGTGTCTACTTTAAGGGCTAGAACCGTGAGTTGCTTAGGTTGCCCTTTCCGCTTGGCCTACTGCACGGTCGGTTTATACGAGCAGCGAGCAAGACAGCGAGAGCATCTAGGCCGAACAGGCCGATCTCGATGTCGAGGAGGTTTCCTGTCAAATAAGGCCGATGCGCACACACAAGCCACGCTCGTAAAAATTACAATATTTAAGCGTTTGTGCGTGTCTGTCTGTCTGTCTGTCCGTTTGATTATTTACTCCCTTACTTTCTTTTTTTAAATAATTATCCCCTCTGTGGGTTGAAGAGTGGGTGGTCATTGCCACTTACGCTGGCCTAAATCCCTTGTTTTTGCGTTCGTCATAAGCCATGACCGACCTTGGTCCTGGACAACGGCCAGCTTGCATTTTTCAAACATGTTTGCTTATAATAGGTGTCATGTATGTAGCTTATTATTCCTTACCAGTGAGATAACTCCACTTAATTTTTGTTCCACGTCTCCACTCTCTTTCACTCACCTTTTTGTTTGATACTTGTTTTTTTCGGAATCAGAAACGGCGCTCTAGATAAAGAGACGCAGAAAGAAAGGTGCATCTTAAAAGACAGTTATGGCTCACTCTTAATTGTTTTTTTCTAAAAAGAACACTCAAAAAGGTGAAGAGACAGGAACGTGCGACAAAAGGAAAGGAAAAGTAAAGTAGTTAATGTAAGATTTGCTTTCAAGACTCCGTATTTTCTTTGCATAAAAGCCCAGCGGCATATGACACGGCAAGGATTGGCGAGTGGAGTCGACTCATCCTGAGTGAAGTAAATCTTTACCAAAAGTGACATCTAGTCGAAAGGCGCACTTCTGACTCGACAAATAATGAACGGCAAGCGTAAAGCGTTGGAGACACACCGTAGCCGTGTGAAACGAAATGTTCGTTTGCAGGCGTCAGTTAGACCTACACCGAATTCTAAATACGCACGGTCGTAATATGTGACGAATGAAAACGAAGGTAAAATGTGAGTTCAATTTCCGCTTGATATTAAGCCTGTCTTTAAGACGGTCCAAATACGAAAGGGAGGCACTTGAAGCCTGTCGCGAACGGGTCAGAGAGAGCCGGCCGGGGGTTGAGCGCTATAAGGGCCCGCTTTCAGCGTTGTCTTTCGCTTACGGCCATACCACCCTGAACGCGCCCGATCTCGTCGATCTCGGAAGCTAAGCAGGGTCGGGCCTGGTTAGTACTTGGATGGGAGACCGCCTGGGAATACCAGGTGCAGTAAGCTTTTGGTCTGGGCTTTCCTTCCATTTTCGACCAATGTCTCTTTCCCTCTTTGATCGGGCTTGATGTTTTCCATCCCGCGCCTGCCCGTTCGCTGCCCTAGGTGCGCCCAAAGGCCAGCTCAGCCTGGTCCTTCCTCCGTGCCGTCGGGGGCTCGATTTCTTTCGTCAGGAATAAACCAAGCGTCCGACTTTGCCACGTTTCAACCAAGGTGTGTTCTGGTGTGTCTACTTTAAGGGCTAGAACCGTGAGTTGCTTAGGTTGCCCTTTCCGCTTGGCCTACTGCACGGTCGGTTTATACGAGCAGCGAGCAAGACAGCGAGAGCATCTAGGCCGAACAGGCCGATCTCGATGTCGAGGAGGTTTCCTGTCAAATAAGGCCGATGCGCACACACAAGCCACGCTCGTAAAAATTACAATATTTAAGCGTTTGTGCGTGTCTGTCTGTCTGTCTGTCCGTTTGATTATTTACTCCCTTACTTTCTTTTTTTAAATAATTATCCCCTCTGTGGGTTGAAGAGTGGGTGGTCATTGCCACTTACGCTGGCCTAAATCCCTTGTTTTTGCGTTCGTCATAAGCCATGACCGACCTTGGTCCTGGACAACGGCCAGCTTGCATTTTTCAAACATGTTTGCTTATAATAGGTGTCATGTATGTAGCTTATTATTCCTTACCAGTGAGATAACTCCACTTAATTTTTGTTCCACGTCTCCACTCTCTTTCACTCACCTTTTTGTTTGATACTTGTTTTTTTCGGAATCAGAAACGGCGCTCTAGATAAAGAGACGCAGAAAGAAAGGTGCATCTTAAAAGACAGTTATGGCTCACTCTTAATTGTTTTTTTCTAAAAAGAACACTCAAAAAGGTGAAGAGACAGGAACGTGCGACAAAAGGAAAGGAAAAGTAAAGTAGTTAATGTAAGATTTGCTTTCAAGACTCCGTATTTTCTTTGCATAAAAGCCCAGCGGCATATGACACGGCAAGGATTGGCGAGTGGAGTCGACTCATCCTGAGTGAAGTAAATCTTTACCAAAAGTGACATCTAGTCGAAAGGCGCACTTCTGACTCGACAAATAATGAACGGCAAGCGTAAAGCGTTGGAGACACACCGTAGCCGTGTGAAACGAAATGTTCGTTTGCAGGCGTCAGTTAGACCTACACCGAATTCTAAATACGCACGGTCGTAATATGTGACGAATGAAAACGAAGGTAAAATGTGAGTTCAATTTCCGCTTGATATTAAGCCTGTCTTTAAGACGGTCCAAATACGAAAGGGAGGCACTTGAAGCCTGTCGCGAACGGGTCAGAGAGAGCCGGCCGGGGGTTGAGCGCTATAAGGGCCCGCTTTCAGCGTTGTCTTTCGCTTACGGCCATACCACCCTGAACGCGCCCGATCTCGTCCGATCTCGGAAGCTAAGCAGGGTCGGGCCTGGTTAGTACTTGGATGGGAGACCGCCTGGGAATACCAGGTGCAGTAAGCTTTTGGTCTGGGCTTTCCTTCCATTTTCGACCAATGTCTCTTTCCCTCTTTGATCGGGCTTGATGTTTTCCATCCCGCGCCTGCCCGTTCGCTGCCCTAGGTGCGCCCAAAGGCCAGCTCAGCCTGGTCCTTCCTCCGTGCCGTCGGGGGCTCGATTTCTTTCGTCAGGAATAAACCAAGCGTCCGACTTTGCCACGTTTCAACCAAGGTGTGTTCTGGTGTGTCTACTTTAAGGGCTAGAACCGTGAGTTGCTTAGGTTGCCCTTTCCGCTTGGCCTACTGCACGGTCGGTTTATACGAGCAGCGAGCAAGACAGCGAGAGCATCTAGGCCGAACAGGCCGATCTCGATGTCGAGGAGGTTTCCTGTCAAATAAGGCCGATGCGCACACACAAGCCACGCTCGTAAAAATTACAATATTTAAGCGTTTGTGCGTGTCTGTCTGTCTGTCTGTCCGTTTGATTATTTACTCCCTTACTTTCTTTTTTTAAATAATTATCCCCTCTGTGGGTTGAAGAGTGGGTGGTCATTGCCACTTACGCTGGCCTAAATCCCTTGTTTTTGCGTTCGTCATAAGCCATGACCGACCTTGGTCCTGGACAACGGCCAGCTTGCATTTTTCAAACATGTTTGCTTATAATAGGTGTCATGTATGTAGCTTATTATTCCTTACCAGTGAGATAACTCCACTTAATTTTTGTTCCACGTCTCCACTCTCTTTCACTCACCTTTTTGTTTGATACTTGTTTTTTTCGGAATCAGAAACGGCGCTCTAGATAAAGAGACGCAGAAAGAAAGGTGCATCTTAAAAGACAGTTATGGCTCACTCTTAATTGTTTTTTTCTAAAAAGAACACTCAAAAAGGTGAAGAGACAGGAACGTGCGACAAAAGGAAAGGAAAAGTAAAGTAGTTAATGTAAGATTGCTTTCAAGACTCCGTATTTTCTTTGCATAAAAGCCCAGCGGCATATAACACGGCAAGGATTGGCGAGTGGAGTCGACTCATCCTGAGTGAAGTAAATCTTTACCAAAAGTGACATCTAGTCGAAAGGCGCACTTCTGACTCGACAAATAATGAACGGCAAGCGTAAAGCGTTGGAGACACACCGTAGCCGTGTGAAACGAAATGTTCGTTTGCAGGCGTCAGTTAGACCTACACCGAATTCTAAATACGCACGGTCGTAATATGTGACGAATGAAAACGAAGGTAAAATGTGAGTTCAATTTCCGCTTGATATTAAGCCTGTCTTTAAGACGGTCCAAATACGAAAGGGAGGCACTTGAAGCCTGTCGCGAACGGGTCAGAGAGAGCCGGCCGGGGGTTGAGCGCTATAAGGGCCCGCTTTCAGCGTTGTCTTTCGCTTACGGCCATACCACCCTGAACGCGCCCGATCTCGTCCGATCTCGGAAGCTAAGCAGGGTCGGGCCTGGTTAGTACTTGGATGGGAGACCGCCTGGGAATACCAGGTGCAGTAAGCTTTTGGTCTGGGCTTTCCTTCCATTTTCGACCAATGTCTCTTTCCCTCTTTGATCGGGCTTGATGTTTTCCATCCCGCGCCTGCCCGTTCGCTGCCCTAGGTGCGCCCAAAGGCCAGCTCAGCCTGGTCCTTCCTCCGTGCCGTCGGGGGCTCGATTTCTTTCGTCAGGAATAAACCAAGCGTCCGACTTTGCCACGTTTCAACCAAGGTGTGTTCTGGTGTGTCTACTTTAAGGGCTAGAACCGCGAGTTGCTTAGGTTGCCCTTTCCGCTTGGCCTACTGCACGGTCGGTTTATACGAGCAGCGAGCAAGACAGCGAGAGCATCTAGGCCGAACAGGCCGATCTCGATGTCGAGGAGGTTTCCTGTCAAATAAGGCCGATGCGCACACACAAGCCACGCTCGTAAAAATTACAATATTTAAGCGTTTGTGCGTGTCTGTCTGTCTGTCTGTCCGTTTGATTATTTACTCCCTTACTTTCTTTTTTTAAATAATTATCCCCTCTGTGGGTTGAAGAGTGGGTGGTCATTGCCACTTACGCTGGCCTAAATCCCTTGTTTTTGCGTTCGTCATAAGCCATGACCGACCTTGGTCCTGGACAACGGCCAGCTTGCATTTTTCAAACATGTTTGCTTATAATAGGTGTCATGTATGTAGCTTATTATTCCTTACCAGTGAGATAACTCCACTTAATTTTTGTTCCACGTCTCCACTCTCTTTCACTCACCTTTTTGTTTGATACTTGTTTTTTTCGGAATCAGAAACGGCGCTCTAGATAAAGAGACGCAGAAAGAAAGGTGCATCTTAAAAGACAGTTATGGCTCACTCTTAATTGTTTTTTTCTAAAAAGAACACTCAAAAAGGTGAAGAGACAGGAACGTGCGACAAAAGGAAAGGAAAAGTAAAGTAGTTAATGTAAGATTTGCTTTCAAGACTCCGTATTTTCTTTGCATAAAAGCCCAGCGGCATATGACACGGCAAGGATTGGCGAGTGGAGTCGACTCATCCTGAGTGAAGTAAATCTTTACCAAAAGTGACATCTAGTCGAAAGGCGCACTTCTGACTCGACAAATAATGAACGGCAAGCGTAAAGCGTTGGAGACACACCGTAGCCGTGTGAAACGAAATGTTCGTTTGCAGGCGTCAGTTAGACCTACACCGAATTCTAAATACGCACGGTCGTAATATGTGACGAATGAAAACGAAGGTAAAATGTGAGTTCAATTTCCGCTTGATATTAAGCCTGTCTTTAAGACGGTCCAAATACGAAAGGGAGGCACTTGAAGCCTGTCGCGAACGGGTCAGAGAGAGCCGGCCGGGGGTTGAGCGCTATAAGGGCCCGCTTTCAGCGTTGTCTTTCGCTTACGGCCATACCACCCTGAACGCGCCCGATCTCGGAAGCTAAGCAGGGTCGGGCCTGGTTAGTACTTGGATGGGAGACCGCCTGGGAATACCAGGTGCAGTAAGCTTTTGGTCTGCGCTTTCCTTCCATTTTCGACCAATGTCTCTTTCCCTCTTTGATCGGGCTTGATGTTTTCCATCCCGCGCCTGCCCGTTCGCTGCCCTAGGTGCGCCCAAAGGCCAGCTCAGCCTGGTCCTTCCTCCGTGCCGTCGGGGGCTCGATTTCTTTCGTCAGGAATAAACCAAGCGTCCGACTTTGCCACGTTTCAACCAAGGTGTGTTCTGGTGTGTCTACTTTAAGGGCTAGAACCGTGAGTTGCTTAGGTTGCCCTTTCCGCTTGGCCTACTGCACGGTCGGTTTATACGAGCAGCGAGCAAGACAGCGAGAGCATCTAGGCCGAACAGGCCGATCTCGATGTCGAGGAGGTTTCCTGTCAAATAAGGCCGATGCGCACACACAAGCCACGCTCGTAAAAATTACAATATTTAAGCGTTTGTGCGTGTCTGTCTGTCTGTCTGTCCGTTTGATTATTTACTCCCTTACTTTCTTTTTTTAAATAATTATCCCCTCTGTGGGTTGAAGAGTGGGTGGTCATTGCCACTTACGCTGGCCTAAATCCCTTGTTTTTGCGTTCGTCATAAGCCATGACCGACCTTGGTCCTGGACAACGGCCAGCTTGCATTTTTCAAACATGTTTGCTTATAATAGGTGTCATGTATGTAGCTTATTATTCCTTACCAGTGAGATAACTCCACTTAATTTTTGTTCCACGTCTCCACTCTCTTTCACTCACCTTTTTGTTTGATACTTGTTTTTTTCGGAATCAGAAACGGCGCTCTAGATAAAGAGACGCAGAAAGAAAGGTGCATCTTAAAAGACAGTTATGGCTCACTCTTAATTGTTTTTTTCTAAAAAGAACACTCAAAAAGGTGAAGAGACAGGAACGTGCGACAAAAGGAAAGGAAAAGTAAAGTAGTTAATGTAAGATTGCTTTCAAGACTCCGTATTTTCTTTGCATAAAAGCCCAGCGGCATATAACACGGCAAGGATTGGCGAGTGGAGTCGACTCATCCTGAGTGAAGTAAATCTTTACCAAAAGTGACATCTAGTCGAAAGGCGCACTTCTGACTCGACAAATAATGAACGGCAAGCGTAAAGCGTTGGAGACACACCGTAGCCGTGTGAAACGAAATGTTCGTTTGCAGGCGTCAGTTAGACCTACACCGAATTCTAAATACGCACGGTCGTAATATGTGACGAATGAAAACGAAGGTAAAATGTGAGTTCAATTTCCGCTTGATATTAAGCCTGTCTTTAAGACGGTCCAAATACGAAAGGGAGGCATTTGAAGCCTGTCGCGAACGGGTCAGAGAGAGCCGGCCGGGGGTTGAGCGCTCTAAGGGCCCGCTTTCAGCGTTGTCTTTCGCTTACGGCCATACCACCCTGAACGCGTCCGATCTCGGAAGCTAAGCAGGGTCGTGCCTGGTTAGTACTTGGATGGGAGACCGCCTGGGAATACCAGGTGCAGTAAGCTTTTGGTCTGGGCTTTCCTTCCATTTTCGACCAATGTCTCTTTCCCTCTTTGATCGGGCTTGATGTTTTCCATCCCGCGCCTGCCCGTTCGCTGCCCTAGGTGCGCCCAAAGGCCAGCTCAGCCTGGTCCTTCCTCCGTGCCGTCGGGGGCTCGATTTCTTTCGTCAGGAATAAACCAAGCGTCCGACTTTGCCACGTTTCAACCAAGGTGTGTTCTGGTGTGTCTACTTTAAGGGCTAGAACCGTGAGTTGCTTAGGTTGCCCTTTCCGCTTGGCCTACTGCACGGTCGGTTTATACGAGCAGCGAGCAAGACAGCGAGAGCATCTAGGCCGAACAGGCCGATCTCGATGTCGAGGAGGTTTCCTGTCAAATAAGGCCGATGCGCACACACAAGCCACGCTCGTAAAAATTACAATATTTAAGCGTTTGTGCGTGTCTGTCTGTCTGTCCGTTTGATTATTTACTCCCTTACTTTCTTTTTTTAAATAATTATCCCCTCTGTGGGTTGAAGAGTGGGTGGTCATTGCCACTTACGCTGGCCTAAATCCCTTGTTTTTGCGTTCGTCATAAGCCATGACCGACCTTGGTCCTGGACAACGGCCAGCTTGCATTTTTCAAACATGTTTGCTTATAATAGGTGTCATGTATGTAGCTTATTATTCCTTACCAGTGAGATAACTCCACTTAATTTTTGTTCCACGTCTCCACTCTCTTTCACTCACCTTTTTGTTTGATACTTGTTTTTTTCGGAATCAGAAACGGCGCTCTAGATAAAGAGACGCAGAAAGAAAGGTGCATCTTAAAAGACAGTTATGGCTCACTCTTAATTGTTTTTTTCTAAAAAGAACACTCAAAAAGGTGAAGAGACAGGAACGTGCGACAAAAGGAAAGGAAAAGTAAAGTAGTTAATGTAAGATTTGCTTTCAAGACTCCGTATTTTCTTTGCATAAAAGCCCAGCGGCATATGACACGGCAAGGATTGGCGAGTGGAGTCGACTCATCCTGAGTGAAGTAAATCTTTACCAAAAGTGACATCTAGTCGAAAGGCGCACTTCTGACTCGACAAATAATGAACGGCAAGCGTAAAGCATTCGCGACACCATATAGCAGCATTTCTGATCAAGGGTTCTTCTTTCAATTTATGCTGTCTTTCCAAATAGCGCATGAAGATGCGATGCTTTCAGACAATTAAGGCTGCGTCCAAATACCTCCATTGCGGTCTTTGCACTTGACCACTTGAGTACTTTCACAAAGTATTTCCTGTTTTTGGCCAAAGTGTTCTAGTTGGCGTGAAGATCCCAGCTAGGCACCGGCTGGAAGGCTGACTGACAAGGGCTAGGCACCGGCTGCACCGCAGGCTGGTCAGGGCTGGGCACTGGTTGGAATGTAGCTTGGAATGCATTAAGCATTTCTAACCTGTTGGGACACACTTAGCAAGTTTAAACATGTGAGGTTAATGAAAGTGCTGTTTCTATTCATGTAATAAAGGCAGTTTGCAAAATACATGCATAATCAAATACATTTTTTCACCAATAAAATGTGCGACACTACATTTTACTACAAAATGATATGTTATATCTAATAAGTCAAGACAGATTTATTTTTGTAGTGCTTTATTTGTAGTGTTTCAAAGCAGCTGTATCCAAAAAGCTGAAACGAAAGAAAACACATATTAGCCAAAATTAGAATAAATAGACATAACCTTAATAGGTAGTTGTATAACTTACAATGGAAAGCTTTTTCGTCTCATGATATATTTAGAACGTGATGCATGATGGGATACACTTATCCCTGAATACCGGTCACATGCGTTATTCAAGACAGTGAGGTTTAAGTGTACGTCAAGGGCACTGCACTTTGACAATTTTAAGACATTGAACAGACTCCCATGTATGGAATGATATTCCGGACATTATTAAAATGGAATTGCAAATTGTATTTGCAATTGCGTTTTCAATTTGTGGACGCATAAAATGTGACATAATCCAAACGCAATTGCAAATCGCGCATTACCGTTTGCATTTTCGTTTAAGCAAACGCACTCTGACTGCCAAATTTCAAATGGAAAAGCAAAGTCCGTTTGCAACTGTGTTTCCCATATTTTACGAGTTTTGACCCCGTCATATTTAAATGGTAATTTCAATTACCACGTCTGTTTTTTCACTTTCTCAGCGTCGCGTGTGTAGCCAGCCAAAACTCAAATGGAATCGCAATTCCCTTAGTATTTCCATTTCCGATGCCTTACACGGAAACCTGTCAATCAGTGTCAAGGGTGGGATTATGCTATGCGGCGTGTTTGTGTTGGGAAGTGACGTCACTCACAGTCGACCGCATTTGGCGGGCCATGCGTTCAATGGTTTTAGGTAAAACGTGTTGATCAGAAGATCGGGCCTTTTTATGTACTGTAAGAATATTACTTTTTGTCCCCTTGTCTAGGTGATTATTATTTAAGGTTGAAGAGTCTAGTCTAGTCAATTGAACCTTCAGAGCTGCAGGATCCTGGAGACCAAGAATTGACACAGACACAGCGTGCAGTTCAGTCAGAGTGCAAAGTTTATTAAAAATAGTTCCAATATTTATATTCATAAAAGAGGAAGTAGCTATGTCATTAAAACTATTAATATTGTTCATGTTGGTTAGTTTTTTGTTCTTAGAACTCCTTATAAGTACATTTGTATTGAGAACTCCTCATTAGTACATTAGTATTTTTAGAAAAAGGCAGCACGATGTTCTGAACATTCTGTTAACTTGGTCAGCGCTTGAACTCAAGTAAGGTTAGACATAATTCAAGTACAATAACTATTGAAATACATTTCTCATAATATGTGTGGACACAGGCAAAACCCCAAATTCTCACATGTACAATTTTCATTTAATCTCGTAATGGAGAAGTCAATTTCTCAATTTGCTGCGCGAGCATCATAAGTTCCTCCACAATTTCACCCTACCTGTTGTTTAAACGAATTCGGCGTCTCTGTACTTCAGAGCATCACCTCTTGACCGTCGACTGAGAGTGACGTCACTTCCCGACACAAACACGCCGCATAGCATAATCCCACCCTTGACACTGATTGACAGGTTTCCGTGTAAGGCATCGGAAATGGAAATACTAAGGGAATTGCGATACTTTGCTTTTCCATTTGAAATTTGGCAGTCAGTGTGCGTTTGCTTAAACGAAAATGCAAACTGAATGCGCGCTTTGCAATTGCGTTTGGATTATGTCACATTTTATGCGTCCACAAATTGAAAACGCAATTGCAAATACAATTTGCAATTCCATTTTAATAATGTCCGGAATATCATTCCATACCATGTGCCCAAGACTCAAAGTGTGGGTATTTGGATGCTGCCTTTAACCAGCTATACCAATCCAAACAATCAGTGTTGTGCAAGTTACTTACAAACCGTAATACATTACAGATTACTTGTAACTGTTATTTAAAAGTTATCCCTTACGTTATAATATTACTTTCTCAGAATTGTAATACGTTACAGGACTCCTGTATTACTTTTGAGTGACTTTCACCAAAATAACTACAGAAGTAGAACTTAACATTCTAAAATATTTTTATTTTTAAAATATTTTTTATTTTTTTAATTCAAAATACAAAATATATTTTGCCAATCAACCTTTTTATTAGAATGCAGGTTTTTTTAATTAACCAGGCTGTACAAAAAAATACAAAACAATGCTAAGATTAAACGCATTTAAATACAAAATACTTTGACAAATTAATAGTATTTTGTATTTCAAATGGATGTATCTGAAACACTGCAAATCTAATAAGGAGGTTGATTGGCAAAAAGTATTTTAGTTTGTAAATACAAAAATACTAAGATAGGAAATAAGGTATTTAAATACAAAATCAAAGTTGTCAAATCAAAGTTAAGAACAGCCAAGAGACGTTTCTATTGCTGTATTTGCTTATCTGAATGGTTTCCTAGGTATTGTATATATTTTTTGTTCCGTTTAATTCAAAAGATATTTTGGGGGATTTAGGAAAAGCAAAAACTTCTGGGTCACCTTTGACTACCATTATGATCTTTTCTGCTATGGTAGTCAATGATGCCAAAGGATTTTCAGTTCCAAACATTCTACCAAAGATATTTGTTTTCAACCGAACAAATACATTTATACAGGTTTGGAACAACTAGAGGGTGAGTCATCCATAACAGAATTTTCATTTTTACATATAATACTTGCCTTTGAAGAACCGAATTAGATAGATCATAATTAACGCAATGATTTGATCTTGGATGTAGAAAGGGACGTACGAAAAACAGATCGTTGTTTGATTTTACTCTCTTGTGGTCCTTTGTGTGTTTTCGGCTACTTTTTTGTGGTTCCTGGATTACTCTGAGGACTGTAATAATGGATATTATACTGCCCTTGAATCTACTTTCTGTTCGCCTGCCTAAACGTAACAACTTTACTTTATTTTATTATACTTTGTAATTTGCTATTTTTCTTCTGAAATAACGTTACCTATATCGTCATACCTATATTGAAATATTACTGTAAACAAGTTGGCTACTTGAAGAAGGAGAAGAGGTCGGCGTGGTAAGTCAAAGATATATTTATTCCCCACTTGGTACAAACACAAAGTAAAAGTAAATGATATGTAAATATAGCCTCCTGGCATTTAAAGGAAATACGGCAGTTCTCTCATCAGCAACTACACGTCTTAGCTTCTCGCTAGGAATCTCTCTCCCCCATCTCTCCTCGTGCTGGCTTTTGTCCTCTTCTCGCCAATCACTGGAATTACAGACAGGTGTTTACAATTGGTCTTTGACCTACTTACCTCCCGTCGATTTCCTATCTCTCTCTCCCTAGACGCCGTTAGGCCACGCCCCCTTGCCACAATTACTAATAATTATTATCTATTGCAATTTTTACAGATAATATTATGTCAGGAAATGTCAGGGAGAACCCAAATGCAGGCAGATAAATGGTTAACACAAAAACATTTATTAACAAAACTTAAATCAAAAACCTACAATGGGGCCAAAACAAGGACTTTGAATGGACCCTGATTGTTCGTGTAACACACAAGATCCTCAAAGCCCAGGTGTCTCAGCATCTGCATCTCCGACCGGGAGAGTGGTTCCGTGGTTCAACTGTTATACATTACCTTGAGTTCCTCCCCTCCAAAGCAGCATTGCTCTGCTGCACTCAGGAACTCATTGCCGAACACCCAAATGTCCGAGTCCCTCTGGCTCGGTGCTAAGGTGGTGGTGTTCTTCACTAGTATGGTTCCCCATGTCCATTTTGGTCATTGCATTCTGTCAGGAAATGTCAGGTAGAACCCAAATGCAGGCAGTTAAAGGGTTTATACAAAAACTTTTAACAGAACTTACAACAAAAACCCACAATGGGGCCAAAACAGGGACTATAAAACAATACCAAAAACTTTCCGCAAGGGGGACAAAACAAAACAAGATCTTTAAAATAATAAGTCCACAGCAACAGGAACAAGGAATCCAAAACACGAGGGCAAGGTAAGGCAAGGTAAAAATACAAGGAGCAATGCAACGACGAGGGACAAAGGGAACTGAGACATAAAATAATGAAACACTAACTAGGGATAATGACACAGAGAGGGTGACGGACAGGTGACAAGACTCAACATAATGGGAACTGGCGGGAAGCTGATGGGACAGATGAGAGGGATATACACTAATGGGGAGCTGGGGCGGGCGAAAAGACGCGACACCAAGCGGGGCTAAAAGAGGCATGGCATTATAGAATCAAGACAATGCTATACCCTATCTCCACATAAAACACATGGGTATGTCATGATCCTGCCACAAGACACGAAAATCATAACAAGAAGAGGTAGGACCATGACAATATTATATAATATAGGGGAGACATTTTTTCTTGTCATACTCGATTTAGCATTAAACAAGTTTCTCAGTTACAGTCATGAAGTGGCATTATTACTTCTACTTATGAGGTACCAGTATTAGATTTTTTACTGTTCAATAGTTTAATGTCTAATGTTTTGGAATTCACTCCACAGTGTCTCTATAAATGAAACACAATTCAGATTAAATATAGGTAAACGATAAATTCATATGTAAGGGGACACTGAGGTGATCTAAATATATTTACTGTTAGTAAGTATATCACAAGTCATACATAAATGAGGTTCAGTGCTGTATTATAAATAAATATATCAATTTACTTCCGCGTCCATGATTCAGTGTTACGCAATCACGACGGAAAGGTCACGCATGACAGATTTCAATAGATAAAAATAACGTATATGCACACAAACTGACCATTTTAAACAATAATCTTGCAAAAAGATTATAAGGTCTCATTCAACATTCAAGAACTCGTAAACACTGGGTCGTCACGCACACATATCAAACGTGATTACTTAGTATGTGAAGTCTTGGTCGCGCTACATGGAGGCACTTCGAGGCAGATCAAGCAGCCATGTATATTTATGTTTAAAAAGTATATAACTTTTCAGTTTCTAGGAAAATTAACAATTGTTTTGCTAGACAACACCCTTCTTCATCGGCTGGTGTTGGGTAGAGCAGTTTGAAGCTGCGATGAAACTCAAAGCTTGTATGACATGTGGGTAAATAAATTATCATTTTGTTTTATTTTAAAAGTGAACAACTCCTTTAATCAAAACTTACAGAGAAGTTGGGTTAACACTTATATTAATTTCTTGGTATTCATACCCCAATAAACCTTATGTTATTATGCTGTACTGTACTTGTTGAGCCACAGGAAAACTCTAAGCACACCTATAAGTACTGTATGTGCAGGTCTAATAGCTGCCTATATCTCTATAAGAAGAGAGGGGAGTGGCACTACCTTAAACATGAGTCTCAATAAGAAGATGGGGAAGGGCACTGCAGCATCTCCAAAATACAGTTGTTTTTCTTTAAAGAGTAACAATTCCATGCTTGGTAGACCTGCTCTCCATTGTGAAACAGAGCCCCCTAAGCTGAGGCGAGATATGTTTTAGTAAGGAATTTAAGAAGTACCAAAGTATCGCTGGAATTTAAGATTGGACTTTCAATTATCACCAAACATCATGCTGTATTTAAGCATTTGGAAAAACCTAAGAAAGATCTATAATTTTGGTATGGGGTAAGCTTGTGTGAAAATAAATTTGAGCATTTTTGAAACATGTTAATCGACTGAGTATTGTGTGAAAACAACATGAATTGTGTTAATGGTATGGTCACAACAGACAGATGTTGTGCTAATTGTGTTATGAGTTTTGAAAATGTGACTACAGATTGGTCAAAGGGATGTTAGCAAGTGAAAAAAACTGTAACACCAACCAAACATGACTTTGGAAAGTTCAAGTTCAAGTTCATTTTATTTGTATAGCACATTTACAACAGCCAGCAGGCTGACCAAAGTGCTTTACAGGAGAAAACATTTATTCTACATATACAAAAACAGACCATGCACAAATTTAACACAACCCCATTGGCTATATCATTGTAGTCAACAGTTTAAAACAACCTGAATAAAAACTTTAAATGGCCAAATCACAGTAGTCAATACACTAAGGAAAATAGATATGTTTTTAGTCGGGACTTAAAAACAGACAGAGAAGGGGCTAGAGGAAGGGCATTCCAGAGTCGAGGCCCTGCCACTGCAAATGCACATTCGCCTCGACGCTTAAGCCTAACGCGAGGGACTACCAATAATGCCTGGTCACAGGATCGTAGGCTTCTGGATGGGATGTATAATTGAAGAAGTTAAGAGAGGTAGACAGGGGCTATGTTGTGTAGGGATTAATAGACAAAGAGGAGAATTTTAAAGTCTACTCTCTGACAGACCAGTAACCAGTGTAGGGATTTGAGAACAGGAGTAATGTGTTCATGTATACGACACTTTAAAAGGAGTCTAGCCGCAGCCTTTTGAACAAGCAAATTTTCGGCTAGCCATGATTTAACCTCCTCTAAACATTTCGCAAGAGAAGTAATCGCAGTGGAATTGTTTCTTTTAATAGGTAGATAGATTTGAGTATCATCTGCGTAAAAATGAAATGACACTCCATGATCACGTAGAATAGAGCCCCGAGGATAGTAGCATGTAAAGAGAAAATAGGGAGGCAGCTAAAATCGAGCCTTGTGGAAGGCCACAGGTCAGGGGTGCAGGAGAGGAGGTAAAATTTCCCAACTTCACTAAAAACTTTCTATCAGACAGCTATGACTGAAACCACCTCAGAACGTTAGCTATTAGACCTACCCAAGATTCCAATCTTGATAATAGTGTGGAGGGGTCT
This sequence comes from Triplophysa tibetana, assembly GCA_008369825.1. Classification (NCBI taxonomy): domain Eukaryota; kingdom Metazoa; phylum Chordata; class Actinopteri; order Cypriniformes; family Nemacheilidae; genus Triplophysa; species Triplophysa tibetana. The sequence goes on from CM017912.1 coordinate 7,427,104, forward strand.
ATGGTATCGAAGGCGGATGATAAATCTTGAAGAATTAGAACCACAGAGTCTCCGGAATCAGTAGAGAGGTAAATATCATTTAACACTCTCAAAAGAGCAGACTTAGTGCTGTGAGCAGACTTAAAACCAGATTGAAAAACCTCATAAATACAGTTACTTGACAGAAAACATTGAAGTTGATTCAGCACAATTTTCTCCAAAACCTTTGAAATGAAAGGCAAGACCGATATTGGCCCAAAAATGGAAAAATAGAAAAGGCCTATAAATAAGCCATGGGTCAAGTCATAGGGTTTGAACAATAGATGCAAACAATGCAGACAGAGTAAGGGGAGTTGGAGCGAGAGCCATAGGACGAGGCAGACTTCAGATTAGAGGAGGAGGAGTTGAAAGGGGATTACAGTTTTTGCCCATTGTTTGAACACTATAGTGTTATAGTCCGGGACTGGTTAACCTACCATGATCAATTCGAATTTTATAAATACCCCCTTACTCGCCATTTATGAAACCTATCGAATACATTTTTTTGCTTGGAGATAGCACATATATGATTGGCTTCAGAATATTCAACAATGGCAAATTAATCCAGCACTGAAAAGATTACAAAATAACCCGAATGAAAAAAACTTTTGATATTTTCTTCGTGTTTTTCAACTGCTTACATACATTTTCAAAAGGTTTCCTCTTTTTTTCAAAACATTACACACAAATCCAAGAATTGTACACACAAAATGCCTCACATCTCTTACAAAATCAAAAGGCAAACATTTATCTTCTGTTGCAAACACTGTTACCATAATGTTATAATTTTGGATATATCCTATACACACAGTTATTCGAAACCGAAAGCTCTTCTTTCATGAGCTCCTTGGTACATTTCTGTACAAGATTGAAAGAAATTGTCAGAGAGATGGTGAAAATTCACTGTAAAAACAGAAGCAAGATTAAAATCCATTTTTTATTTACTGTTTTGTTTTGTTGGTTTAAGTGAATACAGTGAATACTGTAAACAGAAGATTTTTTTTTTCTGGCGGGACTCATTTATGTTCGGAAAAATTGTGGAATCATTAAGGGTATTTTTTTGCTTATTTCACAAATGGGAATAGCATTACTGGCGAAAACCAAATTCACGATATCCTTGTCTTGCTCTTCAGTGAACATGTGAACTTGCCAACCATGTAACCTTCACCTTTTCACTCTGTAAAATATTCAGGAACAGTGTGAGTGTGTGCCATAAACTGTAACATAATATAATACTTTGTACAATATATGGTCAGAATGTCTCTTGTTGTACAGTTTGATACCTCACCAGACTGTGACCAATGCCGTGCACTGTAGTAAATGAATAGAAGGGTACTACTGTAAAATATATGTATTATAGCCTACTGTTTGTTATGCTGAAATAGCTATTACAGTACGTGTACATTTGTACATGTGTACATAACAGTAGATTATTACATAATTTGGATTAAACCGTCTGCTAAATGACCAAATGTAAATGTACATACCTGTTCTCATTTCTAAAGGTTTGAATTATTCACTTCACTGTAAATCGACTCAAATAAGGCTAGACTCCCTGTACAGCCTCACTCGTTGTTACTGTAAACCGTGGTTTATCACATGATCAATGACTGTGGCCCTAAACTCATTCGAGACCACTCTTCTTGTTCCTCGTCCTCGTCCTCCCCTTAATCCCCTTCCAACTCCTCCTCCTCTTATACTAACTCTGCCTCGTCCTCTGGCTTTCCCTCCAACTCCCCTTACTCTGTCTGCATTGTTTGCATCTATTGTTCAAACCTTGACCTGTGGCCATTTTATAGGCCTCTTCTTAAGTCATGATTGTTGGTGTTAAGTAAAGCAATGTGTCTTTGCACATGTGAGGAGTTAATGTGAGGCACTGGTGAATTAGTGTGGCATTTTGATTGGTTGTGTTTTGAAAAAGGAAATCAATATACTTCCTGTAAGATTTTTGTGTGTTACATGTGTTGTGTTTTGCAAAAAGTGTTTTGTGAAACTGAAAACGGAGTCAAAGTTCGAGAATTAGTGTATAGTTTTGTCGATTTGGTTTGTGGTTCTGGTGTTTGAGTGACAGGTTTCAAAAATTGTTTGACAAGTAAACATTTTGTGTAAGCAGTTGAATCAAACTGTAACAACTAGCTTACACATAAAACAACAGATTTAATCTATTGAAAATGTGTAGGCTATGGTGGATGTGTCAAAGCGTCAGTAGTGCTACAGGCACAAATCTGCATAAATAGTTTTATTTTCTGTCTCTTACACACATAATACTATAATTATGCTTTATGCAAGATTGGTCTTATATTATAATATAAAAAATACGGGATACGCAGCATCGGAATAGAGACGGACACGTAGCGTCAGCGCTATCTTCTGGTCCACATCATAGTGCAGTGTGTTTCACAAAATGTGAAAAGAATAATGCATGGGATTTGTTAATAAAACGCACTATACTCACATATACTTGTATTTCTTTTTGATAGGCCTATGCTGCGCATTATTTAAGTAATCCGTTAATTGCAGTTTTAATTTTGAAACTATAGACATAACCTCTGGTTATAGCTAGCAAGCTAACAGTTCAGTCCGCTGCGAAATTACCTTGGGATAGCAAGCATGCTAACATCAAGTATCGTAGCTCAAAGTATCTGTTGAACCAGAGAGAAATAACTGTATGACACGTAGATAGCAGAAACCGTGGTATGTTCACCAGGATGGCCGAGTGGTTAAGGCGTTGGACTTAAGATCCAATGGACATATGTCCGCGTGGGTTCGAACCCCACTCCTGGTAGATTCAATTTTGTGAGCGCTTTCGATCGTTATGCTAAAACTACAAAATGTGCAAATTGCAAAAATGTGAGCAAAGTTTAAAACATAGCAGTAAAACCAAACTATCAGACTAAATACAACTACTGTCAAATTATTTCAAACTCCCTGTGGATCAGTGGTGGTGAAGGGAATAAGAAAAATGAGTGGGTGTGTTCCAACCAGCAGTGATGTCTTGTTCGTATGACCACACTCATAAGCACCACACAACACAAAAGACAGGAAAACAAATAATAGTAAAATAAACTCGTTGTTGTTTAGATAGTATTTTGGATTTTAGTATTTTACTGCCTCCTGTTGGTCATTTCAATATTCTTCTTTTTCAATATAACTTTACTGCTTCAGACTTAAATAATAATTATTTGCATGAATTCGGGAGCTAACACAGTAAATGATAGTTGTCATATAGCAGGGGTGGCCAGAATTTTATTTTTGAGGGGGCCTGTCTGTGAATGAGGAGGCCATAATGTATACGTATAGGTTCCTATTACGTGTAGATATTTATAGGTACTAAAATGATACACCTGTATTAATCAGCTCATTTCACCTATATAGCAAACATAAACATATATCCTAGTTGCTCTGAATCTGTTCCTCGCGTCCCCCCATATTTTGCGTCGTTCTCGTTTAACACACCTGGTCACCTTTAATATCACCAGCCCTCCATGAATTAACCGTGTTCCGATTGACATGGTCCTTACACAGTCTTCACTGCTCTCTACTTCCTGCACACAGGAAATTGTCTGGAGTTTGATTCTGAAGTTAACCTCAGAACACGATTTTGCAGCGTCTCCTTTCACGGACAAAATTTACTACGTAAGTAGTAAGGCCTCCTCGTGGCTACTCTACTGCCGTACAGTCATACTTTTATTCTTTCTTACACGTGACTCTATTGTGAGCATTTGTTTTTTAATTAATTAAACCAACAATAAGTAGGTAAATTATAATACAATGATAAAATAAAATAATACATTTTAAAGTTCAAAATTGACAGAAATGTATTTTAAGACCTTATGGAATAAAAGGTCAGCATGAATAATGTATGAAAAATAATAAGTTATACCTAAATCTAAGTTAATATAATTGTAATTAAAATGTTTTGATGTTATGTGCTGTCCCTGAGAGGAACTTGAGAGCTATGATGTAACGTTATACAGATTTTATTTTTAAACCAAAGTAAGAGTCTGTACATCAAGAAGAACAGTTTATCATTACTCCACACGGGGGCGCACTCCCCATTCAAACCCAACATGAGTGGCGCGACGGCCGCCTCTGACGTCACCTTTCCATAATTCCTGCTGTGATAGTGGGCGGAGCTGCTGGCGGAGCACTGGACTCGCTGGGTGGACCTGCGCGTCTTTTGTTATTCATGTGCAAAGGAAAGTTTGCAGCAGTGCCGAACTAGAGGGAAAGACACCAGGAGCGCCAAAACACTCGAGCTGGATGACTTTGAAGTGGTTTTGTAAGGACTGTGAATATCTATCATTGATTAGAGATCTCTGGGAATAGCGCAGCAGCCGCTTATGGATATGTCCTAACCAGAGTCAATGATTCATTATTTAAGGATTCATATAAAGTCTGTGTACTGCATTGGGAGAAGGTGAGAACTGCTTCACTTTAACTGTCTGCCTTTTTCCTTTAATACGTAGTACGCATGTTTACAAAACTTAGTTAAAGTTTGGCATAGCTTGAAAATCTGTTGACTTTTAGTTTTTAACAACGACTAAACAAATGAAGAATGAACAAATTAAGTAAACTATGAAGTAACAAACTAAACAGGCAAATGCAATGGGATGCGCAGTTATATTTTGTTTTGGCTCTATTAAGTATCATTCTTGATAATTTTCTCAGACTCAAACACTTTTTTGATCTGACCTTCAGAAATTTGATAAAAGTTAGTAAACATATTGAACAATCTGATGCTGAATTGTTGGGGTCATTTGGAGTTGGGGGTCAGGGGTTGTTTGTGTAAGAGTGAGTGTAAATGAGAGTTATGGTTGGGTTGGTTGGGTATGTCCAGGTTTAGTAAGATTTATGGCTGGTTAGGATTATTTTCAGAGTTTGGTTGATCATTTGGCATACAGTATAAGGTGAGCTTATCTGTTTCAGACTGGGACACATGAGACCTACTTCTATTGTTGACCATTACAGTATTTTGTGTCGAATGTTAATCATATTAACATGAGCATTTTATACCAGTTTGTACGTATTTAATTTGCTGAAATGCGTGGGGAAAGTTTTCTTGGCAGGAGTTTAAAGTTAGACCTCCGCGTCATTCATTATCGCTTCATGCCACCACGTTCACTTGCAAAGCCCAAGCAAATCCTTTCTTGGATGAGACATATCAGAGTATTTTTATTCTCTCCAGCAACTCTCGACATTCCTGCTCATTACCTCATTACAAACCCATGACATCATCAGCCAATCTGCCAACGTCCATCAGCTGCTGAAGAGCTGCGAGGAGCGGGTTCGAAGCCGCTGGACCTTTTATCACTGACCGTTTTGTGAAGGCAAGAATGTGGGGGGAGCTGAAGAATGAGTGCGTGGTCACCTGTTTGGCTGGGTGACAGCTCCTGTTACAACTTGTCTTGCACACACACAAAGAGTCTGACTTCTCTCCTGCACTCACTGGTCCCAGTGAGTCTGACGGGGGTTCTTCTGTATGTGCACTTTATGCAGTGATAGCATCTGACTTGTGATTGTGACTCTGCTGTAGGGTCAATGCTTTTACCTGCCCCGTTGATCTCCCTGAAGATTTCCCCCGAGCCAGATCACTGTTGGACATTGCTTTGCTACTACACAACTTCATGAATATGTGGGTATGCGGGAGTCATAAGTAGAATTGAGAATATGAATTCTTTTTAAAGTATAAACTAAATGAATTTGTAGAATTGAGAGTATTTTAATATACTTCCATCTGCGCGGAACTATATTAAAATACTTTCAATTCTACAAATGACAAAAACAACCGAATCAGCAAAGATTTTTTTTTTAGTTCTGTGTAATACCAGTCTCTCTTCACTAACCATTGTTGTATCTCATCTTAAACAGGTAAACAAAAAACAATGTTTACTAAAACTTGCAGTCGTTTGTGCAGTTCTGTTTGCTTAAATTAAATTGGAATCAGAATGAACATTTCTTATGTCGATTGTAAAAAAACAAAATAAAATCGTTTTCTTCTTTGAGATTGAATATCCAATGCACTGCAGAAGAGTTCAGCCACAACCCCTCCAGTGAAATACCTCGCTTGCCAACCCACATTCACTTAAAGTCGTAACATCAGTATATTTCTACCATTAGCTTCGCATTATCACACCACATTCACTGCTCTTTACACTTTTGAACAAAGTATTTATATTGCTCATGTTGAATTGGTTTTATTTGATTCAGTGCATCTCTACAGACAACTACTCGGTTTTAGCTCTGCACCTACCAGCTGTCCTACAGTTCTTTGCAGTTGGTCAGAAAGTGAAGTCACATGGTTGTCCCACTTCATTAAGGTCTGCATGAACAAGTGACCATGAGTGTTTAAAAAACATACAGAGGTTCAGAAAATGCACACTGCAAAACCTTTCATGCTTTTTTTTGCAGTTGCAGGCCTATATTGTACACCGTATGCAGTGTTTTCTGTGGTTTGAATTTCCATCTCTGTCTATTCTGATTATTTATACACCATTTACTCATAATTCGATTAGACTGACAGCTAAAGTTTTGTCAATGATGATGCCACTAACTGAATGAAACATGCATTGAAAGACACATGAAAATCATGCGTATTACACATTTAACATGCGAGATACATTATATACTAGACTGCAAGATGCTTCTTATTATTGAATTTTCTTTAAAGCATGTGAATGTTAGTTGGGAGGGTGATCAGAGTCAAAAGAATTTGATTCTTAAGTTGTTTGCAACAATTAAAATTTTAGAAAATGTTTAATATAAATTAAATGGTATTTAAAGTATTATCGTGTCACATTATTTTGCAAGTCATCACATTTGCTTTATATACTTCACTGATGTGAGATCAGTCTGATGGCATTTGATCTGTTGCAGGGATTTACAGTGGTGCGGTGTATGTAAAGCTTAGTCCTGCTGGAGGAGATCGGATGTACCTGTGACGCCTGAGAAGGAAGATGGCTGCCGTGGGAACATTGTCAGATGTCTCTGAGGGTGGAGACAATAATGAATTCACTGACATCATCAAATGGAGATCAGGTAAGCTTCAGATGACCCACATTACTTGACAGTTTTTTTGAACTACCAGAAAATTAGGACAGAAAATGAAAATCAGAAAGAGGAGAATTCTGCACATAAGCCACTCGAGAGGTTAATAAAACCACTGAGGTTGCAATAACGGATGTATGGAAGGGTTAAAAAGGCGGTGTTACAGGATCACCGAGATGAACTCTGACCTCACTTATTCGATTTTCAGACACCGGATTAGTGTTTCCCAACACAACACTGTGATTAACAGTCATATGAACTGTGTACAGTGCCAGTACACTTCATCTGAGCGTTAATGTATTCATTCAGTCATGTGAGAGTGTGTTCCCTCAGTTCTGATCATGACAACCTGAGTTAAATCTTTCAGTCGAGCAAAAGTCTCTAAGAGTGAATGCAAGAATTCAGAACATTTTGTGTTTTGATGTTATTAGTTACAGCAGGCCACAGTCTCCTGTCAGGTATTTTAAACGCTCCCTCTCCCTCTCTCTCCCTCTCTCTCCCTCTCTCTCTCTCTCCCTCTCCCTCTCTCTCTCTCTCTCTCTCCCTCTCTCTCTCTCTCTCTCTCTCTCTCTCTCTCTCCCTCTCCCTCTCTCTCTCCCTCCCTCTCCCTCTCTGGGAATGTTGGAATTTCACTCTGGCTGTGGATTTACACCACTCGTCTCTTCAGACCACAATGCCTTTCTTTCTGTAAGGATTCTGGTCGCCTAGTAACAGGCAAAAGTCATGTTTTCTTGTGTTGTAGCTGCCAGGGAAAAGTAGTTGGGAGACTTTGTGACGTGTATGTAAAGTTGGTGACTGCAAGAGTTTGTTTGCTGTTATTTGGAATATTTACACAATGATGTGACTGTTTTTGTTGGAGACTTTTTTAGGTAAAAAAGTTTATTTTTAAAACATTTAGCAAGTTTATTTTTAAAACATTTAGCTTTACTTAACTGAATAGTTAACAAGCTATCCAATCACAATCATCCAGACTGAAATGTCAAACCGTTGTGATATTTTGGCATAATGCTGTATTAATTTTGCATAAATATTTTGGGAAGAGATTGATCAGCATTCTGAGCGAGTGTGCGAGAAGCTGAAATCTACTGTGCACAGGCGTTATCTCATAGGAATATTAGCAAAAACAAAAATGAAGCCCCACATCTAAACCTCACTGGTGCGAAAGTAGATTGTACTAAAATGTACAAATGAGATGTTAGGAAATGAATTTATATGAATAAGTCAACTCAAAAAAAATTTGCCATACGATTGATAGTGTTTTTTAGCCCAAAATGCTTAAATTCCCCTCAAATTGGAAAATAACTAGTCATAAAATGGAAAGGTTCCCAGTATAAACTACGAAATCAACATGAGAGGTGTAAAAAAAATAACAGGTGGTTTCCTGCTGTGGCCAAGCCTGCAGCTGAAAGGGCAATAAAATCTCTACGAGTGACTCTCTTGTTAATGTTTTCTGTTCAGGAATAATGATTAACTGTACTTCAGTAAACTCTTAGCTTCTCAGTTGTTCATTTGTTTAACTCAAGTATGATCAGTATGTGAAAGTTGCTGTGTGTGTACAGGAAATGTTGTCGCAGCTGTGTAAAAAAGATGATGGAGTGAACTGGCAAGTCGAATAGTGACTGTGTAAATTCTGAACAGCACTGCAAAAAAAGAACTGTCTTCCATTGGTTACCAATCAGATAATCCCGTCCCAGTATCACATCTTGCTCGGCCATTGTTGCTGTTTTGAGCTGGTCAGGACTGTTGATACTTTAAAAAATAGTTTGATGTCGTGTAAATCGGTACTGCTTTTAGAAATCGACCAAATAAAGTGGTCTTAGTAGACGGCTGTTACTTTCAGAAATGCCAGGGTACCTTAATATCTCTGTTTGCTGCCTGGGAAGGAAACATTTTATAGGTTTTGAATACCGTCTGTGTGATTATATTGACTGTATAAAATTACACATTTGTTTCTCCTATAATGTCTGTGGATAATCAGAGGGAACAGTAGCCTGAAGCCACACACACACACACTTTTACTAACATGAGAGAACAGGAAGTTTCTATAAAACTCCATCCTTTCAAATCACAGAAACATCCAACCAAAACAAAATCTGGAATTCATGTCATCCTGAAATCTGCCTAAATGTGTGTGATATTTGTGGTACAAAGAAATCATCAACCTAATTTATCAACCTTTTCCTCCGTTAAGAAATGCAATGACCCTGAGACACACGCATGTGTGTGATACAGTAGAGCCGTTTGTGATTTTCTCTCTCACACTTGGCTGCCTCCAAACAACATAAGCAAATATTATGATGCAGCAGACTATAAAAAGTTCAAATAAAAGAGCAAGTGACAAATATCGGTATGGGCCAATAGTTGTTTAATATGATCAGTATCCTAATCTCTAATATTTTGCTCTGTATAATAAGAAATTGACCTTCCAAATAAGAACACGTTTACACATCACTATATAGTTTTGTAGCTATAGAGCATGTTGTTTCATCATGACGGACTTATTCTCTGTACTCTGTGTAATTTGTCTGGACTAATTTGTTCGCTGCAAAGGTTGGCAGCTTGGCCCAGCTTTTCTTTGCCCATCTCTGTCTTTCTCTTTCATCTACTTCCCCCAAAACAAAAAGGGAGGTTAGACAGGTCTCTTTACTGCAGCCAAGTGTTATATAAGTGGGCCTCTGCCAGATCCGTCTATCAGTTCCACTGGCTTTACTCACAGAGCTAAACTTCTGACCAAGAGCCGCCTAATGAGAAGAAACTGACTTGATGTATAAAATACAAATTCATAAAGCCAGCCAATCAGATTATAGCTTGCCAGATGAAGAAAGTTGAAGGTCGATCAGGTGGTTATGATGCGGTTCATGAATGTGAGCAAACTGACCTCAGATCTGCAGCTTTGTGTCTTATGGCTACTACAGCACAAAGTGAAAGTGAGGAAGTGAAATCAGTGGTTATTAGTTGTCCACTATTAAAATGTTACATATAACATAGCAGGATGTTGACCTTCTTTGACTGTGCAGAGCATGCTGGGAAAGGAGTAAGATTTGTCCAATTCAGAGCCCTTCAGTTTTTCTGATACACTTGTGGGACTTCAGCAACCTTATTACCTGAGATTGTGAAATGGACACCTTGTGTGTGTGTGTCACATGAAACCCTGACCACAGAAAAGCACGAGAGCAAATAAAGGAAATTTGCCCAAGGTGATCTCATTACAAACACACCCACCCCTCTCTCTCTCCCCCGTGTGTGCTGCTTTTCCATCAGAAAGTTTAAAAACTGCTACTGTTGTTGCTGGCGTATGTTTGTGTGAACAGGATGTATTATGAATCCCGTTGAATGGGAAACAGTAGTATTAGAAGCAGGAAGTCTTTGTGTTGCCCATCTATTGTTATGGGCCTCATTAAACTGGATCAAGGCATCTCTCTGTGTGTGTGTGTGTGTGTGTGTGAGTGAGAGAGAGAGAGACCTCAAGCCCACACTAAACTGCACTGGATAGGAAGCGAAGAACCATCACATATGTATAAACAAACATAAAAGCATACATGCGTCTTTACTAGATGTCATGGTTTGGAATCTCAGGGAACACCCACGCTGATCAAATATATACCTGAAAGGCACTGAAAAGGGTTTTGATAAATATATATTCTTAAAGTCCCAGTGAAATTAAAAATGACAATTCTTATTTTTCCATGAAATATTGCAGCGTTTATAGTAAAAAAGGTATCAATGCTGGTCATTTTCTTTTTAAAATTCATGTGCCCTCATAATCTTCAGCTAAAATCTGAAAATGCATGTCTTCTCTGATATGACTATCCATCTGAAATAACGTAAATTAGACGACTTGGCCGTAGCATCCGTTAACTCCTCCCCTTCAACTGTCAGTCTGCTACTGCTGTTTTTACACATCCAATCAATTCGCAGAGAAAAATGAAAGCCACACCCACTTATTTTCTCCTTTGAAATTCCTTTTCACTCAGAAATGTGTCGGAATACGGAAGTAAAAATGATTGCAACTTCCGGTTCACAGGGACTTTAATAGCTGGGTTGTTGTTAGGATCTTGCTAGGCAGTGGTTTTGAATCTTGCTGCTGTTTGATTCGGTTCAAGTCAAAAGAGTCCACCCCCAAGTAACATATCGAGTTATGGCTCAAATTCCTTGTTTTGTTATTGTACAGGTTATATTCGAGTCCACTAATAGCTCAGTAAAAGTAATAGCTTAGCTCTCCTAAGCTAACAAGTTTAATACGTGGGCTTGGAGGCTTGTTATAATCCCCAAACTTAAATTTTACCAATAGTAAAAGTGATTGTCAAACTATTGCATGACAGATTGTTGGAGGCAATCGACATGAAAATCACCAACTAACAAATGGAAGGAAATAAATGCTTACAGCTTTTGCTCATCGTGGGTCTACTGTCACCACCCTCATGTGCACATGTGTGTGTGTCAGGGCTCATATAGTGAATATTTGAGGAGGGTGTGGTGAGCTGAGAAAGGGAAAGTCTAAATTCAGAGCCGTCATTATGGAAAAAGAGTGTGTGTGTGCGTTGCTGGAAAATCATTGAGCTCTGTACATCTAGAGGAATTTACTTTTTACTGGAGTTCTGTGTGTTTGTGGAAGTGCTGCAGAAGACTCACAGAAAATAAATGTGCAGATTCGAAGCATGCTACACACACACACAAATAACAAACACAAACAAATAGATTTGGCCTGAAGGTCGCTGACCTCTGTCAGGTGAACTTTAGATTTAATTGAATGAACTGATACGATCATTTTGGCTAATATGTAAACTGTGTGTGTGTGAACCACGCCTGCCTGTTCACTTACCTTCTCACATTATTCACACAGAATGTGGGTAAAGTTTGTTCTTGTTTATTTAATTGCTTTACATGTGTGTGTGTGTGTGTTTGTGTCGAACTGGCTCACGCTCTCATGCACGCCAAATGACATCATTTAACAGAAAAAGATGCATGCTTCAAATAGGATGCGTTTACATTTAATATGAGTTTGACTAATTCTGTCATCGAAATCTCACTTCAACCCAGGTAAATAAAGTTGGCAACCCTTCGTGGTGTGTGTATGTGTTTTGTTCTTTGTTCACACAGCAAAGAATTCTGATTTGTTTGTCAAATCCAATCTAGAGGACCGATCATTATTTTGCATGTGATGGAATCTAATCCTATTCATATAGATAGTGTGGTCAATTACTACTATATTTACATTGGGTTGTGATGTGATAGTATTGACCCAAAGCTACAATTCATAATGTTTTTTGATTAAAATAAATAACTAGATAGTCAGTGTACAAAACTGTCTCTGTATCCCATCTAACTCCAGACCACTGTGGCTGTTTTCTTCAATACCATTAGATAAGTGTGACAGCTTGACACAGTTTTAAGGGTAATAGTAAATAATGCTCATTTTTTGCACATTTATTTTGTCTTCCCTCCAAAATCTTTAAGGAATAATTCACACAAAAATCTAAATTCTGTCATTATTTACTCCCCCTCAGATTGTTCCAAACCTGTATACATGTCTTTGTTCTTTTAAACACACAGGAAGATATCTGTAACTCACCCCCCATAGACTACCATAGTATTTATCTTCCCTACTATGGCAGTAATTGTTGGATGACAATCTGACATTCTTCCAAATTTCTTCCTGTGTTTTCAGCAATTTGTTTTTGTGTGAACTATCCCTTTAAGTGAGCGTTTTCTGGGCCTTCTGGAAATTTGACTTCCATCCAGAATGCACAATTTATGTGAAGTATATGAACGGAAACCTGGTGTTGGTCTTAAATGTGGGAAAAACTGAGTGAGTACAGACCCAGCTTTGCTGCATATGACATTACTTTTGGATACGCCATGAATAAGATTTTGTTGAATGTGTTCTGATTTAACTGTCATAGCTAGTAAATCATACATTTCAAATACAAAACACTTTTGGATCTTATGGTGTGTTTGTCAATGTTTACTCTGTTATGGACTGACCGGCGGTTTGTTTTGTACTCTGAAGACAGTGTTGACAATAACATCTTGAGTCATGATCTTAATGCCAGGGCTTGGGTTTAAGACAGACGGACATTATACATTTCAGCTGGACTCATCCATGGGACAGGGTGTGGACTGGTGCATGCTGGGAACACTATGTGTCATATTACCCTGATGACACATACTACACCCCCCACATCCCTCTATCCTGAGAGAAAGACAGAGAGTAACATTTTCTGTTGTTGAACCGCATAAAATATGTCATCGTTTTTCCTTCACAAGCGCATGATTTACTTCAAAAGACATTTATTATATTCCACACAAAACGGAAGTCAGGAAAAATGTGAGGCGGGGCTTGATTTTGTCCTTCAGGAATCGATTGGATCGTTGAAAAGCTAACCTTTGCACTGTTTGTTTCACTTTAATGGGATTGTAGGACTCTCGTGCCACGTGTGGTACTTACACTCCAGTCGTTCATTCATAAGAAGTGAAAATGAAAGAGAATACGTTTTCACGCTGACGTTCACTTCCTGTTCCTTCTCCGTGTTTGTTCAGTTGTTCAGAGCCGGCAACAGAATCAACGGATAAACCACCGGCTATGTCTTGTCACGCTTGTCATTCTGCCTATGTGTGTCGAAACATCTTCTAGGCTCTGTTACAGGGATGGTCCCTTACAACAGTTAATCATGATTAATCTTTAGTAACCAGTTTTTGGTTTCATTTGTAGTCAGACCACAGTACCCACAAATTCGGTGTCACCACCACAATTCCTACAGTATTTGTGGTACAACTAGGGCTATACAAATAATTACACATCTGCCAAAAACACATCATAAAATATTATAATAAAACCAGTTATTTTTTCTAGGGGGTGAGAGGGTTTCCTTGGTAGTGGATATTTACACTGCCCATCCCAATGTGTAATGATTTAGACACATAGAAACACACAGGGACAGTTGCGTACAGCTTACAGATTCATGAAATGAAGAGAAAATATTTTGGTTTGTGTCTTATAACTTTGTAGGCTGCCTCCCTAAACAATTTTTGTTGCCAGAAAGGCCATGTAGACATTTTTAGGCTCATAAGTATATTACCTAGTGCCGTCACCATACCAGATTTTCACTTCTCTATTACTGTGGCTAAAAGACAATATTACCATGAGGTGTTAAAATAATGCTAGTAGTCCAATTCACAATCGGTATTGGTGTGTTTTTTTTTTTTTGGCTGATGAATCACACTCAAAATAAGGAGTATGTCTCTTAAAGGGTCAATTTGCCGAAAATACGTGTTTTTCTTTGTTCAGTTATCAATAAGTTGCCCATGCATGTATTAGACACGTAAAATTGTCGGAAACAAAAGATGTACTTTATCTGCAAGCGAATGCTCACCCAGACCTGCCTGGAACGCCTCGTGTGACACACCCCGGCCAATCTACAGAACACGATTTGACTAAGACCGCCCAAATCTAAACGCAAGTAAATCTCATTGTACTGTCGCCGGCGTAGACTGATGTTCCGAATATGGTAAGAGAAGTTACATATTCGTGCAGTATTCGACCAATCACTATGCACTAGTGAACTGGCCAATCATAGCACACCTCGCTTTTCAGAGCGATGAGCTTTGTAAAATATCAGCGCGTTTCAGGGAGGCGGAGCAAAGAGGGGATACAAACATGCACGGTATGTGGAAAATACAGCGTTATTTAACCTTTAATCGTGTATACTCAAACAATAATATTTGTTTTAGCCGTGTCGAATGACCCCTTTAAGGCAAACTGTTGAATGGGTCCACAACCACCACCATATTAAAGTGTCAACCAAAGGCTCACACAGAATTATTCAAATTTTATCATGTGACAGGTGTACTATCATAAATACAATGTCACAGTTATTAATATCACATTTATTGGCATTACAGGTATATTGTGATTCCCCTCATCTGGGCCCAAGCTGCCCAGTGATGCCATCCAGTTTGGCAGCTCTTATATGTTTCAGTTATGCCATCTGGCAGGCACCTTTATTGAGGGCAACTTTCAGTGCATCAAGGGTATTGTTTTAAAGCATGCAGTCCAGGGGAACTCAATTTATGATCGAGAAATGTATTCAACTTTTAGTTGAGCTACAGGTGCTGCTTCATGCCGTACATGATGCTATATACAGGTCTCGTCAAAAGTTAATGATAACAAGACGAAAGTGTTTCTGGTGATATTCAAAATCATTTAATATAAAGGTCTATGAAGCTTGTAGACAATTATATACTGTTATTGTGCCAACATGTTAATTTCTTTGATGAAAAGATACACATTTGTTTAAAAAAAAAAACGTTATGAAATGGACGGCTTGGACAAAATATTGAATAAAAAGCAGCCAATAAGAATCCAGCATGGATGAAAATTCTTTCAATACTTTTTGAAAAGCTTTCCAGGTTGCGACCCCAAGGGAGCTCCTTTGAAGATGCTAAAATATAACAGAGTTCATTGATTTTGGATGCTTTTAAACACAACATAATTTACACAGTAACAATTTTGCTATTCCATGGTTTTGATGGGTTTAGTATTATTCTAGAATGTCTATAATATAAATAAACAACTGGTGTGTGTAGGGAGCTCACCCGGTTTATAGAAGTCTCCCTGTGACTGTATTTTTAGGAACTGGTGAGTTTGAAAGAGAACTATTAGAAATGTGTAAAGAAAAAAGGAAGTAGGTCTTATTTTTAGATCAGTGGCATCGTGTGTGTGTTTGTTTGTCAATTTATCTCATTTGTTTGTCCTCCGATGGTGTTTCTGTCACATGCAGTATGTCATTCTGACAGGATGTGAGCTGGGTGTGATTGACACTGCCTGCGTAAGATCAACCTGCCACAGATTTTCTCCCAGCATGCTTTGCATTCAGCAGCATCTCTCTCCTCAGACATCATTTGAACTTCCTGTATGTAGATTTCCTCTGTATCTCCCTTCATCCTTGCAAACTTCTCCTCTATGGAGTGGATGTTATGATCATGAGTAAGTGGTTGCAGTGGAGAAAGCGCAGCTTTTTTCGCAAACACAGGAAGAAGTTTTCTTTTCCTCAGTTAGGTAAGAGCTCGCTCTTTTACTTCCTGATTCACAAAATGTTTCTCTACGCTGCAAGTCTCTGGTGGAGCTGTATTTGAATGTGGTTTACTCTCAATACATACATTAAGACAATGTAACTCGGATCAGGTTGTGTACTTTGTGTAGGCTTTTCATATGTGTTTGGGTGAATGACACTTGGCTTGTTGGATGTTGGCGCTTGTCTTTACCAGATCAGCAGTTTTTGTGGCTTTGTTTAAATCTTATGATGTCTCATTGCCGTTATGTTTAGTACTTGCATGCATAGCAATTTTATCCAATGTTTAAAGGCAAAGTGTGTTACTTAAAAATCGTTAAAAATAATAAACAATATCAAAATACTTTCCTGCCGGTTTATAAGTAAACTAATAACAAGCCAAACCGTAAACAATGTGGTGTTTTCAAAACTTTGCTAAAACAATATGGTCTCAACCAATGACATTTGCAGTTTTGAACAAGAATCTCTTTGACTGATCAATGGCAGATGGTGAAGGTGTTTTTATGTTATTATTGTTTTTTGTCAAGGGTGGTAATGACGAATTCATTTAAAAACTTTTACGATTTTTTTCCAGTTTCATAATTTCATTCCATCACATTATATTTGGATGTCACGGTGACCTGCCATATGGTTGTCAGGGCGACCCGTGGAGCCGGTCATGCTCTTGCCCCTTTGCATGCTGGGATGCTATTCCACAGAGACGTGTGTGTGTTTTATCAGTGGAGCACAACATACATGCCCACCTCTTTCTCTCTTTCTGTCTCGGTGTGTTTCTGTAAATTGTTGAGAAGTGGGCACAGAGGAGAGAGGAATGTGATTTTGGAGTGAGAATATTTCTTGTGTTCTTTTATCTGTTGCTTTATGACTCCATGGCTACACACAGTGTGAAACTCCGAGGTAGGTGGCTGGACGATTGTGGTTTTTAGTAAATCTGTTTGTTTCTGCACACCTGTATTTGTGTTTGTGCTGTGAAGTAGGCTCATGCTGAATTTAGACATTTTGGAAATAAGTGTTGTGTTGTTGTGAAAGTGTATATAATTAACATTGTTGATGTGCAACTGTTAAGCATGATGCGTGTTTATATTGACCTGGAATTATGACCTGCATATATCTTCATGAGGTTAGTACCACAGCGCATACCTAGACCTTTAATTTTACACATCATGGTCGAATGATGACCAGATAAGTTTTCTATTTAAGCAGCTCACTAGATTTAGTTTTTGTGACCTGAATGCAACTTTCTCAGTGTTTTATATATCTCTCAACAATTCTATATGAAATATAAAATGAAAAATATAAATGTCTTTGTTTAGTTTACTGGAGTGGTGTCAGGTCAATTGCTTCATTATTCTCATATGTTTATTAAATTATACTAAACTGTTGTTCCACTCCCATGCAACTGATTTCTCACATAGCTCTGCTACCTTATTGATGCTTATCACTCCAAACTCTTATTTCTTTAAAGGGGAAGTTCACCTAAGTTTTCCAGTGCTCCTATTGATATGATCATGAGATTCTGATTGGTGTGTCATCGGTTTTGCAAGTGCATGTTTACTGATTGATAAATGTGTGCTATTTGAGTTTACATCTTGACTCTTGAGTTCAATATAGTGTATGTGTTTGTGTTTTCTGAATGAGAACATGGTCAAACCTTTGCAAAATGAGGCTGTTTTTGTGTGGGGTTCGGACAAGTTGCTATATTGTTATGAGAATGTGTTTATAGTTGTCAGAAAATGGTGAATTGTTTCATGAATTGTGTAATAAAAAAATAGAAAAAAAAGGAAAAAACAGAATTTGACGAAACATTTTGCGGAATTTGAAAAGAAAAAGATTTCATAGTAATAAGTGGTTTCATGTCAGGGTCTCAATCACCTCTTCAAGATTTTTTTTCGTGACAATGTCTGCCTGATTGTAATTTACAACTTATGAAATGAGCGATAAATGTCGAGAGAATCGTTTTTGAAAGTGTCACATTCCACACTTTCAATTCTACACTTTCAATAAACGTGCTTAAATAAATTAACATTGTATCAGCATGGAGCACGAAATATTTATTTGAAAAAACAAACTTGTTTCATGTGATATGTTTCTGAAATAATGTTACCAAGCAAGCATTTTTCTTTAACTTTATCTCTTGCTGTGTTGATTCAGACAAGCACAGACAGGAGTCCACAGTGGAAGCAGAAGAATCTTCTCAATTGTAGGAGTTTTATGCATCATGGAATGTCCCATGTCAAAATAAACCTCATATCACAGACACGCACGTCCACCTATCTGTGCGAAAGGCATTTCTCTGATGTCAGTGTCAGTGGTTGCTTAGCGGGCCATGTTAAAAGACCAGCCTTAAAGGTCCGGTTGAACCTGCAGTTTCTTCCAATCTTAATTTAATCTTGAGTACCTGAAGAAAAGTATTAAATACTTCGTATCTTCATAGTATTTAGTTTGATCCCATTTGTGAAAGATAGATACGATTATTTATATGCTTTCTCTAGTTTCTGTACTAATATGTATTTACTGTTAAGCGGTTACATTTTGAATAGCTATAGAAAATGAATTTGAATTAAATTGAAGAGTCACTTATCATTATAATAATTGATGTTTATGCTGGTGTTTTGTCTCAGAAATGCTTAAAGACACCACATATTTGTTGTTGTGTGTGTGTGTTGTGTGTTGTAAGCTAGGTGTGTACTGTACATCAGAAGTGCATGCAGTCAGTCACGCAGTGTGTGTAATAGAGTAACATGATGGACAGTCTTTTAACACACACAAGTGTTTTAGGAAAGCAGTGCTGTATAGAGTCACTCCAGGAATGTCAGGGTTTAGATAAAAGGCAAGTGTTTGCTTGTGCATAATGTGAGGGGTTGTGCGTTTATCACTGCACATTTCTGATGCATGCAAAATCCCATATTTAGTCACGCATTATTTTATTGTTCCGCCTAAAGTTTTATCCTAATGGGGTAAAAGACATGCAGGGACGTAAATGCTTATAAGTATTTAGACATGATAGTGTGAACTACCTTCTATTTTCTTTGTAAAGATCAACTATTGTCATTGTCGGGCAGCAGTTTAAAGAGAATCTAGTTGAGCAAGCTACGTAACGTGTTGACATGTTTACAATTGACTGTAAATAAATGACACATGCTATTATATGGCATGGGCATTTACATATTACTTGCCCCAGTTAATTGACACAGTAGTGCAGGAACATGGATTAAAGAAAAGATTTCACCCATTGGGTGGTTTTCCAACTTCATAATGCCAAGGACCCCAAGGATCGAGTGCATTCCCACAACCTTGCGTTGTTCACGCAATGCGCTTACCACTGAGCTACAGGAAAAAACTGTATATAAAGAAGCATTAAAACTGTTTGACAAATAGTAATTGTGATATTATAAAGACAACATATTGTTTGTAGAAATTAAACTGTTATAATCTTCGTTAGAATTATTTTTTCCAAGAAATTCCCGTGACCCCTTAGAACATTCTGGGTGCCCCCTGGGGGACCCCAGTTTGAAAACCTCTTACCCTCAATCAATGCAGTTATTTTATGTTTTTTTTTTTCTTAATCTTGACCCAACTCTTACATAAAACTGTAGTTTAAAGGAGGGCGTTTAATGATGCTTAGATCACAATTCAATACACGTATACCAAAGAATCCAGAAAAAATGAAACCTAAAATTACTTGAAATATTATTTTTGGTGTGCATATGGCTTACTATAGAATTGAAAACTTACTGTTACTGTAAAAAAATTCTAAAACGGAACTTCTTAAAACATAGACAATGAATAAATATATCATTTAACAAAACATTAAAATAAAAAGTCTTTATGCGGTTAATACATATAAAACAACATAATACATATAAAATGTGTCGCAGCTTATATCAACACAAGAAACTTTGACTGAAACTTTGCTTTTGATAGCAGTCATGGTGTGATACTGCTCCGATGAGATTTCAAAACTTTGACGTTTTATACATTATAAACACATTCTTGTAGAACAATGGCTAAAACACTGTGATTGATTTCTTGTGTTGAATGTGTTTCCAGTGTAAAGGTGAGCAGTGACACGTGATGAAGAAAGTAACTTCACTTCCTGTGTGTTTCTCACTCATGTGTTTACGTATTCTCCTTCATCTCTGTAGCTTGAAGCACATTCCTGACTTTATACCCCTTATCTACACTCACTGCAAGACACACACACATTCACAAAAGAGCAGGTGACCCGGCAGAGGTCTGGTCTTAACCTTTGCCCTGGGGTTCATGCTGGTTTACACAGTGCTGGCTGGGGCAGCATTAGTTCTTTATGTTTTGTGTAAGTGTGTATTTGTGTGTATGAATCGCCTCCTACACAAATAGACTGAAACAGGGAAATAAGGACAACAAGCACTCTGTGAGGCTTTGATTGACATTTTGGTTGCCTAATGTGTGAAATACGGTCTCCTATAATGGTGTGCGCTATTTTACCTTTACCTTTCCAGCTTGAAGAATAAATCATCAATAATATCAGATAACACTTTATATTTCTCGAATCTCTTTCTTTTAAGACATAGCCTTTTAAGACATAGTCAAAGAAATGAAGATAATCTTAGTATTATACAATGGAAAATGGTCTATTACTGTTTCACTTGCTATTTCTTGTTTCTCTGTATACTATGTATAATGTGCTTAACAATGTATTCAGTAAGTTTGTATTCTATTTAAAACGAAGCCTTTTTTCTGATCGTGGGGTCAGATGTCTGG
Source organism: Triplophysa tibetana (assembly GCA_008369825.1). Classification (NCBI taxonomy): domain Eukaryota; kingdom Metazoa; phylum Chordata; class Actinopteri; order Cypriniformes; family Nemacheilidae; genus Triplophysa; species Triplophysa tibetana. The sequence continues at coordinate 7,447,983 of CM017912.1, forward strand.
AATGATGTGGACGGTGTGCCATAGGTCTGACATAAGATGCTCCGAATCGTAATGATATAGATAGGAAACAAAGATGGTTATTGAATTATACATGGAGGACAAAGCTTAATAATATAAAATATCTTGCAAAATAGAAAAACTCATTCTGGGTCTCATTTCAATAGTTTATGTTCAGATCTCTAGTTCTTTTTTTTATGCTTTGTACTTTTTCCAGCACGAACATCTACTGTTTTATTACGTGCTATAAAAGCAGCTCTTTTATCTTATCTCCATCTTTCACTCTCTCTCCTCTTCCCTCCTTCCAGATGAACATGATGCTGTGCAGAAGAAAACTTTCACAAAGTGGATCAACGCGCAGTTTTCCAAGGTAAGCAAACAGTCCCAGCAGAGCTCCTGCTGAACTTCAGAGCAACTGTCTCAATAAAGCGATTCTGACTCAGATCTGAAACCATAAACTCTATGATCCAGAGCATGCACAAGATATTCTTGTGTTTCTTGTTTAAGCACAGAGACACTTTGCTTAAATAAAGTCACTAAAGTCACGCTAAAGGATGCTGTCAGACCTTACTGTCTTTATAATATGATTACCACACAAAATATGAAAGAAACTTGAGGACGAAGGGGATAACACAAGAAAACACATACTGATACAATATACAGTATATGTAAATATTTATGTAAAATCAAACATAGCAATGAAATTTTAGGTCACATGTTATTTATAGCCATCGAATATTTGCACTTGAACATTCTCTCATTGTTCCTTGACATGTTTTCTAGACTCCAGGGGCCTCATTTATCAACGGTGCATACCCACAGATGTGTGCGTAGTGAGTGCGCAAGAACAGTTTCACTCAAAGTGTGGAATCTACCAACTTGTACTAAAACGTAGAAATGTGTATGAAATGTCTGAGCATGCTCACGCAGAGAATCTAGTCGCAGAACGGTGATACTACAAAAAGAAAGTGCCACAGTGTGTTTCCTGAGTCCTTTATTTGAAAATACTCGATTAGTAATTTCATAGTTCAAGTTTTGCAGTTAAATATCCACAAAATACTAGGCTAGTGTTATGTATTTTTTTCAGCTGAATACTTAAAATATCTCAAATGTTTCCAACTACTTGTAAATCGTGAGAAAATCGCCATTCTAAACAGTGACACGGGGCTGTGCAGTCGCCTGTCAATGGCATCATATCCGCGTTACCCTTCGTTACTGCCTAAACTGACGTAGAAACCGCATGACAACAGTGTGGTGGACAAATGGAGAAGTAGTGACTAGTGTCTAGCAAGCCAGCAGCTTGTTTCTAGCAGTCACTTATTTTTGGGCAACATTTATATGCAACATGTACTATATAAAACTTTATTACATTACCTCATATGTAAAAAATATTTCTCATTCCCGTCTGATTGATGGCCATCAGCGGTGGAGTTGAAGACAACAGATCCCATCATTTCACACTCCTTCACAGCTTCATCAAGCTACGCCATTGTATGGTGTTTTGATCGTGCGCCCTCTAGGTTTTTACAAACTGTAGCTTTAAAAGACAGTTGGGAAATCATTTGAAATGTAGTCATAGTGTCATGGCTGATCTTGCTTTGCTGGATGATTTGGCAAACCTTCTTTTATTGAAAGCACAATGTGAAGACACACTTAACGGAACAATATAAGAAAAATTAATAAAAAGCATTCAAGCAAATTGAAAAAGAACTAAAAAAGGTTTGCATATTAATCATTATTACAAAAATGATATAAATAAAAAAATGTAACATCTTATTGCCTTCTAATATCGCATTACCACGTCATAATAAGATCACCAAAAAAAACTTGCAAATTCATTTTTTTTCTAAACATTTTAATTCATGGAAAACAATTCTCCTATAAATAATTATGAAACTATTAATAAAAACCAAAAAGGGGCAAATCATGCATTGCTCAAAGAATGCGTTTCAAAGAGTGCTCTGATCTGTTTGGTGTGAGCACAGATTACATTCCCGTGATCAATAAAGGAAGGTTTCGTCACTGTAAATGGTTCATTGGGGACGATTATCATATGCAAATGACCATGAGTGTGTAGCGTTATCAACAAGGACGTTTGATAATACAGAGTTGTTTTTTACTTAGACACATTCTAAACTTCATTCGTAGAACAAAATATTGAACCTTTTCTACACACGTTTGACAAATGAGGCCTCAGCTTTTTGGAGCTAAATGTAGCAGGGTTTGCTTTCCGGCAGTCATGTTTCAGTAATGTATGTCGTGTCTGAGGTCATCTCGCTTTAATTACGTCATTCACTCACATTAATTTTAATAAGGGCAATCGGTTTGCATGTAGAAAAAGAGGACACACACACACAAACACACACACAAACATTCAGTAACCGTACTGTTAGTATTATGACCCTGGTTAACCAGTTGTAACAGATATAGGTATCTAGGCCATTCATTGAAAAGCATAATTGTGACACTGAATCACTCCTACAACATAACTCAATCAATAGCCTTGGTTTGGGGCGGGGCTACCTGTTTAACAACCAATGAAAGACAAGGACAGTATTTTAGGAACTGTTTTGAAACCAGGTTATGTTCCCAGTTCAGAATTTATTCAAGTTTGTGTTTTGTGTGTATTTGTTTCAGACAGGGAAGGCGCCCATCAAAGACATGTTCTCTGACCTGAGAGATGGCAGGAAACTGCTGGATCTCCTGGAGGGACTCACCGGATCTACACTGGTGTGTGTTTATATGGGGGAAGATCAGGTTGTTTATACTGTGTGTGTGTGTATGTATGTGTGTGTGTGTATTGACGGTTTGGAGGTTCTGAATGGCTAGTTAGTTCAATATGTCTCTACTATACATTTATATTTAGCCTCATCCAAATACACACACACACGCACACAGCTGCAGGCTTCACCTTCAACTCTCCTCTACATCGCTTACAAACCACTGGCACACTTATCACAATAACGTCACAGTGTGATCAAAGCACAATGACAGAAAGCGTGTTATCTCGCTCTCTCTCTCTCAGACCAAAGAGCGTGGATCTACTAGAGTTCACTCCCTCAACAATGTCAACAAAGTCCTGCAAGTGCTTCACCAGAACAGAGTGAGTCTCTTTCTTTCTTCTCTCCGTGTCCTTGCTGCTGGTAGATACTCTGGGCTTCATCTCTGGCTTAAATTATTTTTATTCCTCGTCTCGAATCGTCTGACAGACGCCGCCTAAGGAAGGGACAGCAAGGACGGCTAATTAAAATACTTTATGGTTCATGTGTCTTTTAGCCACATTAGCGTGCTGGGGTGATTTTGACGTGTCCTCTGTTTTTGTGCTCTGATGGTCCAGGGCCATACACACAAACAATGTGATGATATACACTAAAAGCACTATTACTTTTTATTACTTTGTTTTAATTATTTGCCTATAAGTTTTTGAAAATAGAAGCTTTCACGGTAAACATAAAAGTTGAGAGATAATGTTAACCTACTTAAAACTATTTGTTTTAATGTGCCACAAAATCTCTTGCGCATGTGTTTGCATAACGTTTTGTAACACTTGTTCCAGACGTGTTTGGGTTCTTCAGTAACCGATCATTTAAACTCACCCATAGCTTTACTTTAACATTACACACATTATATTCAGGCTTTGTTCACTCTCTAAGCAAGCACGTTGCATCTTAAAAAACGATTATTGAATGATAAGTGCAGGTTTGGATCATCTACACCTGTTAATCCAGTGGAATTAGTCGTCTTTGAGATGGGCATGTTTACACAGATTCAGACATCACAGGATGGTGGTATAATCCTCTGTAGGTGCTTGAGCTTCTCGATAGGCCAATAATAGCCAGTTAGTTAATGACCAACAACAAATTCAAGTACTGTGTTTATTTATAGTATTCACTATTCCCAGAGATGCAACAATGCATTACTCTAGAAATGTGACATCATTTTGAAACATAATATTTAGTTGGATTTAGGTCAGGGCTACAGTTTATTTATGTGGTTTATTCTATTAGAATAATTTGATTGTTTGTGCTCCCAGTATCGATCCATATGGTGTCATCACTCTCCTCTTTTAAATCAAAACTGAAATCAAATTTTCTTATTTAGGGTCTTTAATGTATTATTCTTTTTTCTATCTATTTATTTATTTTCTTTCTTTTTTCAATTATATTTTCTTATAGCTTGTTATAGATAATGCTTTTTATTTGAGCCTTATGATCTTTACATCACTTTGGTCAACCTTTGGTTATTTTTAAATGTTCTGATAAATGATGAAATGAAATGAAATATAAACTGTGCATAATTAAGTGTAATTAACCGTTAACTCAACCTTAATACTAACCCTATATATTTATTTTAGTTAAATATTTTTTTATATTTATTTATGAAGTTTTATACATTGAATGAAGCATTATTTAAAAGTTGGAGAAAATAAGTCAGTTTTAATCAAATATTATCAAACATACATTTGCTTTTTTAAACCAATCGAGACCCTTTATATTTTAAAAAATCTGCTTGTTTTTTTGTGTTTTGTTGTACTGAAAATACTTTTGTTTGTTAACTTTCTTCTCTTGTCCTGTAGGTTGATTTGGTGAATATCGGAGGTACTGATATTGTTGACGGGAATCATAAACTCACTCTGGGACTCATCTGGAGTATTATACTGCACTGGCAGGTCAGAAAACAACCTCGGTGTTCATAATAACACTTGCAGGTGTACTTCTTCACCTGCAAACCTTCCTCAAAGACTGTGTGTTTGTGTGTGTGTGTAGGTTAAAGATGTTATGAAGGATGTGATGTCCAGTCTTCAGCAGACCAACAGCGAGAAGATTTTGTTGAGCTGGGTGAGAAACTGCACCCGTGACTATGACAGTGTCAACGTGCTCAACTTCACCACCAGCTGGGCAGACGGCCTGGCGTTCAGCGCCATCCTGCACCACTTCAGGTGAGACATACACACTCGCCCTCATGGTTAAACTGCTGTCAGTGCTTGACACTGTCAAGATAGTTTGTGTTTATAAGCTGTTCGGGCTGTTTGAGTTGATTTTGTCAGACATGAGCCTGTAGGAATCAAAAACACGCACCTTCCCCTGAAGCATTTGGTAAAGCTCCAAGAAACATAAGAATAGGATAAACATAGGATAAACTTGAAGGCTGGCCCAGACTGAACTCGCTTTCTGGCATACCTATGACTTATGCTTGGATAGCTTTTTTCCGACAATCTTGGCATATTTTTGGATGATTTTACTTTTAGATTAGAACCCTATTGTGCAAAATACAAAGTGTGAACTGTATATACTGTGTAATTATATATAAATAACTCAATACAAAGTCTGGGCAATTCCAGCGTTATGGATGTGACAAGAACGCTCAGAGAATGTATATGTTACCAATATACTGAATCATATTTTTATATTTTACAAAACCATTGTAGGTAGAGTTTGAACATCAGAAAAATATCAGTCTTAGCAGAAGTTTTCTAATTAAAAAGGAAATAAACAAGGGTTATGGATGTGACAAAAAATCGATACGTTTTTGGGAGACGACAAACTTTGTAGGATTTTGTTGATTAAAATGCACAACCCTGAAGCAAAAATATCCAACAAATGGGGAAGAGAAGCCTCTTCAAAGAACATGAAGCAGTTACTTGATTTAAATGTTCATGTCCCTATTATTGAGGAATATGTACTGTTATGGATGCGACAATCCTGAAAATGGCATTTTACTGACTATGTAAAATCATGCGCTTAAAATAAAACAAATGCTTTAAAAACTTGAAGAGAGACCCCGCAAGGGTATTTAAAGCACAAAAAGTTAATCACTGTGGTGTTAGTATAGTTAGAACCATTTGTAAAAATTTTATTTTTGTCATAGTAAGGTTGACTTTTTCTACGGAATATCCCGTCTTTATATACGATTGTAATCTGTCTATGAGGCTGACTGTCCATAAAGATTTTATCATGCAAATATTTCTTTACACTTCATTGCATTTTTTTGTTGTTGCTGGAAATCACAGACTGTCTGGTAATGTTCTGACTCTTTGTTTGTTTAGATTCTTAATACTTATTTTCTATATGAATCTGTTGTATTTCCAGGCCTCAAGGGTTCAGCTGGGAGGACGTCATTTGTCTGACCCCAGTGGAGAGATTGGAGCACGCTTTCAGATTTGCCAAAGATCAGTTCAGCATTGAGAGGCTTCTGGACCCTGAAGGTAAAGAAACATTATGACAGCAGAACCTCTTAGATGTTAACCAGCAAGCAGTCCCAGAGCCTTCAGAGACCTGAAAAGGGTCAACTGTGGTTTCCAGTTGACAAGTTGCTGCTTACGCCCGAAGCAGGAAATCTGAGTGAAATCTATGAAACAATGTTTGTCAACAAACCAGGACCCAAAGCCCCTGTGACTAATCATCTAGACTTGATTGGATTACATGGCTTTTCCTGAACACAAGTTCTCATGAGCCAGAACTAATCAGAGGGGCCACATAAAGCCCACTTCATAACTACCCAAACCCATATACACTCACTCACTCTCTCTCTCTCTCTCTCAGATGTGGCGGTGCAGTTGCCAGATAAGAAGTCTATCATCATGTATGTGACCTCACTGTTCGCTGTCTTTCCCAATGACATCACAATGGATGACATCAGAGAGGTGGAGACACTGCCCAGGCGTTTTAAGGTGGAGCCAGAAGAGGGACACGCTCGGAGCGCACTGGTAATATACACGCAAAAACTATATTCAAGATATAAAATTGCAATTTACTTTACATCCTTAACCTTCTGTTGGCTGAAGTGAAATATTGACAAATGAACATTTTAATGAAATCGTACCGACACCTCGAATTATAAATCATTATTAAAAGCTTATCTTTGAGAATCGGGATAAGTTACCCAGATAGCAAGCTACGTCTGTAAAATGGCAGAGATCTGGAAAACATCTGATGTGTAAAATCATCTGCTAAACATTTTTAAAAGTGCTCTTTAACATAAATTATAAATCATAAACATCTTACAGACGTCTCCGAGACGTATTGCAGATGAGCAAAGAATAAAACAAATGTCTTGCAGATGTAAATGCAGACATCGAATAGACATCTTGTTAAGAAATAACCAAAATAAAAAATCAAGACTTTGTAAATGGGCAAAATATGACCCTTTTATTGCAAAAACTGTGTGTAATAAAATATGCATAGAGAATGCAATCCCAGAATCCATTGCAAAATGCTTGATAAACATAATAACATATCACTTATCAACATATCAGTCATAGTCACTCACATCAGTCATTAAATACCACAAAAAATAGTACAAATGTATAAGTATATTTTTATAGTTTATATTTTGGTTATATCTTAACAACATGAACAAACGTTACTGTTCATGCGCACTTTTGTAACCTCAATTTAACTTGCGGTACACATTCGTAAACAATAGAGTGCCTGTAGATTATTTCTGACAACAATCAAAAGAAACCGAGAAGAACCGTTACTCGGCTAAACTTGTCTCTCCAATATTCTGAATTTAGACTGCGTTACTCAACTGCTAGACGTCAATGTACCATACTGTTTCTTTAAATTCGACCAAACTACAAGATCCTTTTAACAAATTGTTTGTTTTATTGAATGAACAAACACTCACCTAAAGGATTATTAGGAACACCTGTTCAATTTCTCAGTAATGCAATTATGGTGGTGGTGTAATGGTGTGGGGGATGTTTTCTTGGCACACTTTAGGCCCCTTAGTGCCAATTGGGCATAGTTTAAATGCCACGGCCTACCTGAGCATTGTTTCTGACCATGTCCATCCCTTTATGACCACCATGTACCCATCCTCTGATGGCTACTTCCAGCAGGATAACGCACCATGTCACAAAGCTCCAATCATTTCAAATTGGTTTCTTGAACATGACAATGAGTTCACTGTACGAAAATGGCCCCCACAGTCACCAGATCTCAACCTAATAGAGCATCTTTGGGATGTGGTGGAACGGGAGCTTTGTGCATCCCACAAATCTCCATCAACTGCAAGATACTATCCTATCAATATGGGCCAACATTTCTAAAGAATGCTTTCAGCACCTTCTTGAATCAATGCCACGTAGAATTAAGGCAGTTCTGAAGGCGAAATGGAGTCAAACACAGTATTGGTATGGTGTTCCTAATAATCCTTTAGGTGAGTGTACAACAAAATTAAACAAATCGTATTTTATACAATTATTATACAATACGATAATAATACAAACTATTATTAACCTACATTAAATATTACTAGTTATATTATTAGACACTGGCGGGAAAGTTCTGTTATGAGCGCTGAGAAAGAGATAAGGCTGTGACGTAGGGTTCTGCGTTTCTGCAATCGGTCACTATTGCTGTGACATGCACTAATAGAGACCGCTTTTAATTTCACTTCGTATAAGTCCAATTTAGCTAAATGGTGGACTGACACAGACTTTGAAATGGTTCCCGTCATAGATATATAAGAGTTTGGTTCCAAAATGAGCTAACTCTGTTATAAAAAAATCATGTATTTTTATTGTGCAATCTGCTATGATTGGTCGTCTTATTGCAACTATTCATATCAAATTGCAGCTGCTTTTTGATTTCAAGCCACAATAATTTAAAAAATTACCGCTAACTAACGCAATAAAAAACAAGAGAAACATGGTAACATAATAAAAACATGATTTTTGATTTTTTTTTTAAAGGGATCTAAACTCTTCATATAGTTCTGTAGTGATACTGGTGGAATATGGCGTAGCTCTCAACCAATCAGATACGAGAACCAGAATAATTGTAAATATGGCTCACAATGGATATAAATTAAATTAAGAGTGGTTTGCAATTCCAACTGTTTAATTTGTATTGTAATATTACAATGTTATATTTTAAGACATGTATATTACACTTTTGATTGCACATTAGTACATGTATAACCAGTGATATGCACAAAGGGTAGATGAGCAGAAAAGTATTAGTGGTGGTGGTTTTTCTTTTTTAAATATAAAAGATTTAGATCAGTTTAGATATTTATCGCATTTTAAAAGCCATAAATTAAGCATCGAGAAGAATTATGTTTTCTCTTTTGGTTCAGCCCTCCACTACAGTCCCGTTTCTCATGTGGCTCATTGGGATTAATTGCACACCCCTGAATTAGAGGAATATTTGAAAATGTCGAGAACAAAAAATGATGTATATTGTAAATTATTATAATAATGTGTCTTATGACAGTGTGCAAATGTTTTGCCATGTTTTCAATATAAAAGTATTAATAAAACACAGGGTATTTAAATAGATTTAAGTTAATATGCAAATAATATGCAGCCCTCAACAAGGATTTGAAAACTTGATGTGCCCCTCGAGGTAAAGTTTTGCCCACCCCTGCACTAGCCAAACACAAACCGGAAGTTAACTGGGGGTCAGGTGTGCACACGCGTCTGATAAAACGGTCTATAATAGGTGTTTAAACACATGCTATTTTTTACACATATTTTATGTTATTGCAGCTTCTGTCTTCACTATTTCTGCAAAATACTCGTTTAAGTTCCAGTCTTTATGAATGCCTTACTTCTGAAACGCTTTGATTGGTCAAGCTGACTCTGTCTATTGTGATTGTGGTCAGAGCAATTGAGAGAGAGAGTTGCGTCAAGTTTACTCCAATGGAACAGTTTTTTTCACTGCAATGGCGGTACATGGAGGCTCTCAATAGTTCCCGGAAGTTACTTATAACGCATGGAGCTGCAGCCAAACAGACCAACTGTAACCAACCTTTAACCCATTTAAAGACGCAAGTCAAAAAGCATTTATTGTAAAAACACTGGAACCATCTGAAGGCTTCATGAATCATGTGACACACAAAATATTTGAACTTCCGTTGTTGCGACTCTCTCAACGGCTCTGATTGCGTCGTCCGCAAAGTGTGTCAACAATGTCCCGCCTTTCCATATCCGCGAGCTTCCACTTCTCAGTCTGCTATGATTGGTCACTTGATTAGAGTGAATCGACAATGTCCCACCTCACCATAACTGGGAGCTTTAGCTCTTGGGTATAAACATCAACAAAGGTGTCAGTTTTATCTTTCTTAGTCATATATCTTATCTTTGTCCGTGTACATCAATGAATCAAGTTTTACTCGCTTCCACTGGCTGCTCTAAAGTTTCATAATACTTTGTCCAGATTTTAAACGGTCTATTATTCTATCATCTATAACCACAGTTTAAAAAAAGATTTTTGTTTATGTTTAACTTGGAAATTTGAGCATGTACTGTTTCTGAAGTAATATCATTCAAATGGTGCTTAAGTGACCGAATGTTTTAGGGGCCTTTGTTTGTTTATAAAACAAAGAGGCTTATTCTGCTCAATGTTAAAACTGCAGAAAACCTGTTTAACGTTACACAGATGTGAGTGTTTTAAACTTAAATCAAATGGAGCTATATCAAAAGAGAGTTGTTCTAGTGGTTTCAAGTTAGGAACTGCATGTGGAAAATATTCAGCACGCTGTAAGTCTGCTGCAGACAGCAGGAGATAAGATGATAAAATTCTATCTGATATGCTTTCTCATATACAGTATATATATATGTTCTATACGGTAAAAAAAAATTACCCAGAAGTATCATAGTAAAAAACATGTTTTCTCATTTCTAATAAAATGTGCTAATCTATGTGCCAGCTAGTGCTGTAATGTCTTGAAATACTAAAATGTGCATCTGCAATGATACTGTCGGGCATTTGGGTGTTTCTGCTTTTGCCAGACCACAAGTATTAAAGTGCTCCTTATTCCAGCATTGCCTACACCAGCCTACACACACACACACAAAAGAAAAAACTCATATCCAGCATGTGGGTTGGAGTTGGGAATGCCGACGGAATATTTTCATCAGATGACCTTTTTCTTCTAAATAAGGGTCATTCTGTTCGCATTTATTCACAGGAAACAAAGGCCTGTTTGAGAGGCCCATTGGCTACGATTAACAGCATTTTTGTCCTTTCACTGTTTGTGAAATGTATTTATCTTTATTTAGATGATATCTCACATGCTGCCCTTTCTACCAAACAGAAGCACAAATGGAAACAAACAAACAACCTGAAACTTGAAAACAAAATTGTCTGTATATAAGGTTTTTGGTTAGTTTTGTTTTGTTACCTTCTAAAATTGTAACTTTTTCGTCTCTGTAACAACATTCCTTTTTGGGTGAAGACCAAATAACTATTGAGCCCAAAGTGCTAAAGCTTCTCAAAGTGGATGCTTCAGGAGAGCCTTTAGAAAATGTATTTGCTATTCCTGGGCCTACTTTTCACCATCTAGCCATTCCCAATGTATAAAATCATCTTTTTGTTTTACTGGGAAATATGTTGCATCACTGCGTGGTTGTAAATGCCATCTTATGGCTAACTTTTGATAACAGTGCTTGATAGTTGATGAATATATTTTTGATAATTATGACATTGTTATTAATTAGTTTTTATTGTCATTATAAGTTTTATGGAATATAAGAATATATGACAATGGTAACCATCAGCGGTATTGCTATCAAATCACCATCACTTTACCATGGTACCGCTCATGTTCAAACAAACTGAATAAAGGATCATAAGAGACACTTATGAAAATTGTTTTATTACAGTATAAGTGAAGTAACCGTGTTTTTCTGACAGAATAATTATTACCATTTGTATTTTCATAATATAAGTGATTACAGTCGGCATGGTTTAATCATGAGTTTAAATCATACTTTAATGACACAAGGTGTGTTCTGGGGTTGTACTACAACCAAAGTTGAATTATTACTGCAGTTTTAAAGAGTTTTTTTGTTGTTGCTGTAATTATTTTGTGTCACTTTTTTAATTCCCAGTTGACATTTTATCCTCTGAGTTCTCGGGTGTGGTGCCTCCCACTGTGGGATCAGACATTTCAGATCAGACGGGTTTATTATCTGCTTCTGTCTGCATTATTAAACCGCACAATGACCTTCGCGCCATGAAGGGAAACCTGCTTTTGTTACCGCCGCCCTCACAAAATTACTGGCCGATTAGTGTTACACTTCTATCAGTGAACTGTGACTTTGTGTCTTGGGTGTGTTCAGGAATGTAGGTCGTTGGTTTAAAAGCTGTCAGTTTAAGGTGTGGACTAAGCATCTGAGAATGTGGGTGATATCACATGACCGGCCCTGTTATGATTTTTTCGGTCAGCTGAGAAGAACATGTGACGATAACAAGTTTTGTCTGCGTCTTTAGGGCCTATGAATTTCTTCATGTCAGCCATGGCTGTGAGTTTATAGCCATTTTTTGTGTATAGAGGTCATGTGTGAATTAGAGATGGACAATAAACAATTATGATGTTTAACTGGTGGAGAACAAAAGAACATCATTTACAAAGTGTTCAAGCCACTGTTTTACATGCAGTGAAAGTAGGGGGTGATTGATACTGCCAAGCTACCAAAATAATGTAATAAATAAAATAAATAAAATAAAAGGAAAGTTCTCCGTATGACTTCATTCAGTGATTTTGTTTGAGGAGCTTGAGCGGGGGTGCTCTATTTTTCCCAAGTGAGCCTATTTCAAACCTTGGTGACATGATTTTTGACGGGAGCTACAAAGCTATCAACATATTGTTTTTACTCGTAAACTGAACCGCTGTCATTTCCCTTGCAGGGAATGGCCGGAGAGGCGCAGGGGGCGGGCAGCACTCGGGCAGAGACCCCCAGCACTTTGACGGAGATGGGGGGAGAAATGAATGTAAATCTCGACACGTATCAGATCACTTTGGAGGAGGTGCTTACCTGGCTGCTGTCGGCCGAAGACACGCTTCAGATGCAAGATGACGTGTCTGATGATGTAGAGGAGGTCAAAGACCAGTTCCACACGCATGAGGTGTGTGACAAAAACAAAAACTGCAAACACGCTCATTTCTGTCCATTCATGTCTCTTAACCGTTTTAAACTGGATGTGTCATCGCCGACACATTCTACAAAGAGGTATTCATATAACCATGACTCTGCAACCAAATCGAAATTGCTCCTAAAAGTAGACAAACTGTGCTTTCTGACCATATATAGTGTATTGCGGTAATGTCGTGCGTAATGCGTTCTGTAAGCCAATCGCTGTGTTATAATTGGTGTGTTTTTGTCATAGAATAAAACGTGAAAATATTTACAGGTTTTGTTTACCACAGACCTTATTTCGGGGGATTTACCTAAAACCAATTCCAAAACCTAGAGATTGGAGTGATGGAACTGGAAGTCCTAAAATGCTAACTCGCTTCCAGGTTTTGCATTCAAAAATACAAAATCTCTGAGCCTCTACAAATATGAACAGGTAGTTACGGAGCTAGTGTAGTGTACAAAATACACCTGGAGAACTGGGGGTAAAAAAGGAAAATGAAGGAAAACGATGCAGATGAGTGACACTAAAAAGACTTTTATGCATGTGCTACAGTAAATGTTTCAAGTATGAAGTGCTACATTTTTTTGTTCTTTAGTTTTTTGAGAATTCGTAAATAAAAATCGGTAAAAAAATATTTCCACTTTTTGTCTATTTAAATTCTGTTTACAAACTCACAGCACACAGTAATGGTCAATAACTTCAGGTTCACGCACATTCAATAGATGACGGAAACTAGACACCAACGTTAATAGCGCTGTCAATATGGAGAGTTCTCTCAAACAAACGCATCGATTCGCTTCAAAAGACCTTTAAGACCACGGAGCCATGTCGAGCGTCTCTCTGATCAATGGATGCACTTTTTTTCAACACCCGTTCACTCAATACCACTTGGAAGTAGAATGACACTTGGTATTAATACTCCATATTCAGTTAGGATATCTTGAGGGTGAGTATAACATGGGGATATATTTAATTGGTAGCGAAATATCCCTTTAAATACATATTAAGTGTATCTACTCATGATTGCATTTCGGAATGTCTTCGGCATGCAGATACACTTGTAGAAGTCAAGGGTTTTCTCCTGCTTTGATGCAAGGACATACTGTAAATATTATCACTCACTGCCTACAGATGCTTTCTATCTTCTCTGGGTGAACATGCTCTGAACATGCCAGGAATGTGAGGAATTCAGAGACCACTGACAGACATAAGAGTCAGTGCCCATAAACTCAGCCCTGAGTGAAGGATCGAGAGGGAGAGAGAGAGAGAGAGAGAGAGAGAGAGAGAGAGAGAGGATTTAAAGGGATAGTTCATCCAAAAATCACAACCGTAGTCCTTATTTGGTACACAAGAACACTGAGACATTTCTTTTGTGTTCCAGGGAAGAAGTTATGGGGGGGAATAAATTATGACAGAATTGTTTTTGCATGAGCTATCCCGTTATAGGCACAGAGGGGTTTATGATGCGCGGGTGAGGTTTTCATTCCTTTTACAAACTGAACGATAATGGTATTGACGCAGTAACCAAAATCACAGCAAATGAAAGAAAGCTGTTAGATCCCCTGTGGAATGAGATTCTCCTGCAGGCCTTCATTGTTTGTCCCTGTTCTCTGTTTTCACTTTAATCATAAAAACACTGAAATAGTATGCAGGTTTTTTGCGTCATTTGTCCCTGAAGTTTGGCTGTTCTTCCTCTTTAAAAAAAAAGTTTTCAAATAGTGATGCTTGAATGATACAATTGGGCTGTTGCTAAAGTTCTGACAACACCTTGGTGGTAACCATAGTGATTTCACTTGGGAATATGGTGACCCAGAAAAGTGCTAGAACATGAGACTAAACAACACCCAAGCTTTTGTTGGAGTATAATACCATTACACATTAAAGCAACACTTTGTAGTTTTTTCAACCTGTAAATAGTGTCTCTATAAGTTTTTCAGTGGCATAACAACTCTAAACTGGACAAATTCTACTGCCGCTGCTACCTGACTAGCCTCTTAGCGGTTAAAAACACACTGTGTAAGTTGTGTGTTCTGGTGGGTACACACAGCCCTGCCCACCACCTGCCTATGGAAGAGTGTCACATGGTTAACAAACAACGTTTGTAACAAACATTTCTGCATATGCCGGTTTCAAGAGTTTAGTCAACAAATGTATTGCGCTGGAACGGTGAAGCTTATACAGCAAGATTATTTACGACACTGATAACATACAATTCCACTTTTCCACCACATGGGGGAGCCGTGAGCAACAGTTCAATAGTGCTGCTTTAAATATTCATCTTAGATCAAATTATGTTTCCTCTTTACATACAGTGTTCCAAATAGTGCATAGTTTTGTTTCCCAACTATAAACTATTTCAATTTTGTCAAAATATAGAACAAACAAAAAAGATGAATTCATAGTTCAAGACCATTTGTGAGGGTCAGAAGTTTTAGCCTCCGATGCTTTGTAGCTGACCAACGAAAGTGTTCTCTTGCTCTCTCAGGCCTTTATGATGGAGTTGACGGCCCACCAGAGCAGCGTGGGTAACGTTTTACAGGCGGGAAACCAACTGATCGCTCAAGGCAGCTTAAGTGAGGAAGAAGAGGACGAGATCCGAGAACAGATGACCTTGCTTAACTCCCGCTGGGAAAACCTGCGGGTCGCCAGCATGGATCGCCAGTCCAGGTACACACACACATTTCCATTAAACACCATCGGATGAGTGTACTCTTTCTCTTACTAAAAAGATGTAAATTCCTTTGCCTTTAGACTTCATGAGGTTCTAATGGACCTACAACAGCAGCAGCTCCAGCAGCTGTCTGATTGGCTGACACTTACAGAGGGGCGGATCCGTAAGATGGAGAGAGAACCAGTAGCAGGAGACATGGAGGGATATCTGGCTCAGCTTGAGCAGCACAAAGTAAGACGCATCTGATCGGTCGTTTAAAAGAAAAGCAGTGTTTTTATTGGATGGAATGGGATTAGATTTGAAGGGAATCTGTTGCAAATCTGGAAAATGTTTTTGTCTGTAGTTATATTGTGCCAATGGTCTTCACTGAACAAGAGTTAGAAAGTGTGCCGTTGTTGTGAAGCTACTGTATGTGTTGTTTTTCATGAAGGTTTATGGTTGGCTTAACCACGTGTGAAATGGAAATCACAAACAAAATAAGCATCTCTTGTCAAATTCCTGTTGTCAGATGTTTCTTCTGTGAAAAACACTCGATTTGTCTCATGTGCCCTTCATAGAGCTGATTTGAAATGACAGCAAATTCTGCAAACAAAAGTTCTTGTCAAATTCGATTGCTGAATAAGTTATTATATTTTTGCTTTTAGTTTTATTAAGCTTTATTAAATAAAAAAATGCTTTTGTTTTTAGGATTTTCTTTTTATAAGAATTTTAGGCAATTATGTGAAAGTTTTAGCAATTTTGATTTATGCTTTTGTAATTTTATAACGTATTTGTTTATTTTTATGTTGCTATTTAATATTAAATTTCAGTTTATTTTTGATGACAACCTTTTAATTCTCTTTTTTTCTTTTTTCAATTTTTAAGTTTTTCCTAATAATTTCAATACTTTATTTGATTTCAATGAAAAGAAACGTTTTCAAAGTTTTATTTTAGTAATCTAAAAAAGATTTGCCATATTCATCAGTTTTGTAGCTTTATGATATGTAAACATAACAGAGAGAGAAAGTTTTGATGTAGAGACACAAAGAATGAATGGTTAAATCGGCACATGCCCCAGTGAACGGGAGACAAACACGACCTCTGTGTGTTTGTTCAGTGAGCACACACACACGTTTACATTTATGAGTCTCATAAGGATCGTACCACAGCACTTCTTATGGAGACATCAGTACAGAACCACTACAGTCATGGTGAAATCTGACCAATTTATTTAAGTGATTCGGGTCATGTTTGGGTCATATTTTTTGCCTAAAATTGAAGAGAGAAAAAATGTTTTTAAGACCAGTGAGGTCTGATGTATTGTAACATGGTTTTCACAAATATCAAGCACATATTCAAGCCTGATTCTCATAGTCCTTTGAATGGGTTTCATCTGTGTAAAACCTCAGTTTTTTGTTCGATTATACCTTACGTGTCAAACTGACATTTCCTGCAAAATCACACCCGACAGCTTAATTTATAAATCATTATTATAAGCATAACATTGTGATTTGGGGTAAGGTGAGGAGGTTTTTTGATGAACTATTTTCAGCTTTGTAACGCTGTCTAAATTCAGAATATTGGAGAGACAAGTTTAGCCAAGCAACAGTTCTTCTCAGTTAATTTTCCTTGTCATCAGAAATAATCAACATGCTCTTTATTGGTTGTGAATGTGTATTGGAAGTTAACTGCAGCCCAAGAATGCGCGCATGCGCAGTAAAGTTTTTTTTGTTGTGTCTTTGAAACCGTCTATATGTAGATATTTTATTTAAGTAAATATGACCATCCCTTTTGACCTTTTAACTTTTCTTTATTGTGTTTTGTCATCAGATGTTGCAGAATGACCTGGAGGGGGAGCAGGTGAAGGTGAACTCTCTCACACACATGGTTGTGGTCGTGGATGATTACAGTGGTGAGAGCGCCACCGCTGCCCTGGAGGAACAATTACAGGTAGACTAGAGGATAACATTCAGCATGTGACTTTCAAACCACAAAAAGTATATTATTTTTTACTAGTTATATGATGAAAGTTATGAAGACTTATTCATGCACGCTTAGGAAGGCTAGAGATCCAAGATTATTTTAGTTTTCCTAAATTAGAACTTTGAAACCGTGTCTGTTAATTGAAAACAAATGTAATAATGCCCTTAAATTATTGGAAAACTTAAACTAATGATTTTTTTTAATATTACCTCAGAAATAAACTTAAATAAGTTTAAAGTACTAAAATGATATTAATTAACACAAATTAAAATAAGAATGTATTAATCTTAGATAGCAATTGTAGATGATTCAAAGTAGGGAAGGAAGGAGTCGGGAACCGGAAGACATTTTAAAACATTAAATAAAGTAATATAACAGCCGGCGGCCCCTCACGGACGACCGCCGGCGAACAACAACACAGTAAAACATAAATACATATACAAACACTTCGGGCCCGGACCTCTCTCTTCGACGGTCCGGTTGTTCGTTCTCTTATATGCTCCCATCTCCTCCGTGATTCGAGCCCGGTGTGTGCACAGCTGGCGCTCATTCACAATTGCTCACCGGACTCGAACCACGGTCTCGCCCCGCCTACTCTACTACATACCCTCATCACCCCTCACAGGCCGGGGGGTACCCCCGCGACTGTGCATGCTCCCTCCCCCTCCCTCGGGGGACGGCTCGACCGTCCGCCCCCTGGCAGGCGGCGGTGGCTCCTCCTTTAGCGGGGCGTGTTCCCCGTCCACTGCTCCTCCCCCTTGGGTGGACGGACGCAGGCTCCGGCCTCTGGCAGGCGGTGGCCGCACTCGGCACTCCCGCCCCTTGCTCCTCCTACTCGGGGGACGGACGCAGGCTTCGGCCTCTGGCGGACGGCGGCAACTCCCCCGCTCCCGCTTGGACGACAGCCACCCCACCTCGACCCAGGGGCGCGGCAGCACAGGTCGCCATTCCACCGAGGCTTTGACGGTGGCCGCACTGTGCACTTACGTTTCCCCAGAGCCACCGCTTTGGGCACCCACTGGCGGACGCCCTTCGTCCGCGCTGCACGAACTCTCCGGCACCCCGAGGCCACTCGGCGGCGAGGACTCTCCGACAGCATGTCTCTCCTTCCTCCCGGGTTTCGGCACCAATGTAGACGATTCAAAGTAGGGAAGGAAGGAGTCGGGAACCGGAAGACATTTTAAAACATTAAATAAAGTAATATAACAGCCGGCGGCCCCTCACGGACGACCGGCGGCGAACAACAACACAGTAAAACATAAATACATATACAAACACTTCGGGCCCGGACCTCTCTCTTCGAGGGTCCGGTCGCTCGTTCTCTTATATGATCCCATCTCCTCCGTGATTCGAGCCACGGTCTCGCCCCGCCTACTCTACTACAGCAATATATATGAACAAAGACAAAACCCTAAAGCAGAATTAGAAAAAACGTAACTAAAATAAACATAAAAAAATGTAAAAATAAAAGCTCATTTAAAAAACAAAAATATATTAACTCTGTAGAGATCATTTCAAACTAGATTTTTACTTTCAAAATAAATTGTAACTGATCGGAGCTTGTGCAGAACTCACAGCCACAATATTAGTTTGTTTTTATTAGTTAAAAATTAAGTAAATGTATTTGATTGGCCGCAAAACAAAGATCTCTGTAGTGATTATTATCAAACTGAGCAGGGGTGTCCAGCACGGGTTTGGTGATATGCTCTGTGAGAGGTTGGACATAGTCTCCGTGTCTTCTGGCTGATGCTCAGTGAAACTTGGAACAGACATTTGAAACTCCCAGTGCTGAAATACCGACTGCCAAAAAGTGTGTGAAAAGTCATTTAATGAAGAACTTTCTCTCTGGTTTTTCCTACGGTTCCTCACAGTCACTGGGAGAACGCTGGGCAGCCGTGTGTCGGTGGACTGAGGAGCGCTGGAACAAACTCGAGGAGATTCAGTTGGTGTGGCAGCGGCTGCTCGATGACCAGGTGAGACTTTACATCTATTTACAAACGAGATGAGAGCATTAAACTCAAATTAAAACATCAGCTTCAAGTGGAAAAGGGCCCTGTTTGTTGATAAAAAAAATCCTGTCATATTCATGTTCTGTATAAATGCATTACAGCTTAACAGAACAGTTACAACAGCCTATTGAGAGATGGAGAATTGAATTATGGGTGATTTTGACCGGCAGACAGCATTGGCATTGATCCTGTACATCATTGGCTCATAGTGCACAAGACCTTGACTCCAATGTTCCCCGTCTAGACCTTTTCCATTAGTGTGTAACACTAAACAGATAACGTTATCGGACGCTTTTATCTTTAATGTTAAGTGCTGTTTTACACATGTATCCTAAAGGTGCGAACACCAAAACGGAAAGAGACATTTAGAAGACGCTTAAACAAGTATTACACATTGCATGAGATGTGTATCCTTATCATTTATGTCTTTTTTACCAGTCCACCAAAGAGTAGATTAAAAAATTATATTATGAGTCATAAGTCACTGCATAACTTGGCACCTACATACATTTCTGATTGTCCGTCAAAATATTTTCAAAATCGTACTCAAAGATCCTCCAGTGCTGGTCTTTTCAGAATATCGTACAGTCAATTTTAAGCGATCTGGTGGTACCTCATTTAGTTAGTATGCTCCAAAAATTCGGAATCATCTCCCACATAAAGTGAGAGAATCGCCAAGTATTTATATTTTTCAAAAAGTGGCTCAAGACTAATCTCTTTAAAATAGTCTATGATGAAGCGGTTGGAGCTGTCTTTAAGTTTTGCGTTAGTTGTTACTTTTTTTGCATATTTTTATATTATGTCCTATGTAATATTTTACTGTATTTGCATCTGTGAAGCACTTTGAGTTAAATTTTATGTATGAAAAGTATGCTATAATAAATAAATATTTTATTATTATAATTTTTGTCCGTTCAGAATTTGTTTGGATCCTGGCTTGCAGAGAAGGAGAAAGCTTTGCCTGAAGTTCAGGCGTGTGATTTCAAAGACCCCGGTGAAATAAACGCCAGTGTCCGCACATTAGCTGTGAGTAAATGAACACATATGCTGCTGGCAAAATCTTCTCGAGGTCATACAGTTTTAAGGTTCTGTAGACCCTTTACCATTATTTATATGCATGTTTAGTCAAATACTGAGGAATCAAGGAAATTTATTTCAATCTTTTAGTTTATCAAGTAAGTATATGATTTATTATCACTGTTTTGACCTTTGACCCTGTGACAGAGCCTGAAGGAGGACATGGCTCAGAAGCGGAGGACTCTGAGTGCTCTGTCAGACGCAGGACAGGATGTGATGGTGCTGTTAAACAGTCCAGCAGCTGCTCAGAAGATTGATACAGAAACAGACCTGCTGACCCAGCGCTGGGACAACCTGGTCCAGAAACTGGAGGATTGCTCCAGTCAGGTCAGACACATCTTGAATCTACTCGACTCTAAATATATAATAGTACAAGTGTAGTTCTCATATTGATCTTTGAGTTTCATGTTGATTTGCGAGTATGCTTTATAATAATGAACCGGTTTGTAAGATTTGTTATGTACACCCAACGATGACAATGTAATAGAAAGATGCTGTTTGTTTATCTTGTTATTATCATATTAGCTAGGACTAACATCAGTGAATCCACCTGAGCACTGATCTGTGTCTATTATCCCAGTTTAACACCTGCTTCATTGTTTAGGTTACCGACGTGCTGTCCCTTGCTGGGATACCCCAGGCACAGGAGAAGCGCGTTGTCACGGAGACGGTCACAACCATAACAACACGGATGGAGCAGACTTTCACCAGCAGCGAACAGGAGTTACCACCCCCCGCCCCTCCGAAACGACGACATC
Organism: Triplophysa tibetana; assembly: GCA_008369825.1. Lineage (NCBI taxonomy): Eukaryota > Metazoa > Chordata > Actinopteri > Cypriniformes > Nemacheilidae > Triplophysa > Triplophysa tibetana. The sequence goes on from CM017912.1 coordinate 7,469,329, forward strand.
TGGACACAGACGCAGAGCTCAGGAGACTGTAAGACTTGTGCTGTAAACTTCATGGGAAACATATTAAGTTGGGATGCACCGAATTTTCGGCAACCGGAAATATTCGACCGAAAATAGCAACAAAAAGAATTTTCGGCCGAATAAGTAAACGTGTCATGATCATGACGTGTGATATGATCAAGCAGCAACCAGTGTGTGGAGCATTTTAAAGTGCAAAGAAACAAAGCACGGAACTTGCCACGCCGGAGTTCATTTCTGGATGAAAACCTCTATACCGGTTGGTAACTTGTGTACTTCAGATTGGAGCGGGTGGTCTGATATTAGCCCCGACGCTCGCAACATCCTTTGACATCATACAACGGTCACATGCACACAATTCCATGTACTGAACAACTTGTCAAAGTATGTGTATCCCGCCCACAAGTGCACCTTCTGAGAGAACAGTGACAGTCAGCTTTTGTGGGCGGATTTGGAGGGGAGACGTGAACTGAAATGGTTGTCTGTCAAAATTGCTTATATGGATGTTTTTTTCTTCGTTAAAACATTTTGCAAAGTAGCCTATAATAATCCAACAGTTTTTGTTAATTTATATTTTAATCTTATAATGTTGAATGACACTTTTTAATGAAGTGTTTTGTTGTAGGAGTACATAGTACAGTACATTATTTTGGCAGTCAGTAAAGTCCGAAAATTTAATTTTCAAAAAGAGAGAGTGCTCAATTTTTTTTTTAGCCTACTTGTTTTGCTCAGTTTTAGTTTAAGTTATAGTGTATTATATAGAAAAGCAAGACAAAATATACAAAAAATAGACCATTTAGTGAATGCCGTTTTGAAAAAAATTGGCTAAATAAATAGAAGAAATCGGAAGAGCCATGTTCGGTGTTCAAGTGTTTCATTTTTATTCGGTTCGTCCAAGAATTTTAATTTCGTGTGCATCCCTAATATTAAGATGCTCAAGCCACTTTAAAAATGTACAAATGTCAATTTATCAGATAACAAAATATCATTTATTGCATCAACTGCCAACAAATGCATTTACGGGATACAACAAAATATTATATTTATCAAACCTTATGTATCCAGCAATTGGTGTAAGATAAAATATTGATTATATTTCTATAATGTTGAATTTTTTTCATAAAAATTACAGTAGTCATTTTATGTGTGACCTCAAGTCTTAGTATGCCCTTATGGGACATTTTACAACCCCTCATGTGAACTCACCTGTGCATGTGTTTTATAGAGCTGAAAGTGATGTTGCTGAGCTTTTGTCCCGTCTGGCTGCATGGAAATCATCTGCTCTAGCTGCTAGAGATTCATCTGTCCTGAATGAAAAACTACAGGTAACCAATTCATATTTCATCCCACACTGACAACATTTGCTGATATGAATATTTGACTTGACCGCATCATTCCATATGTGATTTGTGTAGGCCCTGGAGGTGGGGCTTGCTGAAAATGAGGGTCCAGTCAAAGAAGTGGTGCAGAAAGGAGCGAAGATGATGGAACAGTTGGAGAACGGTGGGGAATTATGAGTAACTGAGTAAAATAGATGTGTCGTGTTCTCATGCTGATGATTTCTGTTCTGTGTTACAGAGGGTGTGTCTGTGGATGATGCCCTGTCCTGCCTCGACGCCCTGTGCAAAGAATGGGACCGCTGTCAGAATATCATTCAGGAACTGAGAAACCAAGCTCGGGTTCTCGAGCGAGTGACGGCGATTCTCTCAGGACTCAAGGCTGTAGATGGAGTTCTGCAGGAACAGGAGAGACGGTTGATCTCCACAGATGGGTTTGAAGCCACACATGACCCCCAAGAGCTGCAAACGCTCAAAGATGAGTGTGAGGTCAGTATAATATCAGGATTTAAATAGCTTTTTTTTTGTTTTTAAATGTTTCCCCGCTTTTGACGAATGATGAAAGATTCGGTTTGATGATTACAGCATCCATAGATTGAATATTAAGCTTCTTGTTAAAAATGTTGTATTTTTGAAGATATTCATCATTTTTGCCTTGCTTTCAGAAAAACGCAGATAAAAAAGTACTGTAGTACTGTGTATACTACAGTATTTACTCTAGTATTCTATAATAGTACAATTACTAGATATTATTAGTACTTGGTATCATACTAAAAATACTATTGTATATTGTACTACAGTATACTATACTAATTACTAAGATTGAGACTAATTGTGCTAAAAACGAGCTTGCTTATGGTATAGACAAATAAGAGCAATAGTTTGTGTTCCATGCTCTGCTTTTTCTATACCATTTCAGACCTGAAAATTACTCAAATCAAATCCCATCGTTTTCAAGACTGTTTAGACTGTGAACCCATTATATTTCGGTTTACCACAGTTTCCTATGGTAAACATGGTATACTGTAGTTTTTCTTGTTCTAATGTGTGTCTTTTGGTATATGTTATTCACAGGGACACATTTTTAGTGTGTAAACTATTAAGTACATGCGTTTTACAAAGTAAACATATTAGACGAGGACATCTTAAGTGTGGCTGTAATTCAAACAGCTTTTCAAATGCATCAAACAATGTTTTATTGTTAAAATTACCAAAATTTGCCTTGAGCGTTTTAATTGGTTTACAGCAAAGATACTATCATTACGTCAATCGAATGTTTTCGTAATGTAGGAATCCTAATTTGGGTTTCAGTGTGGTTTAGCAGAGCTGGTGAAGCTTCAGTCGCAGGTGGATGATCTCTGCGCTCAGATGGACCTTCTGTCTGCAGAACCTCCTGTCCCCGATACACTGAGACCCAGTGTGACAACGCTGACATCACGCCATCGTACAGCCATTCAAGAGCTGAAGACACGAGAGCACGACATCACTACAGGTACACATTACCACCACGCTCCAGCCTTCAGTTTCATGGTTGTTGGTTGATGATGGAGAAATTAAATATCTTCTAGAAAAAAAATTGATCCTTCTGACAGACTGTGTGTGTGTGTGTCAGCAAGTATGCGTATGCAACAGTTCACCTAGAAATAAAAATGAAATCCTCCAGACATTATTATTATCCTGCATTATTGAATTGCATTTACATTAAATGACACATTTATTACACACACACACATGGAGCAATTAAAATCTCCAATATTTTCACTTTGATTAGTTTGCTCAGGCGTGTTGACAAGTAATGTGCACATTCAACAACAGGGATGTAACAATATTATCGATATTGTGTTATCCCAATAGCAAATTTTTTTCAATATTATCGTCGTCACATGACTGTATGAAAGGATAGGTATTTCGGCCTAACAAAGAGAATGTTAGAAAAAATAATAGATGTTTCCTTTGGCAAGGTCCATCTGGTGTAATTATTTTATTTTATAAAAGGGATTTTGACCAAACTCGTACTATAACTCATACCCCTGAGCAACAGTTATGATTAAAGGATACAGAATAGAGAATGCTTACTGCACGTTTGCTAGACATCATTTGTCATATTAAATATTGCACTAAACACGATAAAGTATGTGGACTTTATACCAAAGTATTACCGTACAGTGAGATTTTGATATTGTAACAGTCAACATACTTTCTAAATAGCAAAAATGTAAGATACGTTTTCATTGCACTCAACATTTGCTTCGCTGGAGAAAACACGTTAAATTACAGTTAAGATTTTGAGAGTTTGTTTTATATCAGATACAATGTGATTCATTTTATCTGCCAGCAAACAACTAATTTTCCACTTGGGTGCGGACAGCCTTCCTAGCTCATGAAATTACCTGCATGCTAACAAACAACAAAAATGTGTGCTTCGAAGCCAGTTGACCCAAAATCAGAGCTAGAGCAGATTTATAGAACATTGCAAATGGTTTGGCAAATCATTTATGAAAAGCTACATGCATGTTGCCAGATCGTGATTACGTACGCTTTGTCAGATATATATAATGATGTTTTATGGGAGTTTTATATAAAATCAGCTTGTATGGGCTGTACAGCTCTACTATGTAATGTTATAAAAACACCTCTAGGAAGAGAGCTGCAGTGTGAGAAGGAAATATTGGGGCCTGTGGGGTTGAATTGTTGCCAAGGGCGAGTTACACATCTCAACCCTCAATTTCACTGTCCCTCTCTATCTCTTGTTCTCTTTATTGTTATTCCAAGTTATTTAAAGGGAATTATGCAACAGGTAAATCATTTGTCTAGCATGAGCGAAAGAGACGCCAGTCTATTTATGGCGTTAACGTCAGCGGGAGTCCAGTGTGCCCCCTCAGAAAACTTTTATATACGCTGAGAAACTGATAAAACTCTCTCTGTGTGTGTGTGACTGTTTTAACTATCAGTGTGTCAATGTTTAACCTTGAGATTGTGCTTGAATGCTTCATTACACATACACACAGACACACAGACACACACACACACACACTCACACACACACACACACACACACACACACACGCATACTTTAACTCAGCTTTCTACATGACAACATACCACATACTTTTATTGTTTTATATAAAGGTATTTATAATTTCTACATAATCAAAAAGTTTCTACTCTACACAAACGCACACACAAACATGCGCACATAGGATGTTCCTGGGACAATCGGAAACCAAATTTTCCATGATATGACCTGTTGACCTAACATCTGGGATCCAGGCTACTGTAACCAAACACACAAACACAGACACACAAAAATGATCCACGGTCAGTTATTTTGGTCTGCTCGCTGGCAAAAACATCATCACATGACCACGAGCTTAAATGAAAAGTGTGCTATATCAGATGTGTGTATAAAGACATCTTACAAAGAGCCAGTTCACATACCTATGAACAGTGTTGGGTGTAACTAGTTAAGATGTAATTAGTTTCTGTAATTTAATTACAGTTACTTCTGATGTTATTGAAGTAAATACTGTGTGTATTATATGTGTGTGCAATAGTGGAATTGACATCAAAGTCTACATTTAAAATCTGTGCATTATTGTACAATTTTCACATTTGTAATACTTTGGTCAAGAATGCTTTCTGTGGTTTTATATTATTTATTTGAATGAATTAAAGAGCCAGTTCATGTCTATCCTTGAATCACTGAAACTCTCTCTCTCTCTCTCTCAGTGTTATCCAGGCTCTTGGGCTCCAGGGCTCTGCAGCAGATGGATGTCAGACTGACAGCTCTCAGAAGTGGTATCGGAGACGTCCCTGCAGCTGAACAGGCAGTCATGAAAGCTCAGGTGTGTCTTGGCGAAGGCCCGAAAGCAACTTTTTGCCACGCCTGCTATTAACATTTTACATCGACTGGTCTTGCAACTTTATTTCTGAATTATTTTTATTAAAACGTTTTGAATCATGAAGCTGTTTTAAATGGTTGTCACAATATATTTTTTCTAATGTGCCTAAATAAGCAAGGGTCAAATTATCATTCACACAAATTTAGTATATTTAAGTATTCAGGTTTCTTGTGGAGTAACTTGCTCACTTAACTGGTTTCGTTCTCTAAGACGATTTCTCACTTGGATTTCGTGCTTGGTGCTTAGATTGGATTTTGGGCACATGTTTTTATTTTATTTAGGCTTAATTAAAGCCAATGGCAAAGAGATGGAAAGTATGAGTCATTTATTTGAAGTTATATAAATGTTTATATTCTTCTGTAATCGTCTCGAGAAAAGAGAGGCAGAGATCATGCCAGGCTGTGCCCACGTGGCAGAGACACTCTGATGCCAGTGATGTTTTTCCCTGGTGCCTACTAAGCTCTGACAGCAAAATCTGTCCTTCTGCAAAATGTGTTCCTGCAATTCATTAGTCTTGCTGTAGTTTAGATTATCAAACAACACTTACAATAACATTTACAGTTCTTCTCAAGCGACGGTGACATGAGCATGTGAGAAACAGAAACATTAATTTTATTTCAAAGTGCTTCCTCAACTCTCTGTTAGTCACTTTGAATAAACACGTCTGATAAATGACTAAATGTAAATGTGTTGAACTGTGTCTCCCTCTGCTGGTCACACTGAGAAGCACACAGAATGTTTACTGTCAATCTTTATGACACAGTCACACATCACTTTCACTGACACCAATAAACGAGCTGTTGCGTATTTGACCTGTAAACATATGTGCGGTATATGTGATGTGGTTTGAAACTGTGTTTTGTAGGCTCTTTGCACTGAGATAGATCTTCAGCGACAGCAGGTGTCAGATCCATCAGAGCAGCAGTGCTGGACTGAACTCTTCAGTGCCGCCCAGGATCAGCACGGCATGCTGCAGTGCATTCTGGGTAGCATGAAGGACACAAAGGTGAGAACTGTTTGATGTCTCGAATTGGTCTGACATGAAGCAGTTGATGTTTTAATGATGTCTTGTTGATGTTCAGGTGAAGAGTGAAGAAGTGGGACGCTGGCTAGACGCAGTTGAGGAGCTGATGTCTCGAGACACTGGCAGCCGCTGCGACAAACTACCCGAAGAACTTAAACAGTGCAAGGTCAGAGGTCAACTAACACCATGACAACTATGACATTAGAATTTATGTGGTTGCTATATATTAAACGTTACCAAATACTGCTATGAAAAGAGTACTTTGACACTCTTAGTGGAGTCTTTAACAACATTCAAAAACTAAAGTGGCGATAACCTAAATGGAATGTTGGCAAAACGTTTTTACAGCATATTTTTGTAAGCTGGGGTCGAGATGCAGCGTTTTAAATTGGGTTTAATGTGCGTCTGGACAGGAGTTCGTTGGTGAGATTGAGAGTGTGGAGTCATCTTTGAAGCAGATGGGAGAGAATGTGGTGGCCGTGCAGCAGAGCGCAGTACCCGGACTGAACAGCTGGGGGCAGAAAGAACTGGACGAGTGTCAGATGCGTTGGGACTTGCTCAGCAAAGAGGTTCGAAAAAAAGCCTAGTGCTGAAATATCCACCTTTCTTAAATCATGACATCGTTTATGAAACGCTGATGATTAACCAATCAAGATAAACCGAGGTGAAACGCATGTCCTTATATAGTATGCATTTCTCATCAAACGGACCCAAATCCAGATTATTTTACCTCTACAAACTCTACAAATACATTAATTTGACACCACTTTACTCTTTTAACCATTTGCTTCTATTTTATTCCTCCTCAGCAATCTAGCTGAGACATATCTAACACCGTGCCGCATCCGGTGTAGACACGGTGTAAGATTCTGTAGATACTTAAAGAGGTCATATGAAACAGCTGAAACGAATATCATCTTTTGTTTTAGATGTAATGCAATGTGTATGCACTATTTAAGGTTAAAAAACACTGTATTTTCCACATACTGTGCATGTTTGTATCTTCTCTTTGCCCCGCCTCTCTGAAACACGCAGATTTTTTACAAAGCTCATCGCTCTGAAATGCGAGGTCTGCTATTATTGGCCAGTTAACCAGCGTGCAGTGATTGGTCAAATAAATGTAACGCCTCTTACCAAATTTGGGACATCAGGTTCCAAAGCAATTGTACTGACAGGTACGCCCACTTACGTACACATTTGGGCGGTCTCAGTCAAATCGTTCCTCGAACTGACGTAGATTTGTGGAGGTGTGGTTACACAAGGCGTTTCGGGCAGGTCTGTGTGAGCATTAACTTTTAGATAGAATGCATCTTTTGTTCCGAACCTTTAATTTTTGCAATTTTACATATCTAATATATGCATGGGCAACTTATAACACACCAAAGACACAGAAAAACACGTATCCGCCCCATATGACCCCTTTAAATGAACAAAAGAGAATCCTCAGAGCAATAACATCTCTTCTTCTGGCCTTGTTTGCAGTTGTTAAGTCGAGAGGAGCGTGTGAGTGAAGGACAGGAGAAAGTCCTGAACCTGAAGAAAGACGTGGCGGAGATGCGCGAGTGGATGATTCAAGTGGACGATGAGTTCCTCATGAGGGACTTTGAGTACAAGAGCCCAGAAGAGCTCGAGGAAGCACTTCAGGAGATGAAGGTGACGACGAATACAGCTTCTACAGCTCATGAACTGCATCTGACCACTGAACCATGCGCTCATGATTTTTTAATTTCTGGAATAAGAATGATTTCTCGGTTTAGCTCAGACCTGCCTGACACTGAGCTTTAATATGAGCATATTCATAAACTACTGTATATTGTAAGCGCGATTTGATTTTTGTCTATGTCTCCCAGAGGGCCAAAGAGGATGTGTTTCAGAAGGAAGTACGGGTGAAGATTTTGAAGGACAGCATTAATGTGCTGATCAGTAAGATGCCCCCCGGGGGTCCTGACCTGAGCGCTGAACTCTCGGAAGTGCTGAAGAACTACCAGAAACTGTGCGATCGCTTCAAGAGCAAGTGCCACACGCTTGAGGTACTGATGTGTGCACATACACACTTTTTTTGTAGAAAAGTGTACCTCAGTTTTTTAAATTAACATTTACATTTAAGCATTTGGTAGACACTTTTATCCAAAGCGACTTACATTGCATTATCCTATACATTTATTACTAAGTGTGTGCAATCCCCTGGTTTAGAACCCACGACCTTGGCGTTGCTAGCGCTGTGCTCTTACCGCTTAGCTACAGGAAAGCAAAAATGTGTTTCCTGAGGATATACACAATATTCAGCAACATCTGGATTTTATCATTTAAGATTTGTTTGGATTATTAAAGAGGGCTTTGGTGAAAACATGATATTATTGATTATAAAGGAATAAATTACCCATATATGAGAAGTCTCAAATGTTTTATTTACTTACCTTAAAGCTATCTCAGATGTTTGTGACTTCCCACTATATACCACAATGATATGAAAGAGATATTGAAGCTAAAACAAAAGCATCAGGGAGTTAAATCAAATATGGCGACAAAAAATGTTTTGTGTTCAACTGACGAAACAAAGTCTTAAACATCTGCAATGACACGAGGATGAATAAATAATGAGATTTTTATTTCTGGTGATCTATTCCTTTAAGCAGAAAAGTTTTCACCTCGGACTGTCAAATTGACTGTGGCATCCAGAATAAAAGTTTTTGTTTACATAATATACAGTATCTGTGAACATTCATTTTTTATTATGAACACATAAACGTACATGTGTATATATTTAGGAAATATTTACATGTATTATTTATTTTTACTAATAATTGAAATGTTTATAATGTTTATATTTTTACTTAAATACAGTATATGCTTGTATGTGTTTATAAATACAACATGAATATGCACAGATGTATTTATTCTGGATGCAATTAGTTAAAATGAATCTTTTGACAGCCCTAGTTTTCCCAGGTTGAGAAAGTTATATAGTGATCAAATTTTAGCGTTTACTGTGAACGCAATGTTGTTTTATTGGTCTTCAGGAGGTGTGGTCATGCTGGATTGAGCTGCTGCAGTATCTAGACTCGGAGTCCAGCTGGATGAACACGCTGGAGGAAAGAAATCGGGCCACAGAGAGCGTTCCAGATAACACGGAGTCTGTCAGTGAAGCTCTGGAGGTAACCGCTCACACTCTTCTATCATACACGCTCAGATGAGACAAATAACCGGTTAAATCTGTAAGAGTGTGTCTCAGATAGACTCCAGTGGATGAATAAATGTTCGAGAAAATTATTTATATACTGAGCATATGTCAATTGAAATTGAGACCAAACCCACATAAGCACTAAATTTGGAGACAAGTCAAAAACTTCAAATCGAATTGCTTCTTGTGTCAAAATGTCATATGATGTCAACTACTCATCAGGGATGATAGAACCAATGAGGCTACAAGTGTCGCTTAACTTAAATTTACAGCTAATGTTCAATGGTTTTGTTTTAGTTTTAGGCTCGCCGAAAACGCTTTTTCCTTTCAGAAAACCGTTATTTTCAGGTGCACTATTCCTTTAAAGGGATACTTCAGACGAAAAAGGAAATTTCTGTCATTTACTCACCTTGGAGTTGTTCCAAATCTTTATAAATGTCTTTGTTCTTATGAACACAGAGTTAAACTATATTCAGAGACTGTTAGAATGTGAACACATTGCACCTGTAGTTTAAGGGCTGATGTGACCCTGAAACCAGTAAATAAATCAACTACACAACAACAATATACTTAAAGGGATACTTCATCCAAATATGAGAGTTCATGTCATCATTTAAGCACCCTCGAGTTGTTCCAAATCTGAATACATTTCTTTGTTCTAATGAACACAGAGAAAGATATTTGGAAGAATCCTAATATCCAAACAGATCTTGCCCCACATTGACTCCATAGTAGGAATAAATACAATGGTAGTCAAAAGTCCCCCGAAACTGTTTGCTCAACTCAACTCAACTTTATTTATATAGCGCTTTTTACAATTTTCATTGTTACAAAGCCGCTGTACATGAGACACATTGAATACAAGTAAAACTTGCTGTCCTACATTCTTCAAAATATCTTCGTGATTTTTTCCTACCATGAGAGTCAATGGGGGGGGGGCAGTTTACATCTGTATTTAGCACTTGTAAACATATGACTCAAACAGCTATCAGTACCAAGCGTGGACATTGAATCATAAAGTCATGATCTTTTCCTTCTCAGTCTATGGAGTCAGTTCTCCGTCATCCAGGTGATAACAGGACACAGATACGCGAGTTGGCCCAGACTCTCATCGACGGAGGCATTCTGGACGAACTCATCACCGAGAAACTGGAGAGTTTCAATTCCCGCTACGAGGAGCTCACTCTGCTGGTATGAAACATGGAGTGGAACTCATTTAGATTCACGTCTGACCAGACGCTCATGTGTTTGGTTGTGTGTGCAGGCTGCTGAGCGTCAGATGTCACTGGAGCAGCAGTTGGCCGTTCTGAGAGAGAATGAGACGGCTTTACACACACTACAAACATCCCTCACACATCTGGACCAAACACTCACTTCATACCTTACAGATCGCATCGACGCTTTCCAGCTGCCACAAGAAGCTCAAGTAAAAACACTTCACACACCATCTCCATCATCACAGGACACACATTTATAATTGTGTTTTTCAGTCATATAACTAAAAATGTTTCAACTCGAAATTGCAAGTTTTGAAAACAGTCAAACGGATGCTGCAATAAACAAATAAGCGTTTTCTAATCATTTAAAGCTACAATCCATAATTTGTGCCTCTCTGTCACCATCTCTGTTTGAAACATAAAATTGCAGGTTTACTTAACATACTTATTTTTATGTGGACGTTAAATGACATCAAACATTTCCTGGATAATTACACTTAATAGCTCGAATTACAATTATTATAACGACTTGAATATTCTAATTTAACTAAGAGCTAGTCCTGGTTTAAGCTGATCCCTGTCCAGGAAACCGTTCTGCAGACTGCCTCTTTATATGGGATGTTTGAACATTCATGTGGCTTGCAGGCGATTCAGGCTGAGATTGCCACTCATGAAGCCACGCTAGAGGATCTGAGGAAGAGGAATGTGGGTAACGTGCTTCCGTCTGCACCAGAGGGCAAACCAGCGCGGGGTGGAACCCTGCTGGACCAGTTACAGGTGAGACACGCTACTGCCCCCAGTAAACGGTAAACTAAGTCCTTCACTAGATATTACCGTGTTACTCTGTCCTGTTTAGCGGAAGCTCCGTGAGATTAGTACCAAGTTCCAGCTGTTCCAGAAACCGGCTAACTTTGAGCAGAGAATGATGGACTGCAAGAGGATACTGGAAAGCGCTAAAGCCGAACTTCACGTGCTGGATCTGAGAGACACTCAACCAGCGGAGATCCAAGCCCACCTCAGTGGCTGCATGGTTAGGGGAACAAACAACAAACAATAAACACATAAACTTACTGAACTTAAATATCTCATGGAAGACTCTCACTATCTGCCTTTTGGGTTGTTGTGAATGCAGAAACTGTACAAGATCTTGAGCGAGGTGAAACTAGAGGTGGAGACGGTGATAAAGACGGGCAGACAGATCGTACAGAAACAGCAGACGGAAAATCCTAAAGGCATGGATGAGCAACTCACCACCCTAAAACTGCTCTACAACGACCTGGGAGCTCAGGTACATGCATTATTCGGTATATAACCTGTAATTTTTTGCTTCAATCACAGATGGCGATATAGAGGCAAAAGTTACGGATTGCAGCTTTAATGTCATTTAAAAGTCTATTTTCACTTAGAAAACAATCTATTAATTGTTTTGCTAGGTGACGGAAGGGAAGCAGGATTTGGAGAAGGCTCTGTTTCTGTCCCAGCGGCTGCATAAAGACACCGCCGCCCTGCAGGCCTGGACAAACCACACTGAAACTCAGCTGAAAGAGAAACTCAACATGGGTGACATGCCCGCTGATATCGACACAGAGATCGCATGGGCGAACGTGAGTGTGTTTTTTTAGAAATGATCTTTTAATCGGCATGTCATACGTTTACACATATGTGTTTCTTTGCAGGGTATTTTGAAGGAGTCCGAGCGGAAGAAGGGCGATCTGTCTGTGACTATGGAGAACAGCGCCGCCCTGCAGGCATTAGTTGAGGGCAGTGAAGGTCAGCTAGAGGAGAAGTTATTTGAACTAAATGAAGATTGGCAACGTTTGCACACGATGATCGAGGACTGGCTCAGTGCTGTTCTGGTCAGTGTGATTTATTTTTGGATCTCTGCCTGATAATGTTGTGGTGTTGGTGTCAAATCCGTGTATCATTCGTTCTTTTCATATTCAATTGAGATTCCAAAATCGGAAAATTAAAAAACGGTTTGTTATTTCGTTATTTGTTTATAAATGTAATACCAAAAAACAAATAACGGGTCATTTTTCGTACTTTTGATTTAATGCTCAGATCAAAAATAGGAAATGAAATAAAGGGGGCACGACCGATTTTGATTTTGATATTTCATTTGTTCGATTTGCGTGAACCGGAAGTTATCTTCGTGTGTGTGTGTGGGCGTGTGTCTGTTGGCGTGTCTGTGTTTGTGTGTGTCTGTCCGCGCGTTTGTCTGTGTGTGTGTGGGCGTGTGTCTGTTGGCGTGTCTGTGTTTGTGTGTGTCTGTCCGCGCGTTTGTCTGTGTGTGTGTCTGTGGGCGTGTGTGTGTCCGCGCGAGTGTCTGTGCCTCCGTGCGTTTGTCTGTTGGCGTGTGTGTGTGTGTCTGTATGTGCGTGTGTGCGTGCGTGCGTGCGTGCACGCGTGTTTGTGTGTGAGAGAGTGCCCAGAGGATTGGCTGCTGCTTGCTGTCTAAGTCATGACATGCTGAATGCCCCCTGAGATGACTTTTAGTTTTACATACAACAAGTGACAAAGTTTACATAAATCTATATACATGTAACTACATAGTAATATAATGTGTGTATAACGCACTGGCTAAGACCAACAAGAGGATAATAAATTGTATAAGAGCAATTGATCAGAAAAAAATCAAATAAGCTTTATTTTCCAATTGTGCACACACAGACAAGCAACGTGTGTTGGTTACAGGAGCTCAGAATGAAAAAATACAGTTTAGACAAACACAGGAAATGGAAAAAAATCAATATATAGAATAAAAATAAAATACATCAGTGAAGAAAAAAATGTATATACATAAGAGGTAAGAGGGACAGTTAATTATATATATGCAAAGTATAACAAAACTGTGTATACTATGCTTTTTACAAATATACACGTAATTTACTTCATTATGCATAAACCGTATTGCATGCTCTGCACTAGAATATTGCACTTTCAAACATGTAGGTACTTTTGGATGTGATTAATATTCATGATGGAGATAGGCTGCCTAAAAAACTGTTCTATCAAAGTAATATTGAGGATGATAAGGGGAGTGGGTGATGGAGGTTCCACGTGAAGTTCACGGTCATCTCAAGGGGCATTCAGCATGTCATGACAGCAAGCAGCAGCCCATCCTCTGTGCACTCTCTCACACACAAACACGCGTGCACGCACGCACGCACATACAGACACGCCCACAGACAAACACACACACACACACACACGCCAACAGACAAACGCACGGAGGCACAGACACTCGCGCGGACACACACACGCCCACAGACAAACGCGCGGACACACACACACAAAAACACACAGACACGCCAACAGACACACGCCCACAGACACACGCCCACACACACACACACACGAAGATAACTTCCGGCTCACGCAAATCGAACAAATTAAATATCAAAATCGGTCGTGCCCCCTTTATTTCATTTCCTATTTTTGATCTGAGTATTAAATCAAAAGTACGAAAAATGACCCGTTATTTGTTTTTTGGTATTACATTTATAAACGAATAACTAAATAACAAACCGTTTTTAATTTTCCGATTTTGGAATCTCAATTGAATATGAAAAGAACGAATGATACACGGATTGTGTCACAATGTCTGGTAAATGTGTGGTATTTTTTAAATAAGGCAGAATCATACATTTGTATTGAACAAAAACACCTAAAAATTGTGTCTTTGTCTTTGTCTTCTCGTTTTTGAACACCACAACACCACTTTTTAACACATTTGCTGCTAAAATTCTAATCAAATGCTGAAACGTGCTCTGTGTGTTTTAGAATCACAGACGTGAGGTGGAGATGTTTGATGAGAATTTGGCTCACATCACTACGTGGCTCTATCAGACTGAGATTAGATTGGATGAGATGGAGAAGATGCCAGCTGAAGAGAGAGAGAGGATGATCAAGGTCACAACACACACACACACAAATGGACACTCAAACACACACCTGTGTAGTTTCAGACACACACAAAGAGACAGATGCACACACACAAATGGACACTTAAACACTCAAAGACACACTCACATAGTTGCAGAGGCACACACAAAGAGACAGACACACACAGATGCATACTCACCCACACACCCCAATGAACACTCAAACACACAAAGATGCACACACACAAATGGACACTCAAACACACAAAGACACACTCGCGTAGATGCAGACAAAACAAAAAGAGACATACACACTCAGATGCATACTCACTCACCCAAACACACACACACACACACACAAATGGATACTCAAACACACAAAGACACATTCGCGTAGATGCAGACGCACACCCAAAGTGACAGACACACACGGATGCACACTTAGACACATGCACACATAAATTAAATCAAACCACACGCACACAGACACAATCGCACACACACACACACACACACACACACAGACACACACTTGCAGAGACACAGATGCACACACACTCACACACACTGAACATTTTATTCCAAACAAAATAATTAAAAGCAACACTTCTAGTAGAAGCTGATAACAGCAATGCATGGGTTGAGAAATTAGTTTTAAGCAAAATATTCAATGACTTGAAATACTTATGCGCACATTTAATTGCTTATTGCTTCCTAAACTCTTTATAAGTCACTTTGAATAAAAGCGTCAGCTAAATGACTTAATGTAAATGTAATATCATAAACTGAGTTCAATCACAGCTCTTATCTGGCTTTTCACAAGTTCCACGAGTTAGGATGCACACGATTTTATCAGTCTGCTGAGAAATGTGTTAACAACATTCCATTATTTGATAGTGTTATAAGATATCACTTTATTTATCTCCAGCTTGTTGATTGTGACATCACTGTCTTCAACTTCACACAGCCCTGAACAGATATAAAAACAAAACTGACCGATGGCTCTCCTTCCAGTGGATCTTGTCGCTGACAGATGCCTGACTGTGTTTGTGTGTCTGTGTTAGGCCGTGTTGTGTGAGTTGGAGGGGATGAACGTGCGTGTGGACAGTGCCCGTGATCAGGCGGTCATTCTGATGACCGATCGAGGGCCGACCTGCAGAGAACTGGTGGAGCCCAAACTGGCTGATCTCAACCGCAACTTCCACAAGGTGGCGCAGCACATCAACTCTTCTCAGGTAAAACACCAGTGCCAAACTGTATTCAGCTGGGTCAGTGTGTGTGTCAGGACTCAGTGTGTGTGTGTTGTGTACAGGTGTCTGCCGGGCTGGATGTCAGACAGGAGACAGTGCCACCGCAGCAGGAAGTGTTAGATAGTTCTGCCGCTCCTCTCTCCTCACCACTACAGCTGTTTGAATCTGACCTACAAACTGCTCTCAGAGTGCTGGACAAACACGACCGTGCACACACACCTGATGATGAGAAGGTGCACACAAAAACACACACAAAAAAACGCATATTTTCAAGGTTTAGTTTGATTTATAAGCGGTTTATATCATAGGAACCAAAAAGTGTCCCCAAGGAGGAAAGAATGACTGGTATTACTATCTTTGTAGACACATTTGGTCCCCATGCTTTCTGGGGACATTCCAAAGACTTCCATTAATTTTATATCAGGTTTATGATCTGTTAGTTTTCGGGCTGTCAGATCAATTAATCGTGACTAACTGATTTAAAAATAAATGTTTGTGTTCAAATAATATGTGTATGTATAAATAAATGCACACACATATATAACAAATATTCAAATAAATATAAATAATAAATTTAAACTTAAATATTATATAAATCATGTACTGTATAAATATACTACATTTCAAATATTAACATGTATGTTTTTGTATTTATGTAAACATAAAAATATATACACAACATACTCCCATATATTATATAAATGGTAACATATTATCCAAATAATAGATATTATGTTAATAAATATTTATTTGAGTTTTAAAAAGATTAAATAACATCACATGAGTAGCAAGTAAGTTTCAATCATCAATTGATAATACACCATTATGCCTTAAACAATGATAAATTAGAGATTCTGTATTTTTCAAAATAATGAACCACTTGAAATAATTGTACCTAGTGCTTCATTTGTAAATTCCGAGGTGCCAGATTAAGGGGGAGTGGCAGATCCAGCAAGTTAGTGGGGCAAAGTAACGGAATGTGCAATCTCAGGGGCTTTCTATGTAACTATTTAGATGTTTTGAAAATGCGCATAGAAAGCCTAAATGGAAAAGGACGTACAAAGATAATCTCAGAATTATCAAAGAAACTTAACAAGATTTTATCTTGAGTTTACCTTCGTTAAAATGCGTGTTAAGGTGAACGAAACAGTTTATTGTAACAATGATGATGTTGTGAATATTTGTATATGTTAACAAATATATCACAACCCTCAACATTTGTGTAGAATTCAGAAGTTTAACGTTAAACTTTAGGCCCATTAAGCATTTAATCAACCGTTAACCGTATTTCATCAGTTCTTCACAGCATTTGTCAAACAACAAATATCTCTCTATGAAGTGTCCATCATGACAAGTTCCCTTCAATAAACAATGCGAAATATGCGAACCAAATAAATATACGCGGAATATTTGAAATTTAACAGATCAATAAAACGAAAGAGAAAAAGCGCCTACTATATGCTGATGAGTTTGGTTTAGTTTGTGAGGTGCAGCGCTCCACAAATAAGTTCAAGGAAAGGAGATGACACAGCGCATCCTGTAAGATTTCTTTATTTTGCAAAAGCACACTATACTGCAAGTGTGCACACAACCAAAACTAACTAGCTTTGCATTATCTAATGATTAAGTCATATCGGTGACCATAAATCATAAATCACGGAGTTTATAAGTTGTTTCTATATAAACAATATTTCAGCATCTCAAACTTGACAGCCTGTTCATTACCAAAATTAAATAGTTATTGTCATTATAATTATTACATGTGGTTTTTAATAAAATATATGCGTGCAACAAGTCAGCACAAATGTTTTCCATTAGCGCTTGAGGAAGGGGATCTGCCAAATGAGATGCCGGCTTTTTCCGGCACAAATTAAGCCGTGGTTGAACCCATTCAAAGATAAACAACATGTGTGTGTCACGTGTTTGTTGTAGTTGGATGAGGAGAAAGCTCACATTGAGGAGGTGTTGAGAAGAGGAGAGGAGGTGCTGCTGTCGGTTTCTGATGATGATAGAAAGGAGGACATCTGCCGGAAACTCGTAGTGCTAAAGACACAGTACAAGGTGTTTACACACAAGCTTTGTTTAATCCATCTTTTAGCTATGTGTATGGCTAATTTATCAATACTGAACTTTCAAAACTCCTCAAGCTTGTAAATTACCACTGACTTCCTGTTCAAATATGACCTCTTATTGTTCCTGCATCCCCATTAGCATAACACTGTGTCAGCAGTGCAAAGGTCAGAAACACAAACTCCCTATAATGCATTGTAAGTCGCTTTGGCGAAAGTGTTTGCCAGATGCATCATTTAAATATAAATGTAAAGATATACATGTTTATGAAAAAGTTGGCGTGTCTTTCTCTCTCTGTAGGGGCTGTGTATCTCTAGAATGGTTGTTGAATCTACGGTCGACTCGTCCTCTTCACAGAGATCAGAATCATCCCCTTCTCCTTTGGATAGGAGGAGCACGGCTCCGTCTCCATCTGACTATCTGCTGGACATTAATAAAGTTCTGCTGGCCATGGCCGACATCGAGCTGCTGCTGAACTCCTCCGAGCTGAGCGGAGGACTTTTTGAGGATTTCTCCTGTCAGGAGGACACACTCAGGGTTAGATGAACAGACAGAGACGCTCCTACATTACTGATATCAGTATACTACAGCATACAACACTACTTCAAACGCTTAATAATTTGTGTGAAATGCTTCACATGAAATCTCATTTAAAATCTTTTTATATTGTGTATGCTCATATGAAGTTATTTTGTGAACAAAAATAGAATAGTTCCAACAAAAAAAACATAATAAGAGTCAAGAACAGATGTGACCAGATGTATTATTCTAAATGTCTTATTCTGTCAACCGACAGGTCAGTTAGTAAAGCTGAATAGTATTCTTTGTTTAGCTTTTAGAATTTTTGTTTTAGTATTAATAATTATGTAAATAATATAAAATATAAAAACTATAATATAAAATTTTAGAATATGTGTACCACATTATACTAAACTAATATGTACACTACTTATTTATTATTTACACTTTACCTTATAACATACAGTATATTTCAGTGGTTCTCAAACCTTTTCGTTGTAAAGCCCCTTTTTGTAGAATTTTATTTTAATCTGGGACAAGTCTTTAGCCTTGTCTCTGAAACAGGGGCTTATATTCTTAAACTTTCAATTTAGATCAAAGCAAAAACATTTTCAGTTTATACAATGCTGGAACAACTTATTTCATGAATGTTTGATTGAAACCTATGATAAATTTCTAGATTTCATAAAATGCCACAAAATCTTTGGCATCCCGGATCCATAATGGGGTTCCCCATGGTGCTTCCACCCCCAGTTTCAGAACTGGTATATTGTAAATATTGGTGCATTTCAATTTTATATATTGAGATGCTTTCTCTAAAGCTTCTTTCCAAAGTGAAATGTGTTTTACCTATGACCTGTCAAAAGTTTTTGGACACTTACTTATTTAGGGTTCATATTTTTCCACATTTTAGATACTAATAAACTCATCAAAAGTATGAAATTAAACAAAGGGAACTATGGGAATTCAGTTTTTTATCATCTTCAGTTTAGCAGAATTATTTTTGCGATTTTATCAAGCAGCTTCTTGAGATCCCACACTCAGATACTTTTTAACATTAAACATTAAAGAAAATCCCATCTATTCTGAGCTCTTATTGGCTCTCCTTTCTTAATTTTTATTCAAAGTCATCCATTTTCAAAACATTATAATAAAATAAAATGTTTGTTTTGTCATAAAAAAAAACATGTATGTTGCCAAAATTATATTTTTGTCTTATAAACAAATTTTTGACATTTCAACATAATGAGAAACATTTTACTCAAGTGGCCAACAACTTTTGACCGGTAGTGTACATTTGGCCTATAAAACACATATAAGTGACGTTTCTGAATGGATTTCTGTTTTCACAGTTCTTTAAGTCATTTTCTTGCAAAAATAGAAACTTGTTTCTTGTTTTTCATTTCTGGTCAATAGTAACATCTTTTTTTTTTACTTCACACCGACCCTAAATCATTGATATCAGAAGAGAAATGTAAATGTTATTGTGTTTTTGTTCAAACATATCTTTGCTCCCCCGTTCATGTTCATACAGCCGTCTTGCCCTCTGCATTATGTTGGCTTTGTTGACGTGTTGTCTTTAATCATGAGAATCGTAACTGTAATCATGATTATTTATTAAATTAGAGGGTGCGGATCTTAGTGTCTGACGGAGATAATAATCTTTAAGCAGGCCATATATCATAAAGGCCGTTCTTTAAATTGAATTCAGACAACCCAATTGATAAAGTTGTACAAATAAACTCATTCATTCTGTTGTATAGTATCGTTTAAATTGTATTATTTATGGTGTTTACAGTGTACCGGTTTAACTTCTCTCTGTGTTTGTAGAGTATAAAGGAGAATCTGGAGCAGTTCGGTGAGAAGGTTGAGATGATTCATGAGCGTCAGCCAGATGTGATTGTGGAAGCTTCCAGACAAGAAATGACACGGATCTCAGAATCTCTGACACAGCTGAACTCAGAGTGGGACAGAGTCAACCGCATGTTCAGTCAGAGGAAAGGGTGAGGCTCAACGAGTACCATGATTCGCGCCGTTCTATGCTAGTGGCCTCTCCTTCTGGCTCATATGTTAGCGTTGTTGTATATGTGCTATGTAAAGTTTATATTTTCTTTATTAAGGTTTATCAGCTCTATTCTGTTGATGTTGAAGAGAACGTCATATAGATTGTTTTTCGATGTGTGTGTCTCTAGGTGTTTCGATCAAGCTGTCGAGCAGTGGAGGCAGTTTCATGGTGACATGAACGATCTTTCACAGTGGTTGAGCGACACTGAACAGGTCCTGGCCGACGGAACAGGACCCAACGGAGAACTAGATGCACATTGCGCCCGTGCACAGCAACAGGTTAGACACAGGGTCAGAGGTAACAGACCTACTGAAGGTTATCGTGGGTTATTCTACAATTGGCTCTGTTACTTGTTTTGTTGTCCATTCTCCTGCTTGTAAAATAATGTTTATTTACACATCATTGTCGACTGCCCTGTGTGCATGAAAAATGATTGACAGACATAGATCCGCCTGTTAGATTTTCTACCGTTCGCAGGCCGCAGTCAGAGTTCTTTAAACCGTCCTGAAGCTGTCACAGAGACAGGTGCGATTACTCAGAACACCTGTTACACTGCTATCTGTCTGTACATCAGCATCCCCCAAAAATCACTTATATCTCTTTTAATGGAGTTCAGAGATTTCCCCAGACAGGTGATAATTTGTTTTCAACAACCTAAAACAAGCCTACTTCTAACTTCAGAAAAGCAAGCGTTCATGCAGAAACAGTTGTTATCGTTATTATCTCGGTTTGTTTGATAAGACAAACAAAGACATTTTTTGCCCTGCACTTAACCTCAAACTCAAAAGATGTATGTGTTCATCAGACCCATGGTTAGGTCGGGCTGAAAGCTTTCCAGAGGTGTGCGTTTGTGTTTAATTGCCTTCAGATGTTAGCGCTGTGTGTGTGTAATGTCTGAATGAGGGAGAGATGAATGTGAAATTGTTCTCAAATACAAATTAAGGTCGAACTAATTTGCTGGACTCATTTGCATATGAAGAGACGTGGGGACTCGCTGTCCTTTCAATTTAGTGTGTTAGACACACTCACAGGTCAACTGTCCATTAACCCCCTGTCTGTGTGTGCGTTTGTAGGATCTGGAGGAGGGTCTGGCGTCTCATCAGTCTGTTGTGGCGATGTTGAGTCGCTCTGGACAGCACATCATCGGCAAGTTGTCTTCACCTGACTGCGTGTTACTTCAGGAGAAGCTGGATGCTTTGAGATATCGCTGGATAAATGTCCAGAGACAAGTGTCTGACCGCCAGCGCAGGTCACCATGACAACAACACACCCACCGCAACACTAACCAATGCATATGTGTTTGTTTTCAAGAGTAAATGTTTTGTGATGTTTAAGGTCCTACTTTGGTTTGTGGAGTGTCCAACAACAAGTTTAAGCACATACACGGTGTAAAAACACTTATATTTTCTACTAATAGGCAGTTACTGTTACCTTACGTTTTGACTGACTCGCAAACGATTCGTTCGGCGTTTCATATTTCCAATCCCCTTCTTTCTGATCTGATTGGTCAGATGGTCTAGTCTGGTGTAGTTGGTCTACCGGGTGCAGTGTCGCTTTTAAATGTGGGCGAGCATTACACAGAGTCACGCAAATCTGACCCGGAATTGAAATTAGATGACTCGTTCACCTGATTCAGAATCAAATCCTTTTTCCCCAAGCCAATAACTTTGTTATTCGTTCAATTTAGAACTTGGCAGACTGCTAACACCTCACACACAGCAACAATATGAATTCATGAAAGGGTCATTTTCAGGACACTGTAATAGTCATTCTTTAACGTGTGTTATACTTCCACATAAAAAGATGTGTCACTTAAGTATTTACTATGGAAAACTGTAGTTTTTTATGTTGTGTACTGTAGTTTATTCTATTATTTCATGTTATAAATTGATTTGTTATTTTGTAATTGACATTATTTTGTAGTATTAACTATAGTGAACTGTAGTAAATACTGTACTGTAGTATACTTATGACTGACACACTACATATTTACTATGGTTCGTTCAGGCCTAATTTTTATAACTTGCAAATAACCTGTAGAGAACATTCCCTTAAATAACCTTCATGGGATGTTCGGTATAGGTTCTCTATTGGTTGTAACAAAAAACCTTCGTCCAACATACTGGGAACAAAAAATCTAGAGATAATGTTCCTAGAACGCTCTTATTTGGTTCTCAAAAAACAACGTCACGCAAACTATTGGAAAACTTTAAAGGAACGTTCAGTGTTGGCTGGGATAGTAAATACAACAGTATGATTAACGGCTGTTGTTTTGCTTGCGCAGGTTGATGTGTGAAGATCCAGCTGTGGTGGAGGTGAATCAGAGGACCGCCGGTCTGGCTCAGTGGCTGGAACAGACGGAGGTCGCCGTAGCGACATTGCCCGTGTCCACCACTGACACGAGCCTCAAAGAGCTCAAGGTTTGACAAGCATGTCACAGACCACCGCATGTTAGTGTTTGGGAAACTGCTTTAAATATGCTTGCCGTGATATAAGATAAATAAAGTTCAAGCACGATTTCAAGTGACAACATTAAAACAGATACATAAAATGCAACTTATTAACAAAAATGTATAAAATCAGTATCCACAAAAGGAAGAAATGAATGATGATATGTTTTATTCAGGTAATATTCCTGAAGCTGTAAATAAATTATTTTTGAAGCAGTTGATTTAAACAAATAGTTTGAACAAACAGATTTTCTTAAATAAATGTGTGTGTTTGTGTGTTAATATTGAGGTGCGATTGATTATGACCTTGGTTCTGTACAGCTGCTCAATACACAAACAAAATGTTGACGCACTACTAGTTGGAAAGCATATCTTGTTACTGGAAAGGGACGTTATTTTAAAAACAGACGATCTGATGTCACACTACTGAAATGTACATTAATATTAAAAAAAAAGTTTTGTGATCATGGCAAACACCGCACACTTGATCCGTCTGCGTCTCTCAGGGCCTGATGGAGGAGATGGATGTTCAGAAGGAGACTTTATCCTGGCTGAATAAGAGCGGCTCTCACATCCTGTCTAACTCCAGTCTGACTGCTCACGACCGAGACGCTCACGTCAATAAACTACGCCAGATAAATATCAGCTGGAGTCAAGTATGCCCGTCTGTGTCTCTGTCTGTCTATTTCTTTATTTCTCCGTCTGTTTGTCCATCTTCTCGTCTACCTGTCTCTCTGGCCGTTTGCCTGTCTGCCCTATTTATCCAGTTTTCTATTTGTTTATCTGGATGTGTGTGTGATTCAATTGTATGGTCGCAAATTCAATGCACATCAAATTTCGTCAAGTAAATAAAGAATGGCTCAGGATTCATTACATAATGAATTCACCTAAAGCATTTTAAACAGAAAGAATATGTATTCTGTAGTCAGTCCCGCTTCACGAGAATGTCATGATGAAAACAAACATGTCGTTGTGTGTGTGTGTCTATAGGTGAGCCATGAATTGCTTGATAAGGTGCGTGAGGTGGAGGGCTGTCTGCAGGCACACGCACAGGTCCAGGACGAGAGCAGACTGATGTCACACGGTCATTTCCAGGAGCGCATGAGCAGCCTGAGTGACTGGGTGTACAGCACCAGTCAGTCCCTGATCGATGTCACACCCACTGAGAGACAGGTCTGGCATTCTGACATCAGTCCTTAACTAACACGCGCACTTTGTAGAGTTGGGTTAAAATAATTATTTAATCATTTATGAACGTTCAGTACGTTTTGTCAGTGGAAGACTTAGGAGCAGTTTCGAAGAATGTTCAAGCTTTAGTTTTAGATTGTGATCTTTAATTTGATTCTCAAAATAAGAACCATGCTATGTTTGCGTGTGTGTAGGTTCTGGAAAGATCCATGCATGAGCAGAAGAGAGAGCTTGAGGAGCTCTTGTCTTACTCGATTGAACTCCAGAGGAAACAGATGCTTTCACCACAGGAAAAGGTTTCTCTCAACAACAACTTTACAGACAAATGCACCTGTTTGCATCCGTATTGTCCATCTTTATTTAAATGCTTACATGCCATTATAAGCAAAACTAAAGAATGTCTGTCAAGATGCACTTTAGTGAAATTCTAGTCTTAAAAGAGTAATTCTGGTGACCTGTTTCATTCTTAAACGTTTGCTTTAAGGTCCCTGGTAATGTACATGCACATGCGGCCATGAGCATACACGTACTACAAAAAATGTGTTTTTGTGTATGTAGGGTAAAATTGAACAGCTAGCTGCAGATTGGAAAGCTCTGGACATCAGATTACAGGAGACGCCAACACAGCCTCTGTCGCCATGGACACAACAGGTCGCCCAGCAACATTTCACAGGTGTGTGCAGGTTAAACAGACACTCTGAGACACACATACACATTCTGGCTGTACGGAAGTGGCAAACATGCCTTGTTTTGCCTGTATCACAGCGAACGTGCCGTCTGCAGTTCACATGGTCAGCGTGATGAGCGAGGAGCGTCATCACGGCTCGGAGCTGGTGGGTCCGACTGATCTCAACCAGACTGCTACAGAGCTGGCAGACTGGCTTCTCCTTATCCACCAGATGCTCAAATCCAACATCGTCACGGTGGGAGACAAAGACGAGATCCACACCACCATCAACCGCCTGCAGGTCAGAAAGCGAGCAGAATGTAGAAAGCGGATGTGTTTGTGCCATTGGGTGTCTAATGTACTCGATTAACAAATCCTGTGAGTCTGACAGAAAGGCTTTGTCGAGCTACATTCAAGACTGAGGGTTACTGGAGCGATTTAGAAAAAAATAGTTGTGAACATGACAAATGTCCATTACCTCTAGGGATTAATACAAATTGACATTGACCCCAACTCAGTTCCTGTGTTTGGAGTAATTCACGACTAAATGATGAAACTTTAATAGCCATCGAATGGAAAATACTTGTGAAGTGTTAAAAGAAGGGGATTAACCAATAATTATTGAATGATAATAATGTTAAATAATTGGCTTTTCCCCTGTTTATTTAATATGTGCCCTTTGTGTCTAGGTGACTAAAGGCGATCTGGAGCAGAGGCATCCTCAGCTGGAGGACATCATCACTCTGGCTCAAAACATCAAGAACAAAACCTCCAACCTTGATGTGCGAACCTCCATTTCTGAGAAATGTGAGCATGTTCATCATCATCATCATCATCATTGTTTTTGGTCATATAGGGATAGTTGACCCAAAAATAAAAACCCATTTACTGTATAAGTTCCATATGTTTCTGTTCAAAACAAAGTTTCTGGTTCTGTTAAGACTGTGGGAAACCAAGCTGTGGGGCACTATTGACTACTCTAGTAGGTTTTTCTCTGTACTATTGTGGTCATTATTGCCCGAGAACTGTTTGGTTAAAATCATTCTTCAAAATATCTTTTTTATCATTTATACAGGTTCAGAACAACTTGAGAGATAACAAATGATGAAGGAATTGTAATTTTTGAGAGAACTGTGTCTTTAAGGCCTACTTATACCAATAAGAAGAACTAAAGTTGCATCCAAACCGACACACGATAATGTTTATAATGTTCTGAGCTCACATGCACAGTTTCACATTTTAAATGCTTGAGTCTTTTAAATACGAATAGATTTTGATTTGCTGTCAATATCTTGAAAAACAAAACACTGGAAGTGATCCACACAATATTGTTCTTCTATATTGTCATCTTTATAGATGTGGTGTGGACCGTTCTATACTCTTAAATGTAGAAATTTGCCTTTATAGTTTTGTTTTAGCTCTTGGTCTCAACGCGGTTTTAATCTTTGCCTTAATATTGGTTTTATTTTTAAACTAAGCTTAAATACTATTATTGTTCTTGGTCAATTTATCGTGTCTTAATTTCAGCCTTCATTTAATTTTAGGCTTTAAAGCTAAAATACACTACAAGACTTTTGCTCAGATTTTGCCCAGATTTTCAGTATGGACTTGTTGTAGAAAGTCTGTGCCAGTCTGCCGATTTGATCAGTTTGATCTTTTAGTGTATTCCAGCAATTAGTTAACATTGCTCTTATTCTTGCATTATTCTGTTGACACAACATGTTTTACCGTCTTTTATACGACGGTGCTGTATAATGCTTCAATCTGATTCTATGGGTATGCATTAACTTTCAGTAAATGCACACCTTTGAAGGTGCTCCAGGTCTGCTGACCATATTACAGTTCCATATTACTTCGCCAAGTTTAAACAACAGAAAGGTTATAGTGTAGCCTAAAGGTCATCACCTCACATAGCACCCTGCTCTTGATCTGATGTTTATAATGTCAAACTTTACTGTTAATGGAAACGCGTGCACAGTTTTGTTTCGATAAACAAAACATTTCAAAAGCAATATAGAAATACAGATACTGAAATCAAATAAATAAAATCACTAAATAGTAAAACAAAATGAATGAATAAACACGGATTGCCTTCTGGTTTGTTTTCCTCTTCATGCTGCTTATAACTGATAACAAATATATTTTGATAGGCCTACTCTCTCTAAACGCTTGAAATGAGACGCGCAAGAAAGTAGTCAATCAACAGCATTTTAAAGACGATATCATGACAAACATTGAAATTAAACATTTGAACAATGCCCTGTGGTGTGGTAACAGTGGTATATCGGAATAATTGACTCTTGTCAGTTCAATTAATTGAAAGTTAATGCACCAGCTCGGGTTGTGTGTAAAGCCATGACACTTGTGCTTCATAAACAGGATTTTGTGTATGTTATTTGTATTAGTCATCTTTGGCTGCAGTCTTTATTCTGAATTGTATCTGCATTTCATGAATCTTTTCCCAGTAACTGCCCCTTTAGATTATTGATATTAGGTTTATTATTTCAATTATGTTATTCAGTTCAATTGTTGTCAGTTCAAGTGTGTTTTTTCATACCGGCAGTCCAGAGTGCTTTGATAAATAGGCATTTCAAATTCTATTCTATATTTAAAGAAGTGAAAACAACTTGATGAAACGTCTGCTGCTGATTTGTCAGACTTTATTTTTGTAAACAGTAAATAACATGTTTACAGTTAGAGGAACCATTTTAATGAATGAGAGCATGGACAACATCTGTTCTGAAGGAAAGTGACATTCATTTATTTTTCCTGCTTTGTGTCCAGTGGAGAAGGTCCGCAGCCAATGGGACAGCACACAGAACGGCGTGGAGGCACGGCTTCAACAGCTCGATCGCATGATCGGCCACAGCGACCAATGGGAGGAGCTGAGACGGAAGGCGAAGGCTCTGATTGGTCAAAGCGAGACGCGTTTGCATAACTTGTTGCAGCTGAGCAGAGAGCCGCTCACGAAACAGATCAGCGACAACAAGGTGAGACCTTTGAAAGATCTGAGGTCACATTAACACATGATTTTGTTCCACTTGTGTTTACATAGACTGCTGTAAATAAACTTGATATTGTTATAGTTTTTTGTATTGTAAATCATTTAATACACTTTTTTGTTTGTAGTTTTTGAGTAAATGTTAGTTACATTTGTGAACGATTTAACATGCTTTCGTCATTTTAAATTGCTTTATAGGTTTAATCTACTTTAATTTTAGTTCTAGGTTTCATTTAGTCTTTATTTATTTCCATTTATTCATTTTAGTGCTATAACTATATTTTTATTTAATAATGGCCAAGACAACATTTCCATGAAAAATTGTGCTTGAAGCTGTCAGTTTGGGCAACACAAACACTACTGAAACTGACCCGTGGGGGGTGCTAGAGTCACAATTTCATTCACTCACTGTTTTGTTACATATTTCTGTTGTACATTATTTGAGGAAATTGCTTTTTTCATGGAAATACGTTCTATCCTCAGTTTTAGCATCGATTTGTCTTGATTGTTTTTTAAGGGCCAGCCGTTTCAACCCCTAAATCCTGGCTCATTTTAAAATGCCTTCTGTGTTTGCAACAGACGCTAAACACCTAACACCTTTACCTGAAGTGACTCTATGTGCATTCTCATTATTGACCTTGTGTTGTGCTCTTTGAGATTGCGTCTGTATTTATCGATCTGTTACTTGCTCTTCAGGCGTTTCTGCAGGAGCTCTGTCGAGGAGAGGAAAGCGTGACTTCCTTCAATGACTTGTCCAATCAGTTGCTGCAGGAATATGCCTCTGATGACACGCGCAAGGTCAAAGAGGTCATGGATAAACTCAACAATTCCTGGAACAGCATCAATTGCAGGTTTATGTCTACACAAACTCATATATGCACACGCATGAATTCAACTGGTATACAAAAAAAATCTTTGAACTAAACAGTTACCATGGACACAAATATGTGACCTGTAAATATTGCAGAGTCTTCGAAATATTTCGCAACACTTACTTTCACATTTAAAATAATACTTTAATAGACAGTAACTATCGATGGCTCTTTGTATAAAATTTATTAACAAATTAAACTAAATTTAAATTAAACTAATTAAATCAATGTATGACCTATTTTATTTATTTTAGTTTTACCTTTTTTTGTTTCTTTCATTTATGGTTTAAAAGTCAAATAAAATAACTAATGTACCCGATCTCACTGAAGAACCGTTTCGTTTTTGGATGAATTCGTATGATGTGAATCGTACAAAAACATATGATTATTAGAACAAAATAAGCAAGAATGAAGCCCCACCCCTAAATGTAATGTCATACTAAAACGAACAAATGATGTACGAAATAAATGAATTATCCACCTGTTAAATAGCTGCAAACTGCCAAAAGATTGTGTTCTTGTTATTTCCAAGTTAATAGTGGACCCGACCAAAAGAGAAAGATGAAAATTTCCATTAATCATATAGATCCCTCCCGCTGTCTTCTTCAGTGACTTTGTGCATGTCATCACCTAAGATAAATGTTTTACTCCTTCCTTGACGATCACAAAACCATAACATTTAGTACCCACAGCTGTCCGACACGCCGTCCTAAAGACGCTTTCTGACACGTGTATTGATGAATGAATCTGAGCTGAAAGTGTTGTTTATAACTCTGTGTTAATCTGGTTTTGGTTATCAGGGCGTCGGACCGCCAAACAGCCTTGGATTCGGATTTAAAGACTCTACAGGCATCTCTTCGAGAGTTAGAGTCTTTCCTTAAATGGCTGCAGGAAGCGGAGACCACCGTTAATGTGTTGTCCGATGCTGCCCAGAGGGAGGAGCTGTCC
Source organism: Triplophysa tibetana (assembly GCA_008369825.1). NCBI lineage: Eukaryota > Metazoa > Chordata > Actinopteri > Cypriniformes > Nemacheilidae > Triplophysa > Triplophysa tibetana. The sequence goes on from CM017912.1 coordinate 7,498,922, forward strand.
CAGGACTCCGCCCACATCAAGGAACTGAAAGGTCAACTCACGGTAAGTGCTTAGTTTACAGCTAATCTCAAGTAGCCAGGCATTTGATTGTTTGCGTTAAAGCTGGTTTACCTTGAAGGATTATCCGACCAGGAGCCGGCAAAAGTTTTTAGTAACGATTCACAAAGAAAATACATTCAGGCTTTGTTATAAAGGACTTTGAGTCTTTGGAGACTCTAAAAAGATGAGTACTGATTTTTTTTTAATGAAACACTCAAAAGCAAAGCAGAAAGTTTAGCTTTGATCCCCAATAACTAGTTTACTTGCAATTTTACTTCAATAAAGATTTTACAGACTTAATTATTGTTTACACGCCAGACCCCTAGAAGTTTTGTAATGCCAGCCAATCAGAAAGAAGCTTGTCATATTCAGCTAGCGCTAGCTATTTTGGGGTAAGGTGTAGCTTTCCGTCTGAAGGCGTGCCGTCTGGCGCTGAGACTAATCTGGGACATGCGATGACTCAAGTGTGTGTGCACGATATTCAATTATGTGACAGTCAGTCCTCATTAGTTTCCCTGTCAGCTACAGCACAGCATACAAGTAATCAAGGTGTAGATCGGTTCTGTTGAGAAAGAGCGGCTCTCTCTTTCCTTCGTTCTTTCCTTCGGAGATCTTTGTCTCGGCTTGTCCTGTGAGATTTATACTCCCAGTTTGAGCTTTTTATCTGCTGTCCCCTCTAATCACAACTGGGCTGAGTATGTCTCAGTCTCTGACTGTCTGCTGTAAGAGTCATCCTGGAAACCTGGACCCAAAACATTTGCGTCCCGATGCGTAAAGTGCGCAACAGTAGAATATATGTTATTCTGTGTACTTATTTAAGAAACACTGGATAAAAATTGCAATTGGGAGTGCCAACAACCGGTAAAATCATGTGCTTCTCGTGAACGTAAAGACAAGTGTAAAGATCAAATTGTCAAAACGATTGTAAAACACTGACAGCCAAGCAAAGTCCATTTCAATTTAAAGGGCTCACGCATTTGAACAGATGTGAAACTGCACCTCGCCAGCCTGGAATTAACATAACACCATCCGTGAATGCTAATATCATTAATTAACAGGCCTTTTCTCCATTGTTACCTTGTTTGCTTCTGTATCTATTTAACATGAAAAAATAAGGTCAGAACTGGATTGTGATTGGATTGGAATTAATGTCATCATTTGAGCATGTTTTTAATGTGCATTAAAAATGTCAAACTTTAGCATTCACGCTTCCCATAAACATAATGCTATTGTCCAAGGATATTTATGACTAATATAATTATGACATGGTTATTTTATACATAATCTTTCTTCATTTGCCCTGAAAATACTTTACTAATTAAATTAAGTTGCTTCAAGCCATTCAATTATCTATCATCATTTGATAGAATTCCCTTTAGTAAATTTCCCAAGTTTGTCCATTGAAAATGTCCAGATTTATAAAAAAGGCTTTGTGTTTTTTTGGAGTTACATAACAATTTTTTCAATTACTTTTATTTATTGCATTGCCTAAAGATCTCCCAGCGGATCTTAATGTCAACAGAAAAACCTGAGATGAACATGTAAACTAAACATGAAACCACAGTCCAAATGACATGATTCTGGATGCTAGTAATTCAGTTCATTGAATTCCAATATCCCTTGACTGCTAACAGCTCCCTAAAATAAGCCCTTTCACACAGTTTCATATTTGTGTTTTTCACATGGTAAGATATGCATTTTTTTATAAAAAAAGACACAATATTGGATTGAAAAGTTTTACATGAACATTCATTTTGTTGTTGTGTTGTTATCAAGGTAACATTCCAGTTATAAATTAACTGGCATTGATGCTGTTTTTATGTGTATGTCATCACACTTCAAGTGCTCTGAACTCCATAGCAAAATTGTGTTCACTTTCCAAAGAAATGTACTAAATGGACAAATTATGAGTATTAGTCTTTCACTGTGGTAGAATGCTTTTTTGAGACAGATTTTCATACTCCTTTTTGGCTTGTTTGTTTATTTTTTAGTAATTCCAGACATGCCATTTTGTCTGCGTTCATGTTTTTCAAGTCCGCGTTCAGTTTTACTGCTTTATTTACATGTAATGTCACAGTCAATGCAGATGACTGACTTGTTATGATCTCGGCCGACGTCTGTGTTTTGTTCGACGTCAGTGACAATGACATGAAAGAAAGGGACTTATAGATGTCTTTATAATGTCACTCTTGCTTCTGTGAATGCTTTTGCATTTCTCTCCCATCGAGAACCTCAAGCCTATTATTTCCATCACAATACAATTGAAAACATGAAAACATAAAAAAATATCTTTCTTTGTAATTGTCACAGTTTATATCTATCAAATATTGTTTTATTTTTTATGTTGCTATATTATGTTTTTTCATATATAATTTAAGTGCTTTTAACTTAAAAACAAATTGAGGCAACGTTTACATTTTTCATTTAGTTTGTTTTTCCAATCATTTTTGGTTCAATATTCGATTTGATTTCAATGAACAGAAACGTTCTTGAATTTTTTATTTCTGCAAACCATCTGCTGTAATCTGATGTATTGTTGATCTGAACCGTTTATTTAACTTACTAAAAATGAGGTCAGGGCTTGATTGGATTGTGAAGAGTTGCATGCCGGGGTTTAATGATGTCTTTAGTCTAATGTGCATTAAAAGCATTAGTTCACATTGATGTATTTGGCAGACGCTTTTATCCAAAGTGTATACACTGAGATTCGAACCAGTGACTTTTGCGCTGCGAGCGCAGTGATCTTCCAGTTCAAGTAAAGGAAGACCATAGGATTCGCTTCATTTGTTATGGACTGTAAACCATTGTTAATTACGGGTCATCATAAGCAACAACATTACCATTCTGATACTTTGCCGCTCTCCTCATGTCTTTGATGCGTCTCACTGCTCCATTTCTGTCCATCTCTCATGAGACGTGCTCTCTTTCAGTAAGTGTGTCACCCTCATTCATTCCCTTACTGAATTTTCTCTCTCTCTCCCGTCGTCTTGCTTTAGGGGCTCCACAGGAGTTTCTCCCGTCCGCTCCGTTGTCCCTTCCCCCTTCACTTTTCCCCCTCCCTTGGTCAGTGTGTTTCTTCAGTTTTGCCTTAACCTCTCTCCGGTACTCTTGTTTACGGCTGGCGAGCTCTCATTACCGCCGCGCTCCAGTCTCCTCATCTGAGCGCGAGTGAGTGTGTGTGCGGGACATGTTTGTCAGGGCTCGACGCATTTCTCTCGGCTGGTGGTGGGGGATATGCGAGCGTGTGTGAGCGTGTGGAGGAGAGGATGCGCGCTCTCAGACGCTGGCAGTCGTGTGCAGGCAGAGTTAAGATGATGGCTGTAGTTCGGACGTCTCTGCAGAAAGTGGTGGTCTTCTTACACAGGCTCCAGAGAATGGCCATATCATCACCGCGATACCAGAAACTATGCAAGGTCAGTGCCGTCCGGACCCTCGCCGTCGTGCTTTTAACCGTGCTGGGTTTGTTGGACTTTACTGTAGTTTGCTTTATCAGGATCAAGTTCAGGTTCATGGTAAATCCAAATAGTTTATTCATTCAATCATTTGTTTGCATTTGTTTGTTGTGCTAGCGCTGATTCTTGTTGTTTTTGATAAAATCCTATTCGTGGTATTGTGCTGTTCTTCATTTTGAATGAAGGACTGTTGAAGTTTATGTTTGTGTATTTGGAATGACAAACAAGTTGAACGTAATTGCAGATGTTGTTGAGGAAACGTGTACGAACCACATACAGTATGAGTGAGAATAAAAAGAAATGAATAAAAGGATGTTTATGTTTTTGAATAGTGTGTAAAGTTTGATGCGATATGTGAAGGGTTTGATGTTGTTTACTATTGAAGGGGAAGAAACATTTAAAAACGAGATGTTGTTGTGATGTTTAACAGCATATAAAAGACTGTTGAGTGATGAGTGATGCTGGTCCTCAATATGAACTCTTACCAGTCGTCTTTTGAACATGTGTGTGTGATAAAGATTAGGTAAAGCAACAGCTGTTTCCATATTCAGTATTTAGCTAAAATCTTCATAGGATTTACAACCACAAACACACATATTTCTCAGTCACGAACCGCTGAGAGACAAAACGCTTCTTGCACAATACCAAACTCATCTTTGTGTGTTTATTAAATGCGTTAGCACGTGGCAATGTGTTTGTTAGTGAGAGAGGCTGTGTGTCATTGTAAGATCCGTCCCCGTATCTGGGGTGTAAAGGGGTCATATTCACACACTTCTGTAGCATTTCATTTTTCATTTGATGTGCTCTTACAATGTTGGTCAAGATTTCTTCCACCAAGCGCGAGCATTCGCCAGCCTTAGAATTGACTGCCTGTTTTCTGATGCATCTCTACCTGTAAGACTAAGTGCGAATGACCTGTCTTGAGTAAAAAACTTACACGGACCAGCAAAGGTCAGACTGATGTTTATCAGGACAGGTCAAAGTGACGATTATCGAATAGCTGTTGATGGGCAAAAAGGGGTGGTCGTAAGTTAATGAGGTCATGGTTGTAGGTAGGATTTCTAAAGAAGCTTTTATTGTAGGTTGATGTATTTACATGATAATTCACTCACCCACATGTCACAAAAGCCATCCGTGTGTTTATTTCTTCTGTCGAAAACGAATTGAGGCTTTTGAGGAAAGCTTTCCAGGGTTCTTATGCTTATTATGTTTAAAAAGTATATATATATATTTTTTTCTTGGAATATGACCAATCGTTTCGCTAGATAACACCCTTATTCATCGGCTGGTGTCGTGTAGAGGCTTTAAGACTGAAATGAAACTGAAATTTGGACCTTAAAAGCCTGATTGTTTTCAACAGAAGAAATAAACTCACTGGCATGTTGTATGACATGTGGGAATTATCATGAAATTTAAATTTTATAGCTAACTGCTCTTTTAAGTGTGCTAGTCAAAGATGAAATGGTGAGGCAGAGGGAGTCTTTGGTCTCCGAGGGATTTGCTTTCGATTTGGTTTTAAAGCGATTCTTGATTTATGTGTCAGTTTTTCAGCAGCCGTGCAAGCTGGGGTAAGTGAAGACGACTCTGTGTCGAAAGATACCTGAAATCTGTCTACTCTGATCTGCTATCAGAAGCATCTGAGCCTTTTAGTGTAAATGCCACATCAAAGCGACTATAAACTTAGCGGTTGCGAACGGGTTCATGCCAATTTCTTTGTGATACATTGCATTGAAGAATCGGGATTTATGTGCAAATATGTTTTTAAAAACAGAATTCATGACCCAACATTGGCTGACTTTGGGAGGTTATACAGTAGAGCTTATTCAGCCTTTTGTCCTCGACTTTCAAACGTATCTGAAATCTCTCACCCATGTTCTTTTTACACATACGTGTTTAGTTTTTTATTTCAAACGTGTCCGCTTTGTCGTTTTTACATTGTCCCAATGGCAATTCATTTCTTTGTGAAGACGTTGTTTTTAACAGTTTTTTCAAAAGGACCTTTTTGCAAGTCATAATGGAAGTGAAACTCGTGAAAGGGCGCTTTTGACATGACTGTGTTTCACACTTGTACATAGACCAACAACAACTGAAAACATAGCGGATAACATTCTCAAAATAGTTTACCTTCAAAATGAACATTCTGTCATCATCTACTCACCCTATTTTCATTTTAAACCTGTGTGATTTTCTTTTCTCTGCGGAACACAAAAGAAGATATTTTGAAAAATGGGGTTATCCAAAACCCATTTGCCCCCATTGTGGACACAAAACCAATCCAGGTCAATGGTAACCAATGATTTACTGTTACATATTTTTCAAAATATCTTCTTTTGTGCTTCGCAGAAGAAAGAAAGTCACACAGGTTTGAAATGACAAGAGGCTCTCACGTACTGTAAATATGACAGAATTTATCATTTTTACACCACTAGTTAGGTCATCTCTGCGTCTACATCATAGACTGTTAAATTGCTACTGAAATGGGAGTACTCTTGGCAAGCCCTGACAGAAATCCGGGGTAGGAGTCACAGCCCCCAGGTCGAGAGACCCCACACTGGATTACAGACAATCCTAATGACGCCCTCGAGTTTTAACCCGATGCGACACTCGTCTGATTGGCTCGTTTATCCCGTATGTGAAATCCTTCATATAAGAAGCACAAACTCCGCAAGCATTTAACCTCTCCTGGGTCAACTCTCCCCTGAGGAAAAGAAGTTAGTCCTCGCTCGATTAAGCGGCCGTGAGCCAGATGGAGGCGGTGCGGTGATCGTTTAAGCGTTCCTGGGCGGCACCGCTGGCTATGCACCCTTGGGAAGGCATCAGTCATTCTGCACTCTGTTACTCTCCTCAGGGAGGAATCCATCTTTTGGAGATCGCCTGAGCCTCCCTGGGCCTGCTCCCCCGCACCGCCTCCATATGATTGTGATGAATTAGTCCTGCTTGGACTGAGCCACAAGTGTGTGCAGGTGTGATTGTGCGTCTGCCAATACAATTCAAGCCTTCATCTGCCTTCACATGCTTAGTTAATGGGGAAAATAAACAGTTATCTGTTATTAAACGAGTAGAATGCTTACCGTATCCTTATACACAATGAGCTTATAATGATTTATAACAATTGAGCTGTTCTAATAATATAAAGCTTGTATTTTTTAAGCACTAAATTAAAAAAAAAAAAATTTACATTTTAAGCTGTATATGTGTTCTTCTGATCATACATTTCGGCATACTGTATACAGTCAGATAAATTTACATCGACATAAACAATAAAAATTATAATTTTAAGACGGAACTTCAGAGATGAATCAAAGTAATGCTATTTTTTTCAAACACTCAAGGTTTCAGTAGAAATTGTGTCTTTATGCAGTATATAAGGTGAAAAATACTGTAACATAATATTATTCAACCGACTGAAGTGCAGCAGTTCTGGGGAAGTTGCTTGGTTACAGTTAGACCATTACCTTACTTATTCTCGCATTTACTCTTCATAGGAAATATAAAATGTTGCAGAAAGTGTGGCTGTTACCTGAAAAATGTCATGGACGTGCTCTTGTGTCTGTGACGGCTCAAGATTCTATAATCAGCAGGTTTGCTGGATTAGTGTTATGTTTCTTTTGAGATGTATCCTCGCTTTCTTATTTGAAGGAAGGGGGTGAGAAAGCTCCTAATTTAAGTTCCCGAAGATAAACTCTTACGGTTGTGGAACGACTTCAGGACTTAATAGTTCATGAATTTGAATTATTGTGTGAACTTACCCGTTAAGTCTGGTAAAACTTCATCGTGTGAACCAAACAAGTCAAAAAACAAAAGCAAAGTAGCGGGTTCAGCAGAAGTCCTGCAAGTTCTTTAAAGGTATTGCTTAATCCAGTGAAAACGTCAGCATAATTCCATCAGCAGACGTGCAGTTCTGACCCTCGGCTGCTCACCGCTGCTCCCGGGCGTGGTGACCCTGCCATGGGTTTGGAGGGTTGAAAAAAATCTTAGCTCTGTATACTGTGGAATGCTCTTTGAGACCAGTTTTTTTATTGCACTTATGCTTTTTGTTGTCTTTATGTTGTTCCAATTGCTTCCATTGTACATCTCAAGTCTATCTCAAGTCTATCTCAAGTCTATCTCAAGTCTATCTCAAGTCTATCTCAAGTCGCTTAACATCATTTCACAGACTTAAACTAGTCAAATTTTCCTCTTTCACAATACAAATCGGTCTTTCCATTGCCAGTGCGCACACACTCTCACTTGAAGCACATTTGCACTGTTGTCCATTACAAAGATGCTACATGAGTGTGTGTGCGTACGTGCGTGAGTTTGTGTGTGAGTGTGTGTGCGTGTCTGTGTCAGTGTGTGCGTTTGTTTGTTTGTGTTTGTGTCTGTGTGTGTGCGCGTGTCGGTGTATTTATATGTGTGTGTCTCTGCGTGTGTGTGCATGTGGTTGCGTTCGTGAATATAGATTGAAATGTATGCCTGAGTGAACAGACATCGAGATTTATCTGATTTTTTTGCCAGGTTATCAACATTTGCCACATTTTAGGAACAAGAGCTGCATGTTTGTGGCTATAAATCTCTCCTGACATCGCATGATATATTGTCTGTCCTTGGACTGAGATGTCTGGGAATTGTCTGGTCTGAAACATCATCTCCTCTCCTGGCCTGTAAAATATGTTGACAGCAATCACTTGATGTTGTTGTTGGTGTTTAATCTCCTCGTCTTTCCATCTGTGTGTAATTTTCTCAACCGGTGATCAATAAAGGTCTGTCTTGGACGTCTTCAAATACATACATGTTGCCTGGCCTCTCCCAAACTGATCGATATGGCCCACTCTCGCGAACAAAGACCCACATCTCCATTCATCTGTCTCTTTCACTGCAATCCTTCGCTCTGGGGTGGTAGTCAAAGCGTGACATAAAGGAATGATGGCTTCCCTCATCTCACTCGTTTGTTTCGCGGTTCTGTCCATGCTCTTTCATCATTCTGCCTCTTTCTACATGGCTCACGTCTCTCCACGTTTTCTCTCACTTCATTTGTGTCTTTCTCTGCTTTGGTCTCCTCACATCTTTTCTTGTCTTGTTTCGTTTGTTCTCATCTGGACTTTCTTGTTACGTTTTTGGTCTTTTCAACTGTTTTCCTAATTTTCGACTCTTCTCTCCTCCCCTCACATTCATATATCGTCATTTTACAATAACTCTGCTTGGACTTTCACATTCAAGGACGAAGTACTCTTCATCATTCAGGACCGATGCTTTTTTAAGAGCACAACATTCAAGAATTCCTGCCTTCAGGTGTGAGTCAGTGAAATGAGTCTGCATCCATCTCTACTCCGGCCAGCGCTTTCAGCTTTTGCTGCTGGACTGTCGGAGAATAAAATGGATAAAAAACACCCTGAAGATTCATTATTGGACCGCGAGTGTAGTGACTGTGGAGAAATATAGAGGCAGTGTTCTCCTGGGGACAGAACCAGGACTGAAATCACTAAAGACGGATAAATATCTTACTGGACCTGATCAATTATTAATAAACAAGAGAGAACAATGAAGAACGATATTGTACATATACATATATATATATATATATATATATATACAGTATATACGTATGTATATATATATATATAAAGGATCCCCTGTTGTTTGACGGGTACAGACTCGTTCCGCTGGGAATGAATGTCAGGACTGCTAAACAGATCGGCTCACAGCCGGGAATGACCTCTGTGTTCCGTCAACTTGCTTTCTTGTGGCTGTAGATCAGATATTGATTACATGTCCATCTGGTCTTACAACACTAAGCTTTTTAAGAGTTCTTCAGTTAAAATGAGCATGTTGGGGCTGATGTATCATTCACACACCTGTCAGGTTGTTAGTTTGGTCTCCAAAGCCTCATAAATCTGGGAGATTAAAAGCTTTGTTCAAAATGAATCAACTGTGTGACACTGTCACTGAGCCCAGGAAAAAGAGCGAGGTGCAGGAACTACTATAGTCTAATCTGGCTCTGTCAACCTTTAACACTGACTACCTGCTGCCTGTAAAGACTCCAGCTCAAACTCTTCTGACTTTAAACTTTAGTTTTGCTGACTCTGAATCAAACTTATTCTCATTATTCCATCTCAAAGTTTGCCTATGGAGACTCTGTTTCAAACTTCCTATTGCTCTTCCTCTTCTGATTGGTCTACGTCTGACTTCACCTCTGCTGACTATATTTCTCGCTCTACCTCTTGAGTCTATCTTTTGCTCTCGGTTTGACTGCTCTTTGTCTACTCACTCTGTTGACGGGTTGGCTGTGGTACACGGTTAACTGAATGAGCTGTTTCTATGCCGCTCACTGCACAGTGTAGACGCCGAGAGAATGGCCATCATCACGCTTGCGGGGAATTACTGGTGACATATTCGAACTCGGTGAAGCTAGTTTTTTCCATAAAAGTCACTAGATTAGGGCACCATGAAATCCAATTTATTTAATATTTTTTCCCCATCTGAAAATGCACTTTAGTGACTATCCATATTAGATGATATATGTACGGTTTGGCCGGAGCATCCGTTATCTCCTCCCCTTCAACTGTCAGTCCCAGTTACATTTTAAAATGCAACAGCAGTTTTTTTAACATCCAATCAAAATCTCAGAGGAAGACGAAAGCCATGCCCATTTTTCTCATTCGAAATTCCTTTTCATCTCGGAAATGCATCAAAATACGGAAATAAACGAATGCATCATCCAGTTCACGGGGACATTAATATGAACCAGCATCTCTACAGTGCATTTTCAGTTTTTTTGTCCTTTTTTACACATACTTAAATGTATGATTTTTTTTATTTGTCTACAACATTTGCTTTAATAAAGGAAATAATTTGATATCCTATATTGTTCATGTGTGTGTTAAAGTTCAGTTAAGCTAACCATACTTTTATTTTGATGTGTTGTCGCAAAGATCTTTAAGTGCATGTTTGACAGTAGCTTTACTCAAATGAAGCGGTGAAATGCTCCTGATATAAACTGTCAGAGCAGCTCTGGAGTTATGTTGACATCCCCATATAGTGAGATGCTGTAAACAGAAGGATCATGCGTGCAGTACAGAAAACCATTTGTATCATTCATTCAGAGACACGCAAAACAGACAGATTACATATTTAAACCGATCTGAATCACTAATGATGATATTTAAAGCACATATTTAATTTTATGAGCTGTTCGATTGTATTTTCAGCTTAAGAAGTTCTAAACTTGCAAGATTTCGTACCATCCGCATTATAAATCAAATTCCATTGTAATGCCTGGATTATGTGACTCCGTCCGCGTTTTCTGCATTGGTGAAATCATATGGCCCTAAATTTGACGCTATGTACCTTTTATGGAAAAACCTAAATGGGTTCTTAAAGTCGCTAATAAATAAGCAGCTAAATCAGCATAACTGATTTGTGTGTGCCCATGTGGGTGAGGCGGGAGCTCATGGCATGGCATGGCAGGAGGTGGTGGTGGCTATTAATGGCGGTTCACAAAGGTTTTGTCATCAATATAAATGATGCACAAATAAATAAATGTATGGGAAACACTGTATCTGCAACTCTACGTCTACTGACTCTGTTTCTTACTCCACCTATGATTGATCTTTATCTTAAGAAAGATGTCAAGGCAAGTTGAGATGGAGTCAAATCAAGAGCTTGGAGCACGCCGAACTTCCATGTCGCTCAGTGGGGCATCATGGGAGTACGCTGTCATAACTCTTCTCATTTTGCCCCTGTTTGACACCTAAAATATCTAGCGTCTCCACACACACACACACACACTTGTTTATGTCTTTGAATAGATCTGAAATCTGAGAGATGTATTTTGAATTGCGATTTTTCTCATGCTTAAACATTCCCACACAATCCACTTTCTCAAAACTTGTCACGGGAGTTCCACTCGAAGCGCCTGTGTGACAGCCCGTCTCTATTCTTTAGCCCTCCATGTCATTTTCCCTCTCCTGTTCGCACATTCATTAGGAAGACACTGTTATGCCCTGCGGTGTTGTTTGCTACCTCCATCTCTTTCTCTGCCATTCTCTCCATGGCAACTGTTTTAAACTTCCTGGAAAACTTTTTAATGGCAACAGCAGTATTTTGGAAGAGCAAAACAACCGATGATAATAATGCAGCTTCCTCTCGAACACGCAGATAAACCCACTCACAGACACACTCTCTCTGTCTAATCACTGAGAACGTTTGCTTTCACATAATCCATTCTACTTATTCACGGTCAGTTCGATAGTGTTTAGCTTCAAGGCGGAGAGCCAGACAAAAACAAGCTGATCGTTGATTAGATGTTGTTCGGCTGCAGTCTCTCTCAAGAAAACACACGCACGCACACACATGCACTTCTGTGGAGACACTGCTCTTTAACCTTCCATATGGGAGGGAATGACAACTCGACGTCCTAACCAGTGCGATGTGATCAAGTGACTGACACAATGTTGCTTTGTTTCCATTTCATCAAGGTTGTGTTGGGTAGTCCCGCCCACAGTGAGATCTCATTGGTCCAAAATCATCCTGTGCCACATATCTTTATAGACCATTACTCAGACGTGCGTGTCGGGACTTCAGTTAACTTCCAGTCTGTGTTTGGCAGGGGTCTAATAATATAATTATTTATATCATATTTACTTTATGTTAATAATAATTAACATTATTATTTGGTCACACTTCACATTAATGTGCTGTTTGTTAACAATTAGTTAATGCATTACTTAACCATGCTAACTATGAACAATACGTCTACAGCATTTAATAAAAAGAATTCTTTTAGATTTCAGCATTTACTAATACATTATCAAAATCAAATGTTGTTACAGTTCAGATTAGTTAATGCACCATGAATTAACATGAATAACTGTATTGACATGAACTAACATTAACAAGTAGGGATGCACAAATACCAATATCGGTGTCGGGCCCGATACTAAGCTCATGTACTTGTCCTCCTAAAATGCACCGATACCAAAGACCAATACCTCTTGTGACATAACTGACTGAAATGTATTCTGAATTTTGCTTTGAAAGTTTGTAAAAAGCACATACATAATACATACACATAATTATTTATTTTTACATGATGTTTTTAAGGTTGATTGTTTGTGATTATAAAGCTATTCTATTTACTAAGTCTCACTGTGTTGTGAAAATGTACAGTTATCGGTACAGGCATCGGTATCGGCGAATACCAGAAAACCAAAATCGGTACTCGTACTCAGTCTTCCTAAAAACAAGGTTTTTATGGCGCGAATACTTGTTTGTCTGTGTCTTTGGTGTGTTATAAGTTGCCCATGCATGTATTAGACACGAAAAATTGCAAAAATTAAAGTGTTGGAACAAAAGATGCATTCCATCTAAAAGCCTTTCTGAAACACCACGTGTAACCACACCCCCACAAATCTATATCAATTCATGGTATGATTTAACTGAGACCAAATGTATATGCAAGTAAGGTTGTTCCTGTTCCGTCATCCCTTGGCTGTGCGAGAACATGAGGCTTGTTGTTCTTGTTGCTGGTTTCCAGTAGCTCAGTGGTAAGAGCATTGCGTTAACAACGCAAGGTTGTGGGTTCGATCCCAGAGGATTGCACATACCTATGTATAAATGTATAGGATAATGCAATGTAAGTCGCTTTGGATAAAAGCGTCTACCAAATGCTTAAATGTAAATGTTCTGGCAAACATCCTCCGATGGCGCCTCCTCTGCGCCATGGCTTTCGTCACTGTCATTTGCCTTAAAAACAAGCCTCTGGTTCACGACCCCCATCAACTCCCATTCTACCACTTGGACGAAAAACGATACGTGATTTTTTCAATCAGTCATATTCACTCAGGATGCCTTGAGGTTGAGTAAAACTTGGGGAAATGTTGTTTCGTTTGTGAAATATCACTTGAACAGAGGGGAATGATCAAACACAGCTTGTTAAAACTTGATTGTGTCCACACCCATGATAAAAATGATTTCACACACAGCTAAATATTTCACAGAAGCTAAAATAGACTTATTAAAATGTGTTTGATCAGAGCAGGTCAAAGCACTGCACCATCCTCTTAGTAAATTGTACGGATATGATGGAGAAGTGAACTCATAATGGTTTTGTTACATCAAAAATGTTCCTCATTATTTTTTGACCTTTTCTTACTTTTTGATCCTTTAAAGTAATACATTCAGTTTTTTTCTTTTTACTTATTACTTTTTTTCTGTTGCTGTGCTTTAATGGTTTTGTGCAAAGACCATATTCTTATGCGAAGCCTGAATTACATTGTGACAGAACCACAAAATGCTGAAATGAGAGACTGTTAAGATTACAGACTACTTAAAACGAATTTATTGGTAATGTACAACCAGAAACTTTATAGATAATGTGCTCCAATATTCCTTTTTTTATGTGTGATGATGCTTGTGAAATGCACACAAAGACGACCCAGAGAAGAAGCTTCATTAAATTAGAATGCAGATGTCAGAAAGACTTCTGAGAATGCTGATATAATTTGTCGACACATTTGTAGACGTGGAGATATGAGATACTGAAGGCAGAATGATGACGGAGACCTCTAGGAATGTTTGTCAGGTGTCTGGTTGTGGTTTATTCCTGTCTGCGTGTTTCTCGGGAGGAGTCAAAAGTTTCAAGAAGAGACACATCTCGTCCCCTAATGAGGGAAGATCAAAGAGAACATCAGATGGCAGAATTAACTCGCATTCACCACTGATGTTTTTCTTTTACTCATTCGTTTCGTTCTCTAGATTGAAAACACATCCAAAGATCAGCTCTGTTTTTTATCATTTTGTCCTAATTATTCTGTGATAGGGCTCCATCCACCTGAATAGAATAAAACTGATGGCAGACAAAAGTATCAGGATGACTCTAACACGTCATTCATTTCCGTATAATGATAAAGGATTTTGTTACAAGTTAAAATGATTTGAGTACGCATTTAATTTGTGTTATGGAATATAGTTCAGACTGAAATGGTGTATTCAGTTGAAAATAATGTAGGGCAGGACTTGATCCGTTGAGATTTGATTGGACATTGAAAAGTGGGCTGTTATGGTAATGGTTCAGATTACCTTTGGCCACATACATGACTGCAGAAAAGATGTTTCAAATGGCAATGCATGTCAAGTTATTACATTTTGATTATGAATTATTGTGCAAAATGACTTTGTAGTATAGCACACATGGATGTGTCATTCTTAATATGCAATGAACATTTACACAATTAAATAAAGTACATAAGGTCAATTTTCAGATAATGAATTCATATTTATCCAGTGGGAAATGTCATTGCTGAGAGAGGTTTGTTCTTTTGAAGCTCAGGAGATGTAATTCATTTCTCAGATATGGTTTTTAAAGAGATAGTTCACCCAAAATTAAAAATTCTATTATATTTTCTTCACCCTCATGTCGTTTAAAGCCTGTATATGACTCTTTCTTGTGCAGAACACAATGTCTCAGGTTTTTTTTGTCTATACAATGGAGTAAATGGTGGTCAATGTTGTTTGGTTTTTACAACGTTCTTCAAAATATTTGAATCTGTAAAAAATCCTGGGGCATTAGTTAAATGCATAAAAATAGCATATATTTGATGTAACGTATAAGGTTTTCCTGTAAATTTGCAGTCTTTTTCTGTAATTTGTTGTTTTTTACATCTGTTAAAATACCCCACAAATAACCATAAATTTCCGGCAGATGGGGTGGCAGTAAACTACTGTAAAATAACAATTCTGTTATGTGAATTCATGTGTTTTTCATGTTTTCTTGTAAATGCGCAGTCTTTTCTTGTAATTTAACAGGTTTTAACAAATAAAAAAAGGTTTTATTACAGTATACGTGAACAATAACAGTACAATTTTGTGAAAAATGTGCAGTTTTCTTATGTGTTTTGCAAGAGAAAGGAAGTTATAAAGGTTTTAAACGCCATGAAGAAACAATGACAGAATTTTCATTTTTGGGTGAACTGTTCCTTTAAACGTCCAGTGTGTCATTTTTGAGAGATCTATTGATAGAAATGCAATATAATATACATAGCTTTGCCTTCAGAGGTGTATAAAGAGCTTACGCAATGAAGCGTTATGTTTTTATTATCTTAGATTGAGCCATTTCTATCTACAAACACCGCGGTCCCCTTCCATGTTATTCGCCGTGTTCTGTCAGCCATTGTTGTGTTTCGAGCTAGAAGGGGAGGGGTGGAGTATACGAACGATTGCAATTCTCAACCTTGCCGCTAGATTTCACTGACTGGACCTTTAAGTACATTTTTTGACTTTAAATTATTTTCATTCTTTAAATTCTTCAAAAAAACAAATTCTGACTGAAATGAAACGACAGCTTACATATTGTACAAGTCTTGATATCATAACTTGGGTAATTTGGCATAATATTACGGACTTCTGTGAAACTCGGGACATATTTGCAAAGTTCTCCATTAAATCTTATTGGGAGAAACATTTAAGACATTCAGAAGATCTTTCTTTTGGGTAGTGCTGTACCACCACAGCAGCCGTTGTTTTGTTTTTATGAGTGCAGAGATGAAGAAAAGCATATTAAGCTGATGGTTCCACCTTTAAACCATAACCTCTCGCTGGTGTCTGAGATTCATCTATGTCACTTTTGTAATACTTTTATGATTATGGTTTTTAGTCAATCGATTCGGTTAAAACTCACATTAAGTGTGTGTCTGTGCCTCTTTCTATTTGAGCTTTTTGTGTTTGTTTACCCTGCAGCCTTTAACTGTCAAAGCCAGACAGTGAGAGAGAGAGACAGGCAGTAAGAGAAGGAGAGAGAGAGACCGTCAGTATATCAGGGACAGAGAGAAACCTTCTGACAGCATGTTGTGATTTAGACTTTGTGTCACCGTGGTTAAATGAGCTGCTAGATCATAACTCTCTCCATCACACTTTACAAAAGCCAGATTGCTTGTACTATGATACATGTACTAGTGATGTCATCACTTATACCGCCAAGTAGTGTCTTGTATTTCAATTTATTCTGTATTGTCTTTATTTTCATGACAATTTTGTTTGCAAATAATATAAAGCAGTCCTGCCCTCTGATAGCCCTGCAAATATATTTACCGCAGTATAATCGATGTAGTAAAATCTCTCATGACACCTTTATACAGCCACAGGGTATACACACCGCCAAATCTCCATCCCCGCTGTCCTGTTTGATAAACTCATCTGTCGGGGTCTTTCATGAACCCATGTGAACCGCTTTAACAGATGGGCAGAACATTTGTGTACTTGATGGTTAAGACTGATGCACACGCACACTTAAATGCTACTCAAATTGAACGCCGCACGCTATCTTTGCAAGCGCGTGTGTGTGGGGGTCATTGATTTTTTATGCATTAAAGGTAAAAGCAGATCAGCTTCATATAATACATTCAGTCCATTTACTGTCTAATGGAGCACGCACACACAGCGAGAGAGAGAGAGAGAGAGAGAATGGGTTTGATGGAGTGTGCATTCCCTCACTCTGGATGGAGAGTAACATTATTTGAGAGGAGATTGCTGAGCAGGCTGAATGAGAAGCGGTCAGAAAAGTGATCACCTGACCTTGTATTCCAGCACATTGATATTTCTGATATAAGGAGCACGGCTTCCCAGCATCCCACAGTCATGTGACTGAAGTGCATGTGTTTTTATCAAAGCTTTCCCAGGGCTCTCTCTCTCTGTTCTTGAAATATATGCTTTACACAACAGATCAGAGCAAACTGCATTTTAAGTACTCTCAGTAATGTCCTGACCATTAGGAGTGCTGTATTCCCTCACATTGCGTGAAGGATCGCCCACATATCGGTTTGTCTCCGGCTCCAGATGTTGTTTGTTTGTTGGGTTATGTCTCTTCTCAGCTTCATAAGACGCCTCAAATGGCCTTCTGTTCAGCCAGAACGTCTTAATTGGGTACATTAAGATACTATTTTACACATTAACCTCTCTCTCGCTCTCTCTCTCGCTCTCTCTCCCTTCTCAAATTCTATAAAAGTTTTTAGAAAATGTATAACTAACAAACTAAATTAGAAATCCTTTCTTTCTCCTTGTTTCTTTGTCGAAGCTATCGAAAAGACTTTTTATAAAGCATAAATACGTACTTTAATATAATGACCATTCAGATTGCATGTTATATACAGCCGCGGAAAAAAATGAATAACATAATTTCTAGTTGTTTTGTGGTCATTCCAGTCCAGTGTCTTTTGAATTCAAATAAAATTCAACCTCAGGACTGAAATAAAGTCATTCAAAATCAATCCATTTTATGCAAATAAATGCAGATAGAAACAATATTTCTATTTGAAATTTGATAGAAATATTGTTAGTGCTTCACAGAATGAAAAAAAAGGATAATTTAAACACATACCTATAAGTATGGTTCCTTAATTTGTTTCCGCGGCTATAGCAAATTTTAACAATGATATAATGTGTTTTAATATGTTGTCGCTGTTCTTCTGAAACCCTGGATGCCCAAATTCACTGTTTTTCAGTGAATGGAAAAAATGGCAGACTAGTAATAATGATAATGGAAAAAATAAAAACGACGAAATATGGAGATACACGGTTTCAGAATGACAGCAAGGATATAAAGAACGACTCAAATTTAAAGCTCATTTCTGTACTCATTCTGCGCTTGTGTCCACTGAGTCTGACCCTGCTCAAGTTGTCTATGTACAGTTAGTCTTTTTTATTCTTAAATGGTTTTGTGCTGTTATGACGCTTTTGGATGTTTGCAGAATTCAATTTTGATGTTTTTTAGACATTGACGTACTTCTAGCCTGCATTTTTCCTCTTGTGCCAGGCTCATTTGGATGTTTGGTGACTCATTGGTGAATTGTTGTTTTGTTCTCACTATGGTAGAGGGCCATCGCTTCAGTCACTGATTCTAATAAGCTAACAGGAATCTCTGTCGTACGCTGTTGTTTTATTGCGTGTCTGTCTCACTCCAACTCATCTAAATGATTTTATCAAATGATTTTAGCAGCAGGTTTCAGGTCAGTGTGATCTACTGCTTAGACAGATGCTGCGTTTAATGTGTGTGCAAGCAGAGATGATAGATCAGCACTTACTGTAGGACTCCATAAACACACACACACACAGTAAATTTCAGCGCTGTGATTCGGGGGAATGAGTTTGAAGTTGTGAATGAGTGCAGAAGAGAGTGATTGTGTTTCACAGGCCTTCTATCGGACCGTCTGATGATTTTAATTTTCAAGCCCAAATTTAGCCGCTCAATATCTTCACTTACAGTCAGACTCCATCAACTCTCTCTCTTTCTCTCTCTCTCTCTCTCTCTCTCTGATGTTTAGGAGAGATTGGCAGACATCCTTTCCTCTCATTTGCCCTTTTCCCCTCTGAGACAAAAAATATTTTAAACGCTCTCTTCTTGTAGTCGTGAAAACTCTTGTACTGGCGCACACCCCCCGTCTGGAGAGAGACAATTCAACACAACCAGTTTTGACTTTTATCTAAACCAAAACGGTTGTAGTGGATTTTTAGTGGAACTGATTTGTGATATTTTCATTCTCACCATAAGAAAGAAATTGTTTGAAATATTGAAATTTATGTATTGTCAGCTACCTAAAAAAAGAGAAATAGTTTGTTTTAAATGAGCCACGGCCTGTGTTTTGACATGTCTCCTGTTTTAATCCTGCATAATATTTTGTTGATGTGGAAAAGTACAGGAGTGCGTGTTTGTTTCAGACGAGTGGGTTTTCCATGGAATGTTTCATAAAGCCTCTTTCCCACGGCACCTGCTTTAGGTTTAAATGGAGGCCTGTTGGTGGATTTTCTGTGTTTATGAAGATCAGTCGAGTATAAACTGTCCTTCCATGTGGACACATTATGAAGCACAGAGACTCTAGAAATTCTAGTACGAATATCAGTATATTTCAGAAAGATAGCTTCTAGCCTCGGTGCCTCTCGGTGAAGGGTCTCAGGTGTTTTAGATGCTGTCTTTTGATGACGGACTTAGTGTGAAAGCTGTTTTTGAACATCTCTTTGCACCTAAATTCAAGCTGGCCCCTCTTTTTTCAACTCTTACAAATGCATTATGCGCATTTCTGTTTATCTGTAAAGTTCACATCCTTTTCAAGTACCTTTTTTAACTCCCAATAATGATTTGGAGCATGTTACTGAGCTGTGTGTGTGTCTGCGCGTGCGTGTGTTTCTAATCTAGTGACTTCAGTTTCAGTGTGTACCATGTCATCTTGAACTAGAGATGTGTGAGTGTATCTGCTGATTTACACCGATGACTGTCACTTCACTGAAATTTACTTCTAACATGAGAGAACAGACTCAGTCAGGTGACCTTTATAGCACCTGTATGTTTGTGACTTTGAGGGGAGAGAGAGAGTGAGACTTCTAGTACGGCACTGTGTAATTTAGCTGTAAAATAATCGGCTACATTAAAGTACCATTGTGTCATTTTGGTGGCATTTAGTGGTGAAGTTGCGAATTGCATCCAATGGCTCACTGCACCCCTCCCTTTTGAAGCACTAGGGAGGCTGAGAAAGAACGTTTCGCTTCTTTGCCAAATGAGATAACGTATTTATGAAACATGTTCTGTGGAGCAGTAAAAAAATATTTATTACTGATAAAATGGTAGTCAAGGTGTGCTTTAGTTTTTTTTGATTAAGTTTTTCTATGCATTCTTATTACAAAAAGCTCTTAGTATCTGATTCAGTGTAATTTGCCCCTTTGCCTAGATTTTTTGTTTTCACATTACATTACATTTAGTCATTTAGCAGACGCTTTTATCCCAAGCGACTTAAAAAGAGTTAGGGAGCAATAAGCGATATGTCATACAGGAGCCATAATACATTAGGTGCCAATACAAAGTTACTGGTTTCAACAAAAGCTAGACCTCTACCTGTTGAGAGAAAGTGTTAGTGGGGTTAGGTTTCTTTTTTTCAAATAAGTACCTTCTACAACTTGTTTTTTCTCCATTTTGTTCATTGAACCTGATTGTTATCATTATCGTAACCTTAAAATGAAATGTATCAATCTGTGAACAGGTTGATGGTCATACCACCCATCATTAATTCTATGTTTAATTTTTCCTTCAGTAATCCCAGTTCTCCCTACATTTGGCTTGATTCTTACAGCAGCGTGATCTTTATTTGGATTGTGCAGTGGGCGCCGTGTGTGTGTTTGCGCAGGAGGAAATCACGCTGAGCTGATAAGCTTGTACTGAGGGAGGGGTTGAGTTATTACTGAGGAATGCAGCGTTACGATGGCGGGATGATATAGAGAGAAATCATCAGACCTGCGGAATTACAGAGATTTGGAGATGACAGAGGAAAGAAAATCTGTGACGATTGGAAAACAGATGTTCTACCAGTCTATCAGATTACTGTAAATGGGACGAGAAATACATATACAGTATCTGTGCATGTGCCGCACAGTGCTTTGGGTGACATTACTGTATATTGAGAGGTATTGATCAGTTATGACAGAAGAGCAACCATATGCTTAAGGAAAAAGCAAAGATTTCCTAACGTTGGGAATATTGGATGAAGTGTGAAACTACATTTAGAAAACATCCAAGGTTCTCTCAAAGCGCTACATAGCCATAGGCTGTAAATGTATCTAGAATTTAGGTTTAACAGAAGTGAAGTTTACTTTAAGTTTAAAAATCCAGATCCAAGATTCTGATTATTGAAATGCTGCAGATAAGCGGGCAAGTGCTTTTTTGGGTCAGTGTAAAAACTCGCACATAAGCAGTAATATCTCAAAGAAAACAACCAGACACACTGGAGACTCTGCAACACAGCAGCTAAACTATTGACCTGCTGATGGAATGAAGATAACAATTTTTGCTCATTGTCCTGATTTACCTTTACTGCACTCCTTGACATAATTGTTCAAACTTCACACACACTTTAGCCATAGAGTTAATTTATATTTATTTTATATGTAATTATCTGGTACCTGTTTTTCTTTCTTTGCTTTACAACAAAGACTTCAAAGATGTCTTCAAATCATTACAAACCGTCGGGCTTCAGATCTAAATGAACTTGCGTTTTTCAAATTTGATGGGTTAGTTTGGGTAACAATAACAGGTGACCGTGTTCTTATACCATTTCTGTCACACCAGACATTTTAAAGGACAATTGGATTTTTTGTTTGGTTGTCATGCGAATGAGACGTGACAGCAGAACAACAGTATGAAGATGAATTACTTCAGCTACTCATTGTACCAAAGCCTACCTGAAGGTCTGTTGAGTCCATGCTCAGATATTTTTTTCTAGTATTGTAATATGTTTAATCATCAAAACGCCTTGAAACAAACAATTCTAGAGAAGAAGAGGGCTTTGCGTTCACACGTTCACATTCATAATGCTCTGTAAACAAAAGAATGCGAAACAATGTATTTTTCATATAAAAACATGAATGCATAATGTTAGATTTCTACATCCGAGTCACAGTTAGAGTCCCAACGTGTTATTGTCGTCCCGGTTTCCATGAGCGTTTTTATTTACTCAGATGAAGTTTTCAGGTTTTTATAAATGAGTGTTCCATTCAATGGCACTATTAATACATGTGTTAAGGACTCTGGTTTCTCTCGGCCAGGCAGTTTGAGCTAAGATGCAACCACAGCACCTTTCTGAAAACGGCATTTCTGTGAATTCAGAAAGTCGCGCACACACACTGGCAAGGAGAGTTTGAGCTGGTTTACCCCTAATCCATCTGGAGTGATCGGATCAGATGACCTTCTCTCATTAGATTTACTCAGTCCTTGTGCTTTTGGCCACATACATTTGTCTTAGCAAAACGTGTGAATACACCTGATTCACCTCATCAACTTCGGTGGAGGACTGAAGTGGTTGTGTCAAATAAGAAAAACATCGAAAATGTGCATTATTGAAGGTCCTTTAGGAACAGGATTGGCCTATTATGTGTTCATTATCAGATTTAGCTGACTTCTGGGGACGGTTTGGTTCCCAAACTAAAGCTAATGTTGGTGCAGACACACATGTACTATTATCAGTTAGGTGCAGATGTGGACCTGTATCAGAAGTATCTGTGAAGCTGCTCCATTACAGATACTTCTTTAAATACTTCAAACACTCCTCGAAGTTCTTCTGAACGTATGCTTTGTGTGCATGTGTGGTTTGAGATAAGTGAAATTGTTCTTTTCTCCAGATGTGTGATCAGTTGTGTCCCCTTTCCAATAATTTATTATACACTGAAATTTTCCCCTTTCATTTTGTTTTAATCCCGTACGTGGATCTTGATGAAGCTCCGCTGAGCTCTAACATTGTTCCGTATCTCTGCTGCCGTAATCATCTGCATTTCTATTGTTTGCGTAAACAAACATTCCCATGTAGCAACTCATGAACTATTACGCTTTACACATATTTTATCCTGATTTGATTGTAATCCAGCAGGGTTTGTTAACACACTCGCGCACACACACACTTTATCCACATCAAACGTGCTTGCTGGATTTTCATTATGTAAATGCGCTAATGAAGTAAAAGCACTTCAAAGGGCTTGTTGATGAATATTCAGACTTATCTTCTGCTTTTCCCGCTGGCTCTTGTAGAATGCACTCGTGTTGGTAAGTTCGGGCCACATGGCCCCTGACACGCTGACATTATAAGTTTAGACAAGCCAAGAAGGAGCCCATATGTGTGTTATGAATTTCAAAGGATGCCCAACATGCGCTTGCATACACTGAACGGATCTGGTTAACTCTGGAGTTCTGCAGAGACGTGAAGAGCAGACGATACCTTAAAGAAAAGTGAGATATTGGTGACGGATCACGGATCACACCTGATGGAATCAAATATAGATAACGTTTGTGTTTACATTTTCTCGCAATATTGCAGAGGATGAAACACGTTGCAGATAAATGGCAATATCATTTGTAAAACAAATGTTTATTTTTATATTTATATATCTCGATACAACCAACAAACGTAATATGTGGATATGCAATATGTTGCAGCATCTGCTATGTCACTAGACATGTTGTTCTATATCCTGCAGTGTTTTGTAGCAATATGACACAATGTCAGAATGCACATTAAACCAGAAAGTTAATGAAAGGGAAGTTTGCTGTGGTGTTTTTTTTAACTGAACACTTAAAACCCAACACTGTTCTTCGCTCAATGTATTCGCTTTCTAACACATCGACATATGTGTGCTTAATGAGTCTTATCGCTCATAATCAAGTTCGTAATCATAACTGGAGACCTATACAGATGCTGTGAACAGATTCTAAAATCTCTGTAAATGTTTTCTTTTCCTAAACTTTAACTCCCTTTTTCCTTTCCTCTCGAACGTTCACGTTTCCGTCATTTTCAACGGTGTGCTTTCTGTCTTTTGATGGTGGGGCCCTACAGGAAGTGGGTGTGTGTGTGTGTGTGTTAGTTTGGAGAGGGATGGAGGAGTGGAGCGAAAGAGGAGGGGAAACAGGGGATGCTGAATAAAATAATAAACAGCTGCCACCGGAGTGTAAGAGAGCGAGAGAGTGTGTGTGGAAGAGAGAGCGGGAAAAGTCCGGTCCGAGAGCCAGCAGTCAGAGAAGAGGAGGAAAGAGACTGACAAAAGAAGTGTCAAGCTTAATGGAAACTTTCTGAAAACTTCTGGAATCCATGAAGACCTCAAGATGCCAGTGTTTGAAAAGCAGGAGATTTAATCTGTGAGCCCTGGAGGCAAGCCTTTTCTTTAACGTGTACTCTGAGGGATGTACAGACAGTGCTGATGGAACCTGTGAAGATCTAAATGAGCTTCTGGGTGCAGAAGATAAAAGTCGGAGCTGGAATTTAGAAAGAGGTGAACCTGTATGTCACAACTGAAACGGACCATCTGGTTCTGGCTTAAATTCTCTCTTTTTGGTTTGGAGATGTTGACCTCAAAATCGGGATTTCTCTGCAAATAAGAGAAACAACTCCTGTGCTCCTTTTTCCGTGCCCGCAAGCGCAACCCAGACAGAGACTCTTTGACACAGATAATTGAGTAAGGACGCTTGCCTGAGGCTCACAGGAGCCTGGAGGAAAAACAGAACACATTCTCTGTGTGAGAGGGACAAAAATGCATGTGTGCTTTGTGAGACCGATTAGACCAGCTAGGAAGATGGCAGATGAAGCGGAAAAATAGATATATACTGTAGACCATACCTTCAATCTACCTCCAGCGCCCAGGCCTTCACCTCGCACTGCAGGACACATCCTCCTCAGACATGAGCTCTGAACAAGGAGGGTTGACCCTCCACCCTGAGCTGTTAAACACCGGAGCATGCAGCTACCACACATATGTCTACAAACTAGCAGTGCACACGCGCTGAGAAACCGCTATGTGCTTTCTGTGGCGTGTGTTCATCCACAGACGTTCCTGCATATAATCAGGTGTATGATGCGCGTGTGGCCCTTCTGTTCTCAACTTGATCTCCGTCTTTGGCATTTTGGATTGGGAATGTAGAGCGGTAGAGATAGACGTAAAACATGATGGTTGGCCTGAACTTCAGCCTTCAGGATTTACTGAACAAGTTTGAAGAGGTATTGTCGGATTCGCTGTTTGTTTCTGGGCTGTTTAGATAGGCAGGAATGGAATTGAAATGAGTGCATAAGGGTCCAAAAGTGAAGAATTAAAAGTTTAGAAAAAACGGCTTTGTGGAGAAAATAAAGTTTCACACCATTGGGCTCGCAACCTTATTGCGAACTGCAATATAATATCCATATTTTATTTTGCAGGTCCTAATAAAGTTTAATTGAGATTGCTAGAGTCCTCAAAAAGTCTGTCCCTAGCTGATAAAAGCTAAGTGAACTATTTAAACATAAAATATACTGAAGAATCTAGTTTGTGGCAAAACGCAGCATGAAATTATGTAATCACAGGAACAAAGAATATATATTTTTATGCGAATCTATGGCAAGTAAGAAATAATTTTGCCTCCCAAATTTTGCTAATTCTCTGTTTGCATGTTTGACAAAAGGTTTTACTAACATAATGTTTTCCCATGAACAATACCTTTGTTTACTAGAGGACTGTAATAAGTGAACTGTTAGTCACTTTGAAAGGAAGTGTCTGCGACATGACTAAAAAAATCTGTTTTCAAGAAAGGGAAGTCTTTTTAAAACCACAAACACACTGAGTGATTCAAGAGGATTCTCCACCTGTGAAACTGTGCTATTTCAGAGTGTATTACTTGCTGTAGTTGTGTGTGTTTGTGTGTTGGTGGTCGATCTGAGTGCTTATATCAAACAACAGGAAAAGGTCAAAGCATGAAAATGCCACTTTATTTTTCGTTCAGGCATCTCTTGGGCTTGTGAGTTAGTCGGGTTAAATTAGAGCGCTGAGCGACAGCTCTGGGGAGTCTTTATGATCGGGAAGCAATTATTTAACTTTATTAACAAGAAAAGCGTTTTATTGCCTCCTTTTATAGGTCAAACTGCCAGAAGACAAAATGTGTGTGTCCTTATGCGTGTGCGCGCGTGTTTGTGTTTATCTGTGTGTGGCAGTTGTATTGATCACAGTTAAATAATTTATTATGAATATATAACAGATAAACCTTTAACCAAACACAGTACACACAGGTCTGGCAGCACAATTTAGACCTTTTTGTGCTGTTGTGTGTGTGTGTGTGTGTGTTTGTCATGTGAATCAGACTGTTATCTTCTAGACTGGTTACACACACACTTACACACAAGACCATGGACCACCCACAGTCCTTTCACTGACCGCCCAACGAATTTAGCAGAAAACTAAGTTCCAATTGGATTGGTGGACTTTAAGCAACTTCTGAAAGTTATTATTTTTATCAGCCTTGTCTGGAAAGACTTCGTGGTGCTTTATAGCGTCAGAAAGACGCTCTCTTCCTGTGGGCAGCCCTTACCAGATAAGATGTTCAAAGTCTTTGTCATTTAATTCTCTCATGATCATTTACAAGAAAATATTTAATCTCACGATCCAAAAAGTGCAGAGACACTTTTCTCGACAGCCTCTTTTCTTAAGTGTGACATTGAGTGTGTTTACATGCACAAAATAAAAGGATATCTAATAAAAATCAGCTCATAAAAGAAAACTATTTTCACGAGTTAACATGCAAATCAATAAACCGGCTACGCAGAAAACTGTGTTTACATGAAAATTTGAGACTGGCCAGGTTTCTCGCCAGGTGGTGACGTCACCATCGATAGTCCGTCTAGAACTTCAAAATGCAGCGGGAAATTGCTCAGAGGCTGTACTTTTATATCTCTTCTCATGTCTAAAGGAACCTGCATCTGCAACAATAGTTTCTCGTCTTGCCGTTTCTACATCAACTGCATGATTCGACTTTTATGCGTTATTTTACTGTTACTTCCGTTTGGGACTTTTACTATTGCGCTGTCAGACATGCGCACATAAACAAAACGGAGAGAAAACCGGTAAATGCTGCCGGAAATAATGTGCAAAAAACTACCTCTGCCGAGCAGGTTTTGCTTACGCAGTTTGATTGACTTTTTGAATTATCTTTTGTTAAACTATCGACACAAACTTTGCCAGATGTGGCCCGTAAAAATGAATCATCTTGTGATATTCTCTTTACAGTATTATGCTGAAAGCTGAATGTGAGCTCCAGAGAGATCATGCTTACTGCTTTCTTTACACCGCGTCAATATTTCACATTGTAAAATACACAGATCGTCTTCCAAACTATATGCATGATGATTTAAGTGTTTGTTTGAAGTGTTGTTCATAAGCTGTGGTTATAATGGTGTCTATGTATCTCACCGTGTTTCCTCTGAATTAGACACAGATGGTGACAGAAAAACAGCGAGATAGAGATAGAGAGAGAGAGAGAGTTAAGTAGCGGAGAGCACTTTACGAATTAACTGGAAAAGGCCCAAACGTCATCTGCTGTCTCCGCTCAACATCCCTCTATATGTCTCTCGCTTTGTTCTGTCTCTCCATCGCCACAAGAAATAGATGCACTGTTGTAATACCCGGCTTGCTGTCTAGTGTCTACACTGGTAGCTTCATTATAAAATACACTTTTCATGAACTTCTTTCACCTTATCTTGAATAGTTTCTTTATTCTTTGCCATTGTTGCAGGGCATTCTGGCATAGAATTCTCTACTAAAGGATTCATACGGTGCTTTCTCTAAAAGAAGGTATCTTAAAAGTAGTATAATTATGCTGCCTAATATTTACAACAGCCTTCTTGTCGACCGTGAAACTGTGATGCCTTAAAATGCTGCCTACGTACGGTAGACGGCTCACTCATTTTTCTCAGAGCCACGAAGTGAACACTCAGTAGATAAGAAATGAAAAACGTTGCAAGTGTAATTGTGGACTAGATTGTCTTCCGTTCCCTCTGCATAAAGACGTCTTAGTGCTTTAATGTCTAAAGTGAATTATTGGCAGTTATATCTTCATGTGTGTGTGTGGAGAGAGCCTCGATATCACAGTGACAGCTTTAATTGCCTTTCTCTCAATGGAAAGAAAGTGAAAAGTTTGTCTTTGTTCATTGATTTATTTTTCCTTTTACGAATCCACATAATGAAGGTGATCATGACGCAATTAAAGCCGATCTATTTGTCTCTCTGTGTGTGTAGGACATCCAGGCGGAGATTGAAGCTCATAATGATGTGTTCAGGAGTGTGGAGGGGAACAAGTTAAAGATGGTGAAGGCTGTAGGGAGCTCAGAGGAACCAGTATTCCTCCAGCAGAGACTGGACGACATGAACCAGCGCTGGAACGACCTCAAAGCCAAATCAACCAACATACGGTCAGTCTTTCTCTCTCTCACACACACATACAGACGTGCGTGCGCACAACTGGGTCATTTCCTCAATCAGAACAAAAACACAAAAAAAAAAAATTTTTATGTATAAAGCTAAACATGAGTTGACCAAATGACTAATAAGGACCTCAAGAAGACCTCTTTGATTATTATATTTTCCAAAATGTTGTCCTCTGAAGTGTACTTAAATATCTACACTTACAACTCGTGTTTTTTTTCATGATTTGACAATGTCATCCATTGGTAGTTAAAGGTATGGACATGTTTTTTATTTAATTGGTTATTGAAATACTTTCCCAATTTTAACATTATATTTAATTTGCAGTTTAATGAAACATAAAATTGCAGGTTGCTTTGATACTTATCTTAATATGGGTTGACTTCAAATTATAAATCATTATAATAAGCGTACTGTTGTGAATTGGGGCACGATAAGGATTATTTTTGTTCTTATTTGTCAACACCTAATTGTTTTCATTTTTAACCACAATAAAATGACAGATTACAGCTTTTAACATAACATTCGGTCCAGCATAGAAACAGTGTCTCAACCAGTAGAGTTCTGTTTACTTAGTTTTATTTGATTATTGACCAGTGACAGATGAGGGGGGTGTTTGTTGAAAATCTGTTCATTCGTTATTGATTGATTCTTTGGTTTGGTTCTGCTAGTGGCACAGGCTGTTCAACTATTAGTTCTTATTAATCACATCCAGAATAAAAGTTTGTGTTTACATAATAAGTGTATATTTTGCATTTATGAACACATACATGTATATATTTAATAAAAGTATAAAATTTATTATAATTCTATACTAATATAAATGTATACATGCACTATGGCAAGCCGTTCACGAAATTAAAGTATTTATAATATGATTGGTTGAATATTTATTCAAATATTTTTGAATTTATTTACGAAACTGATGTCATCAAAGCGCATTTGTGATTGTTTAGATGTTGAACAATGAGCAAGTCTGAGCGTAATCTAGTAGCAGCAATTTTAACTCTTTCACCGCCATTGACGAGTTATCTCGTCAATTAAAAAAAACGTTTCCCAGCCAAAGACGAGTTATTAAGGCAATCAGTGTTTGTACTGTTGTACAGCAGGTGGCGGTATTACACACCTTTGGGAAAAAGTACAGAATCCCAGAACCTAGAACGTATATGTTTTAGCGATTTTTAATGATTTTTCTGAATGTTATCTGGGCGGAATCTTTGACAAAAAACGTTATTTATCTCAGCTGTTTAATCAAAGTGAATCCATTTTTGAAGAAACCTACCCACATCTACGTGATAAAAAACTAACAAATGAATATAGAAGAATACCGTTTCTTTTGTTTAAAAGCTGAGACTCTGTTCTTTCATTTGACATATTGTTTATCCATATATTCTTTACAGAAAATTTACTGTGAGCCATGAAAGTTGGGTGAAAATGTTAAAAAACGTTGGTGTTGGCTGGCAACTTTTTTTAAAAAAGGCTGGTGGGGAATGAGTTAAGTTATAACTAATTAATAAACACGCTTGGGAATGCGTGTACAGGCTGGCAACCGGACTCAATACGCTTCAAACGATGAAGAAATACGCTCGCAAATTCATTGGGGTAGCCATTTTAAAGTAATTTCATAGTTTCATTCAATATATTCTAGTTTCATTCCATATATTTAACAAATCTTACAGTATTATAAATAATTGAATTTCCAGAACGGCTTGCAATAACGCACATATGTCCTAAATATATACTTGTGTGTTGATATGTTTATTAATACAAAATAAATATGCATAGTGCACATATAATGTATATATAATGAAAACAAACTGTAATTCTGGATGCGATTAATTGTGATTGATGGTTGGAAAACCCTTGTGAAATGGATTGTGTGTATCATTCAAATAAATGTAAATAAATGCAAATTTATGGCTATGGAGAGATCAACTGTAGTGTAGAAAGTCACGCGTTGGACTGAATGACGTTTGTGTGATGGACACAATGCTGTTATTTTATTAAATCTCATTAGGAACTAATTACTGAACACATGAAATTACGAAGCTTGCTGACACATCCATCAACACATGCGCACACACACACACACACACACACACACACACAGTCAGGCGTGTGAATTACACTATTAGAACACAATCTCTCTGTGTTTTATATGTCACAGCTTGTGATCAGTTGCTTTTCTTTCATAAATATATGTACTAATCACTATTACTGTTCACACTTTGATTTAGGTCAGTAACCTCCTAGATTATTAAAGTTACAGCACTGAGCTCATTTACATAATACATATGGATGAAGCTGTTATCCAGTGCATTCAAGCTATTTGTTTTTATCAGCACATGTGTTTCTGGAAATCAAATCCATGACCTTTGCACTGCTAACACAATGCTCCTGCACGGACATGACCTGAGGGTCGGCTTTTTTCACCTAGGACAGCATACTACTTTTGACCTACTAGGAACCACACAGATCAACTTTGGTACCTCTAAAAACACTCTAGAAACTGCATAGCAGTGCCCTAGCAACCATCTACATACTAGAAATGTGGCAATTTGAAGTAATTGGGTGTCGAGTGAAACACATCGTGTGACTGGTTCTGGAATGTGCACATCGGTTTATATCATACTGCAGGTTTGACTATAACGAAGAACACCACGCAAAATTCTGTTCAATATTAGTCATCATTGGTATAAAGGAGGTATTGTTATCAGTTTCCATATCCATATGTGGATCTGTAAAATGATCGACTTATTTTCAGCTTTCTGTAAGATCTGAGCTATTTATGTCCCATTTGTAGGTGTCATTGTGTAAACACTTATATAGACGTATGTCGTGTGTGTTCAGGGCTCATCTGGAAGCCAGTGCTGAGCGCTGGAACAGACTTCTGTCAGGCCTGGAAGAACTGAGCCGTTGGATCAGTTTGAAAGATGAAGAGTTGAAAAAACAGATGCCAATCGGAGGAGACGTGCCTATACTTCTGCAACAACACACCCACTGCACGGTTGGTACACGCACACTCAGTGCCCATAATCACCCTCATTCTCCTGCATTTCAATTTAACCTTAAAGTCTCCTGAGGCTTTTTATTCAAAGTAAATACAAGTCGGTCCATGTTCTGTACTTCGTTAACTGTAAGATGCAAGCATGCCTACAAAACACAAAGCAAAATAACTGCAGGGAATTATGGGAAGGTGGCAGAAACGTTTAAACTGTTATGCCTGTGACGCTTTGGTCATTCGCTTAAAATTCTCTCTCTCCCTCCCTCTCCCTCACTCCCTCTTCCTTACTCTCTCTCTCTTTCTCCCTCACTCACTATTCCACTCTCTCTTTCTCTCTCTCTCTGTGGCAGTTTGACTAATGATCCTCTGGAGCAAAGAGAAAGATTCCCTCTATTTTGACTTTCTGACTCTCTCTCCACTTTATCTATTTCATTGCTCTATAATAGCATGTCTTTGAGACAGCCACCCTGTTAGAAGCTTTAGCTGTTTGGGTACAAAACGCTGGGTCTTTGAACACGTCACGGCCGATTAGTGTGCCGTGCAAACCAAGCGACTGGGATCCAGTGTCCCAGAAGGTTGGATGAAGTGAAATGAATCATTTGTGCGAAGTCTTTAAGACTTAAAGAGTTCAACACAGCATCTGTCTGAAAAGTCCTCCGAAATAAGACAGAGCCAGTTAGAGAGATTCAAGAGATTGACCTTTATTCCTTGATCAATGAAGCGTAATAGGCCCGTTCAATTAGACGGATACCTTCACCATTTTGAAAAAGGGATTTTTAATGTCAGTTTCTGTAAAAAATCTGTCACTTCACACGTCTGTCATTAATTCAAATGATTCCAGTGGGTTTATACATGTTTTCTGAAGCGAAATAATACATTTTTGAGAGAAACAATGCGTTTTTAGATTGTTTAGCAAAATTAAATTCAAAGTGGTGACTTCAAATCTCATTCTTGTGTTCTGTAACTAGTTGTCATATGAAACTGCTTCAGGAGCAAGGTTATTATAGTTTGCTAAAACTAGTTTATTAAAACTTTGACAATTATTTGTTTATTGAAATTAAATTAAATTAAATACTGGCCCAAAAAGTAAGGAAAAAACCTGTTACCTCAGAAATAAATTGAAAAACAGGTAAATTAAAATGATAAAATAACTACAAATATAAAAATAAACAAAAAATAAGTCAAACTAAAATAAAGAATAAATTAATCTTATATACCAAAAACAAACAATGAAATGGCTAAGAAGGTTACACAGTTTCTAAAATGCAACTAAATCTAACATAAAACTAAAAATCTAAAAATTAAATGTAAATTTAAATATGTATGAAACTACAATAAAACTAAAAATAATGCTGTAATAACTCTGATCATGAGTAATGCGAGAAATAAAACAACTTAAAGCCGGATGTCTTTATTTTGGTCTTAATTTAATTTAATACTGTAAGTAAGTAAGTAACTTTTATATCACATTTATTTCAGCAAAGCTGGCCAAAGTCTTGAACAGAATCGAAGGTTTAAAACCTAAATCAAGCAACACAAATAATAGATCAACACGACAATAAAAATAATAAAAATATAAATATAGATAAAATCCAGAATATTGCTTTCTCACACTCATCTGTAGTTCCGATTCAGATGTTATTTATTCAGAAGTTCATCAATTTTGAAGTTAATCCATTTCAATCATGTGGTATACTTTTATGATGAATGTATGAGCTTTTTAGACCTTTAACATTTTTGGACCTATTTGTGTATAGAGTCATGGACATGAAAGGAAATATAATTTCCATATATTTGCACAAATATTCAATTTGCAATTATAAACCTCACTGCAAAAGCTTAGCATTTATTCCCCCATGACATAACATAAGATGATGGAAGCGTGTGATGGGAAGAGGCTTGACACATAATCTTTGGGAAGCTCCAAAACTTCATGGCTTCAAGTGTTCCCATTTAAAGAGGAACAACAAAATGCTAGTAAAGACAAATTGCTGGCTTGTATTTGTTTATTGTTATCATAAAAGTGTAAGAGGAAAACAAATGGCATTAAGATCATTATGCAGAATGACACAGAAATTAATATTTATAACCAACTTGCTTGTTTCTGTGTGAGAGAGACCCTTGAATCTGTCCTCTAGGCTGGTGAATAACACATTTTACTCTACAATTCTGACCGTTCATCAACCTGTCTCTTTGTCCGTCGGGTTTTCTTTTAGCATACTCATCTATGTTTCAGTATATGAAGGAAAGCTGTAGGTATAGCTCTTTTATGGAATTATCTCATCCCCGATGTCTCTGTAATAGTGTTTATCAATCATACATCACATTGTCCAATAGGAAAGTTGCCTTTAGTGCTGCCATGATTAAAACTATCAATCACTGTTTAGAAAGAGTGGGAGAGAACGTGTGTGTGCTGCTCTTATCTGTTTTCATAATGAATGGTGGATAGTTAAAGTGTGTACTGACATAGTGTTTGAATGCTTTTGACTCGACAATTCTTATTATTCTTATTATTACTCTCAATAGAGTTTCCATAACCGTTTATTCAAATGTCAAAACTCACTCTTTTACTCGTCCTCTTTCTGAATCTGTAGACTTTATGTTTCTAACTTTATGTTTCTGCATAACACGTAGCACTTCATGTTGTCGTATGACCTTTGACTCCTTTTTAATTCCATTTAATTTGATTAACGGGATCTCAAGGCTCAAGTGAAGATAACATCATCTGCAAGTGTCACATGATGACCACAATTTCACTCCTAAAATGTAAAAACAATAATCATAGAGTCCGTCCTATTCTGTTAATGCCTCACCAATCTGTGTGTGGAGTCTGTGTTATTTTTCACACTTTTATTTGAATTAAGTAGAACTCAGATCTTCTTCTTCCTTGAATGGCTTTCAAGTGGTTAAAAACTATTGGCGCTGACCGCTGTAAGTTTCTGATCTGTTAAATGGTAGTGAGGTCTGTTTGATTTATTTATATCGTTTGGGGCTCAAAGTCTCGGACTGTTAAATAAGAGACGGATTAAAGTCGCCAGAGGGCTCAGACTTTTCTCTGACCACCGACTGAAAGAATGACCCTCCGTATAACTAATAAGAATTCACTGATGATTCGCCCTCAAGTTCTCTTTTTACGCCGGCAATAAAGAAGGGAACGACCCACCCTGACAAGTTTTATGTGTGTAAAATGCTGACAGCGCTGGTATTCAGAACCTCTTCATTTCCTTTGTTAGTTTTAATTACGACACTAGTTTTATTGGGATCTGTTTGCTGCTCAGGGATCCGTTTTAATTCACACAGTTTGGACACAGTTTTGTGTTTGAGTATATTTAAGAGCCAAAACAAACAAGTTACACAAGTTAAGTTTTTTAAAATTAAGATATTTTAAAGAGCATTGGTGACCAAACCACTTTGACCCCCATTGACCTCCATTGCTTTGTCGACACAAAACCACCGAACATATCGTTTACTATGTTTAGCCAAAATCATACAGATTTTGAAAAATATAAGAGTGAATAAATGAACCATCCCTGTAACACACCTTTGTACAAAATTGTTTTTGTAACCCATGTGCACTACCCCCTTAGACTTCCATTGTAATTACATTGGAGTGAACACAAATTATTTGTCAAATTTGTTTTTGATGCGAGCCATCAATTAAAGTTATTTTTGAATTTCAGGGACATGGACAGAAGAATGTGATGCTGTGGCTTTTGTTGTTGTTGTAGTGATAGATGGGAGTTTCTTGTTATGATGGCATCTTGGACCTGAGCTTTATCCAGTCAAGGTCAAGATAACACAACTAGTGATTGACAAAACAATATCATTCTCTTCCCTCCTTCCCTTTGTCACTCCCACCCATCTCGCTCTTACTTTCTAACATCATTCGCTCCAAAGACAAGCTTTCAGGGTGTCCTGTGACTGGAACGGTTAGAGGTCTTGTGTTCTTTAAGAAGTCTTTTAGAGGTTTTCAGAATGTGTGGTGGAGCATCACGTGTCATTTGGGGTACGAATGTGTGTCGTCTTTGTGTGTCTATC
This sequence comes from Triplophysa tibetana, assembly GCA_008369825.1. Classification (NCBI taxonomy): domain Eukaryota; kingdom Metazoa; phylum Chordata; class Actinopteri; order Cypriniformes; family Nemacheilidae; genus Triplophysa; species Triplophysa tibetana. The sequence continues at coordinate 7,534,172 of CM017912.1, forward strand.
AAGTTTTAAAAGCGCACTGGAAGTGGGGTGTTGATGAAAGAGTTCTCCAGGGGCATGAAACACAGAAGTATCGATAAGCTCTGAGGTTAACGGTTCTGCTGTCGGTACTGGAGAAATTAAGAAAAACAATTCCTATTTATTAGTGCCAAAAAAAACGTTAACTAGCATAATTTAACTGACCAACCATTTCTAATTTGCGATAATATTAAAGACATTTACCTGCATTTTCGTTAATCGCAATCTCGCAGGCGAAATGTCCGTCTGTCCCACTACACAGAGCTCGTGCACAACACGAAAGATCGCGCTAAATAGAGTTACGATGGCGGACAGAATCAAACGGTCTAAAGAACGTTTACATTTCACTCGAGTGGATGCAGACAATGCTCATTGCAACAAGTGCAACAAGATTTTTGCTTGTAAGAGGGGAAACACACGCAGTCTGTCAAAACATCTTTCCAAAGTGCTTAATGTGCAGACAGATAAATGCAAAGTTTTTGACTGCCTAGCTACTAGTTCATCATCCACGTCCTCAGGTACGTATGGTAGCCTAGCAGTCTTCCTAAATAACACCGCCATAAACATTGCTTAAGGTTTCTTTAAATTAGTATGTAATAGTTTAATAAACACACATCACATTAAAAAATAAAATACATTTAAATCTTTAGAGAATTTTTTCTGCAGTAGCCTAAATAAATAAGTCTTAAATCTTAAACATTAAAAATGCTTTCACAGTACTGCATTTTAAATGGATGAATAATAATATATTTTGATTAAGAAATTATAAAGCAGAGCTTACCTAAAAATTAATTTGTAGTTATGAAATATATAAACGTTTTTTGTGTGTGTACATTGAAAGAGGTTCTAAACCTGTATAACTTTTAAGGCCAAACGGAGTTAATGGTATCTGATAGCAAGGTTTTGAATGTATAAAGTGTCTAAGGCATGAACCTGACAGGGCCTGTTGCTGATGCATGTGCATGTGCTACACTACACATATCATCACAGAGAAGATCTCCAGCCACAACACATAATTGGAATACCATTCCTTTATTATTATTAAACAACAAAAAACACAAACAAACTTAGGCCCACATGCATTTTATTTTAATTCTCTATAAATAATAGATTAATTTTAAATATCAGTCATATTCTACCTGCTTTAAGATACATTAGGTCAGTAGGGAATGTTTTAAATAGTGAAAACAACTCCAGCTTTAGTTTTGTCTTTCATAAAAAAACACAACAGAAAGTACCTATAAGAGTACCGTTAAAGTACCGGATCGATAAGTGGTATCGATAAAAGTAGTAATACCGTTAAAACCTTAATGATACCCATCCCTATTTGTAAATCTCCTTTTTTTTTTCATTTGCGTCAAATTGCACTTTTTACTGAGCTCGTCTTACTTGTTTGACAGTGATGTGAAAAACTAGATATTTTTAAAGATCCTTTTCCCATCGATCCTAGTTTGCAACCTTTAGTTAGTGTGTAGTGTTTCTGTTAGAGCATAAACAATACCTGCAAAATGCAGTTGTTTTAGTAGAAGAGGGACAGCGATGAACAATAGACTTGAAATGTGTGAAAAATATATTTTTTTGAAATTAGAAACATGAACATCCATTGTTAAACACCCAAAACACATAATAATTATGTTTGTATTACAAACAATAAAATAATGCCTCCTTAAAACATATTTGGGTTGTCCACATGTGACCATGGACCTCAAAGCACGGGTATGTTAGTTGTATTAGCCAAGAAAACATAGTATGGGTCCAAATTATCGTTTTTTCTTTTTATATAAGTAAAGACCATGTTCCATGATAATATTTCATAAATCGCTTACCTTAAATAGATCACAACTTTATTTTCTTCAGTGGATTCTGCAAAATGGCAGTAAACACGCCTACAACCTCTACTCTCTGTTTCCTGCTCTTTGGGAATTACCCACTGGTAATAGGTATCTATGTAAAGCTTAGAAATTTAGCTTTCGGATTCATCTACTCTTCACAACGAGCTTTAAATAGTTTCATCTCAGCCAAATATTGTCCTATCCTAACAAACCATACATCAAAGGAAATGTATAAATTGATAGAATTGAAAGAGTTGACCCTTATGACTGGTTTTGTGGTCCAGGGTCACAAATGAATATCTTGACTAGTTTGTCTCAAACAGTGCATGCGTCCCATGGAAGTTGAACCCATAACCTTGCTTTTGCTTTTGCTTGTGCAGTAAACTAAGTGTTAAGTGTTTTCCTCTTTGCCCTTCTGCTCTCATAATCATCATCATGATTTTTTTATATCAGCCCTTAACTTCTCCATAGTGCTGTTTAATGGACCGTTTCTCCTCCATCACAGGCCGCTAATGTGTGGTTGGTGTCTGGTTTTCTGTATAAGGCTGTAATGAACGGGCAGGTGTTTAGCGTCTCCTCCGGTTCTGTTTATTGACCATATCAGAGGTGTGGAAGGGTGCAGTGACCCTGCTCTCCCGGTGAACCTTAGGGTCCCAGCTAGCATAGTTATGGTAATCCAGTTTTCCTGTCCGCTGTTCATTTATTTCCGTGTGCGTCTGGCCGTTCAGAAGTCCCACATCGCCTGAAGAGTATTGTCTGAGTCAGAAAATGACTCACTTACGATAATTTCCATGCGACCCTGCAGAAATGCCTCTTTTGACCTGCAAAATCGTTGCTGCAATTGCTCTTCTGTGTCCGTTTTATACGTGCACGCTCTTATTCTTTCCCTGCCTTCATTCTCACCTTTTTTGAGCTGTCGTTTTCATTTTCCATTCGCCAGTCTTCAGTGTGCACATTCATACACGTGTTCTTTCTATTCACACTATCTGGATGGAGTACTGCTTTTTATGCTGGTGGTTGTTTGATGCACAAACCTTTATTATTAGGGTGTATATAATTATGGCAAGTTATAATGTAATGTTCATCTTGTGTTTTCAGGCTCTGAGGGCGGAGCTTCAGGAACGTGAGCAGTTAGTTCTCAGCACATTGGACCAGGCACGCATGTTTCTGGCCGATCAGCCAATCGAAGGACCAGAGGAACCAAGGAAAAACATGCAGCCCAAAAAAGGTGGGAGACCACTGTATTCTCTTATTATCATTCCAAATTTATATCAAAAAAAAATCTCGGCATGTCATGGTGTGTAATGTTAATTTACTGAGTGTACTTCAAGGGGAAAGTATTTCAGAGATGTCTCCAAAGCCACGCCTCATGCTTAATTTAGTACTATATAAATCACATGGCATAATAATAATGAATGTAAACAACTTATTTACAGTACGTTATTTTTCGAACTTCTAAAGGTTTTTTAAGCTTGTTGTTTATGCATCTGAAGTGTGAACAGTTACAGCCGCGGAAAAAGAGACCTTTTCAAAATTATTTCAGTTTTTCTAAATTGACTGTTCATAGCAGTGATCTACAGGGATGTGTTCAGGTAAAACGATGATTTTGTTTCAACTACCAACAATATTTCAAAATATAAATATTTATTGTATTTTTAAAATGAAAACCGGAGAAACAAGTCAATATATACATGACATATTGGAGATTATTTTTGTTAACAAAATATTCTTGTGAAAACATAATACCTTTCAATAGAAAAGTACAATTTTATTCAATATCTTTTTTTAAATGGATCTGTAGCTCAGTGGTGAGAGCATTGTGCTAACACACCAAGGTCATGGGTAATGTCCCACGGGATTGCACATACTTAGAAACAAATGTATTGGATAATGCAATGTAAGTCGCTTTTGCGTCTGCCAAATGCGTAAATGTAAATTTAAAAGGCAGCCAATTGGAGTACAGCATAGTTAGAAATTCCACTCTGTATAGACACTATAAATAAATTTAAATAAACAATACATTTGATTTAGTTCTGTCTAGTCGCAGTATAATTCTCATCATCACATTATTGTTTTGATGATTTTTTTATTATTCTATAATCTAGAAAAATATTAATAAGGCATGAATTCTTCACAGTCGGATGTGTGGACATATTTAACTATTATACCAAAAACATTTATGAAGACATAAAGCTTTAAGTGATGCCCTCTGTGAGGTAGGGGTTGAACAAACTAGTCGACATTAATCCTCTGACGTGACCTTTAAAGCTTAATGTCGACTAGTCGCGGGTCATGCGATTTTGGCACTGTACCTCTAAGAAGAGGCTTTTCCAAGAGAGCTGCCCGTGGAGATGTCATTTCCATCCGCTTCAGCGGGATTCTGTCACACACAGCCACAAAAGCTCGCAGGTAAAGCCTGACGTTACATAGATTTCAGTGCGCTGTGCTTCTACACGCAGATCTTATAATAATATGGGTTATTTTTGTAATTGTTCCCCCTTTTAATAAAACATGAAAGAAACAGTATAAATAAAAATGTTTCTTATATTGGCTGCTGTGTTACTTAGTTGCTGCATTTGTAAGTCTAGTATGATAAAGCATCTGCTGCACTTTCAGTTGACTTGTTGTAAATGCAACGGAAGTTTGGTCTGTACACACGCTTCAGATCTGAAGTAGCGTTAGTCTGCTGTAGAGATCCACCTGCTGCTCTTTTACTGCATAGATCCACTACCACGTGCTTCAAAATAGTTTTATTTGAGTTAATTGTTGTTGCTCTTGTGCAAAAGATGATCAACAGTTAATTTGTATTTGGACACTATATTTTTAGAGGCTATTTTGGGGGATTTCCGACATTCTCTTGCAGCCCACACCCACTCACGAGGGTCTTACTGCCTACACCCATCAATTCCTCTTGCAAAACATTCATTCATTCTTAATTTATTTATTAAATGACGTCATCGTCTAGTAGACATCAACTCGACTTTTATCACATAATGGTCGACTTCAACCCCGTCTGTGAGGTGAGAGGATCCTTTAGCAGACCAGCTCCCGCTGATACACTCATAGGGACGCTCTTTGATGTAAGTGACTCTGATAAATCGGACACTCGCTGTCAACTGAACTGCGGTATCTGATGTCTGGAAAGTTCCACAGTTCTCTAGACACATCCACAGGGACCTGCTTGAAAAGCTAATTTAGGACAAACGTCAGTCCTCGCTTAACAAAAAAAAAAGAGCGAGCCGTAGATTTTGTGTGTGGGACGGACTGAATGCCCATGTGAACTGGGTTAATTGGCAGATCAGAGACTGCAGGCGGTTTTCACTTTTCGACTTCCTAAAGCTCTGTGATTTCTGTCTTTCAGAAAACACTAAACTCATCTAGAGGCGTTTTGTTAAGGCGAGCATCTCGGTTGCAGATTCTTATTTGTTGGGTTTAGAGATTGGAACGAGGCGTTAAGCATCTATTCATAACACATCCCGCACACAACATCTCAAATAAAAAATCATCATTCTAAGCTTATTGTTGTGAATCATATTTTAATACTTGCTCATTAACAGGTTTTTACATCACATTTACATTTTACATGTACGGTTTATCCAAAGTGACTTAAATTGCATTATACTACACATTTGTTTCTGAGTATCGGCAATCTCTCGGATGGAACCCATGACTTTGGTGTTTCTAATGTCATGCCACTGAGCTACAGGAAAACTGTTTATAACCCTGAAGTTATGGATTGCAGCTTTAATGTTAGCCCCACACATTCAAATGCACATTTACAGGTATTGACATTAGTTTAGAAGGTCACTAATATCCAATGTAACGCTCTGAGCACTTAAAGCAATCGCACATGTTTCCGAACCCTCAAGAGTTTTCTGAACTTCCCTTTTACCTCTTCTACGGGATCAAAGCCCAGAGTCTAGTCATCTTGTTGAAAAAATACTCATGTGGTTTGCCTGCAGATCAGAGAGAAAATCACACACAACAACCTTACCTAAAGTTCACACTAATAAAGCATTTGGAAATTGAACCACATGTAGGCTATTCAAACGTTGAGCAATCTGTTCCACTGTTCATAATCAATGAACATACACAAGCCGCTTCAAAATAAGGCCGACAGTTTCGTTTCAGCTCATCGTAATTTAATTTTATACCTTTGCACAAACGCTTGAATGGATTTGAATTGTAAATTGATTCTCGCTTGGCTGAAAGAGAAACGCAAGGGAGGAAGATGAGCATTTATAGAATTAAGTCCCGTTTTGTGATGGCGATATGACCTAAAGTGTCCGCACGCGTCCTCAAAACGTCTGAAAGAGTGATGAAAGAGCAGATGGTGATGCTGTAGGCTTCTCGGACTCCTCAACATCTGCTTCTCTCACTGTCTGTCTCTCAGCTCATTAATTTAATTCCCTTATTAGCTCATTAATTCCTTATTTGATACCTTCATGTTGATAAATGTGAGATGCACAAAATGGATTTTAGTACTGGAGTGTGTCTGATGCTCTTTTCTATAGTCTAGAAACGTGCTCACCTCAGCAACATCTCTTCACCATAAATGCATTTTCCATTGAAAGGTTTTTAAGATAGTGTGCTGTATATTTCCGCGCTGTTTGAAAATACCTTGTGTTAGGTCACAATCTGAAGCAGCCTTGCATGTAGCCTTTGTAGATAAGGTAATCCCAGAATGCATTTTGATAAGCTTGGCTTGTCAGAGCTGAGAGAAGTGGGTTTTTTTTCAATTAAGTTGTCAGTCCAGTTCAAAAGTATCAGTGGGAAATACTTTTGTCCAGGGTTTTAAGAACAAAGAGGGGAAAAACATAATGTAATATTCATGGGAGAAGCTGATAAGCACTTATCACAAAGCTCAGTATGGCGGCTTTAGAATAAAAGTCTTCCCACTCATTTAAAGCAGACAGTATTCTTTATAAAAAAGCATTAAAAATACATATTGTTGCTGTCCTTCTGAAACTTCTGGTGTCCAAATTTGCAGTTTTTTAGGAAATGGATAACATTAAACTTTTTAAATTGCTAAATTTTGTCCTGTCAAAGATAGCAAGTACTTCTTAATACTTTTTATAGGTTAGATGTTTGCAAAACCCAGTGAAGAACATAGAGGATGACTAATAATGATGGTTTATGGTAAAAAAAAAAAAAATCACTAGTGCTGTCAATCGATTTCATTTTTTTTCGGATCAATACATTTTTTTCTGTGATTAATCAAGATTAATCGCACATAACAATATTTTTGGACAATTTCACATTTCATCTTCAAATAATGTAGAAAAAAAATTGTATTTAGCAGCTTAATTTTATGAAGGAAAGCAAACATTCTGATATTAGTACTGTAACTGATCTCTCTATTAAATTGATTATTTTAACATTAATTATAGCCATTCAACAGTATAATTGAGAGCTATCATGTAGGAAATATACAGACATTCAAGGAAGTTTTCAAACACTTTACAGTCTTTAATGACTGTTCTCAGACACTTTACAGTCTTTAGTCTTTAATGCTAAATTATAAACTAAATGCAGAAGAATTTCACTTTAAAGTCACAAAATCACATTGATTTCTTATTTATTTTGTTCTTTGATAACATTTACATTTAGTGATTTAGCAGACGCTTACAGGTGGGGTAGGCAATGATAAGTAATGATAAACATTACTTACAGGAGTCACAGCAGCACGTTTAAGAAAGTGGCCCCTTTAAGAGCTGTCTCAGTACGCAGATCTGACCATCACCGGACTCCCATTTTTACAACTCTACAATTTTTACATTATTTTCCAGTAATAATTTGTTGCAAAGTTCATGCTTGCAAATTATATTAGAGGAATAAATAACTAAATAAATATATTTATTTGGTTTAAAATATGTCCTGTGTTTTAACATCTATATGATTAATTAGCCTACAGGCTCATTAAGAGCACAAATCACAACATTTTAGTAGTCATTTAAAACGTATTCAGATTTAGCAAATTTATGATGCATTCATCTGATAAATCATGACATTTCATCTACAGGAAAGTACAAGTACAAGTTCAAGTTAATGCTTCTAAAATTAAAAAGTATTGGTATCGGTATCGATATCGATATTGGCAATACTGGCCCTGCATTTACTTGGTAAATGATCTGTACCAAATTTTACAGTATTGCCCACCACTACTGTTTGGTATGTTGTTTCCGGTGAAGATTGCTTATGTTCCCAATTTTGTGTTAAAGTACCGCCATGAAAGACGCTGTGTGCTCCAATGCATGTTTAAATACGTCACTAACAATTAATCGTCCAGTTCAGTTCTGTACACACTGCGTGATATTTCTTCAAATGCGGTTGTCACTACCTACATTCTTCGGGAGTTAATTCGGTGATAAAATGCGGTTGTCACTCCTGAAATTTAGTAAAGTGTGTGTGTTTACAGACGTGATTAAGCACTCAAGGGGGAAGTGACAACCGCATTTAGATGCAGTGTGTTAATGGCCAAATGATGTTAAACTCACATTTCTCACAAAATCATACCTCATAGCTCAAATTATAAATCATTTTGAGCTTACCGTTGTGAATCGGATTAGTATAAGTAGACCGTTTTCAAGTTATTTTTGACCAAATAGTGTAATGTCACATCTGAAATGAGTTTGTTCCTGTGACATTCCAGTCGAACTGACCCCAGAGGAGAAGGCCCAGCGGGTGGCTAAAGCGATCCGTAAGCAGACTGCAGATGTGGGTGAGCGCTGGGAGAGGCTGATGGGACACATAGGCACATGGGAGAAGCAGGTGGAGAGAGCTTTAGATAAACTTCAGGACATCCAGAGCTCCATGGATCTGCTTGACCTCCGTCTAACACAGGCCGAGGAGCTTAGAACGGGCTGGCAACCAGTGGGAGACCTTCTCATAGATTCTCTACAGGATCACATAGATAAGACGACGGTGAGGGTGCTGCCATCAAACTGTTCTCGTCGTTTTTGTTTTACTACACAGTTTCTTCAGTCTCATGGTTGAATTTTATTTGATTATCAATGTTAAGTCCATATCTAGAGATACTAAAATCGTTTTTCTTCTCCGGTTTGTGTTGCAGGCGTTCCGTGAGGAGATCGCTCCTCTGAAACAAGATGTGCGAGCTGTGAATGATCTGGCAGGTCAACTGGCACCACTGGATGTCCAGCTGTCCTCCACCTCTAACCGTCAGCTGGATAACCTCAATATGCGCTGGAAACTACTGCAGGTCCTCTACCTACTCGAAACCTTCCCTGTGCTTCTCTTCTCTCCTTTTCAGCTCACTTGTGTGAGCTTTAAGTGGACAGTATCTCTTTTCATCACAATGACAGATAGAGGAAGTCTGTGTGTCTGAACATGTGCTGAATTTGTGATGCTTTCTCTCCGTCTCTCCTCAGGCGGCTGTTGAGGAGCGGTTGAAGCTCTTAAGGGAAGCTCACAGGGATTTTGGTCCTTCTTCTCAACATTTCTTATCCAGTGAGTCTGCATGTCTTATTTATTGTCAATTAATGTTAACAAATGTAAGTAGAATTAAATTAAGTAAAAATAAACCTAATTTCAAAGTGTTTCCATCAAGTTGTTTGAGCTGGTATAGAGCTTGTTTATCGACGTCACGCGCGTTGAATGTTGCTGAATGTTTGAATGTAAGAAATATAACTGTAATAGGTCGGTCTTGCGGTGTCAAAAACTGCAATAGCATTAGGCAGAGTCCAAGGTTCTTTCACTTTCGATATCTCCATATATCAAACAAAACAAGTAAAGGTACATATCAAAACAATATTAGCAGTGGAGTATTATCCTTCCAAGATGGCGGCGCCACTGCAACATGCAACAGAGGGCGTGACATCACCTTCAAGTTCTCTATTGGTAGCCTTGTAACCAACAGTAAACAACAGAAGACCCGGAATCAAGTTAGCCACAAGTTAGCTACGTCACATTTTATTTGACAGATGTGTTTCCATCTCTCCTAATTCACATTAACAAGTCAAAACCTTAACCTTAAAGGAGTAGTTCAACTTCAAAATGAAAATTCGGTCATCATTTTCTCGTCCTCTTGTCATTTCAAACATTTACATTTATACATTTGGCAGACCCTTTTATCCAAAGCGACTTACATTGCAGTATCCTTAACATTTATACTTAGGTATGTGCAATCCCATGGGATCAAACCCACAACCTTACATTGTTAACAATGCTCTTACCACTGAGCTACAGGAAAGCTGATTTGTTTGACTTGACTTGTCCAAATGTTGGTAACAGAAGAGCACTGGACCTCATTCACTCTCTGTGGCCAATGTAAGTGAATTTAACACGGTTAACAACATTCTTCAAAATATCTTCTTTTGTGTTCTGCGGAAGAAAGAAAGTCACACAGATTTGAAATGACAAGAGTGTGAGTAAATTACAACAGAATTTTCTTTTTGTGTCAAACGTTATGAATTAAGGGATTATTATCGAAAAAATCTGAAATTTGGTGTTTCCATCACTTGCTTTTGATCTTACACTTTAAAATACTACAGATGTACCGATACTTAATTTCTTCACTTATAGCGAAAGCCGATTATACACAGTGATCAACTTAATATTTCATATTCTTCTGAATGTATTAATTCATATAATGATTGACATGATATATCGGCCCTGATCATGGGCTGTTTTTAAACTATCGGCCTTGTGAAAAATTGCTTTTATCAACCGATACTGATTATTGGCCGATAATAACACAAAATGTGCATAAAGGTTTTAAGGTCCTTTATTCTGTTGCAGTACAGTAGCTGCTCTCAGGTGAAGTGTACAGCATATCTATTATATTTTGTCTGCTGAGAGAGCAGATATATCAGCGTGATGCCTCAGTGTCGGGGGGAAATAAAGAGAGTTAGATATCAGTTTTATAAGAGAGATATGCTTAATTAATGTTTCGTTTAACAAAAGCATTAGGATCACATTGAATGCATGCTACTCAAATCAATCTTTCATTATCTGTGTGTCAACAGCTTCTGTACAGATGCCCTGGCAGAGAGCTGTGTCCCAGAATAAAGTGCCGTACTACATCAAGTAAGTGACACGGATCATTGCATTCAATGATCAGCTTGCATTCTTACATCTCTTGTGATGTGTTTTCTTGCGGTGCATGTTTCAGTTTGGGAGGGACAAAACATAAGTAAAACAGTTTTGCGGTTCTGAGGTAGAATAACTTTCTAAGTTATTCAGGATGGTACACATGTTGCTGCAAACCTACTAATGTTTGGAACAAAATTCTACAATGATGAGACCTTCCAGGGCCAAGAAAAGTTAACAAACTGATCTAGGACCCAAAGGTCTCCGTGGAGATCAGGTTCTCGGCTGTAACTCACATATATAGTGTAAAAAATATTCTTGAAGCCCATCAGATGAAGCAGGATGTTTCCAGTAAATCTCATAGTATATCTAAGCCATTGGCTCAGTTATCGACACTTCCCCTGAAAAAAGTACAAGTTGGATTCTGTGCTTTTGTCTCCTTAGCGAAGTACCCATCAAGCCCAGAGAGACAGGATTAGAGAATGAGAATGAGGGAGACAGAGATAGTTGTTGCGCACAGAAGCATCCTTACAATGCAGTTGGAAATGATCCAGAAATGGAGGAGGATGAATGTCAGATGACAAAAACAAATAATCAGAGGATGGAGACTCGGTGAAGGACATGTGTTAAACTTCAGCATGTGACCCGTCGCTTTGTGCTTCGAACATGAAGGAGACAAACCATGCAGATGATGTGATAGCAGAATGTCCTGTACTGTATTTTAAGGAAGGTACCGATATATAGAAAGACCAAACTATTAGGGCTGTCAAACAACTTATCGGGATTAATCGCATCCAAAATAAAAGTTTGTGTTTACATAATATATGTCTGTGTACTGTGCATAGTAATTTTGTATTAATAAACACATACACACAAATGCATATATTTAAGAAAAAATATAAAATGAATAAACTTTTATATAAAAATTATACAAAATATCACAGTGGCTCTTTTGACTTGAGTAAACAACAATCCAGAGCAATGCTCTAAAAACACTCAGACGCCTGAAAACACATAGCAACAACCTGGCAACCGCATGGACAAGCACCACTAGTCTAAGTCAGTTATAGTTTCACTGTAGTTACAATAACCGCAATACAAAGACCTTTCATTACACAATTATTACAACGCAATTATATAATAAATATTATATGGTCAGGATTTTTTATGATAACTACTCAAATGAATAAAAACGAATATTAAAATGTTTTGGGGCACCTTCATGGGCACAGAAAAGTATATCATATTTTTTATATATATATAAAAGTATAACATATCTAATAAACGAGAAGCTCTGTTATTTTATATTTGCTTAGTAGAAGTTATTAGCATGGTGAAAATATGCAGAAATGATATGCAGATTAAATTTTATATAATTATAATGTAACTCTTGTTTTTAACAAGAAACAGTTTATGTTCAGAATATAAAAGGAGAGCACAATAATAATATTAAGCAAATAATATAATACACTTATAAACAGTATAGTATATATGACTACAAATAAAATATAAATAAACACAAATCCTTTTAACAGAAATGCCCTAATAGTCACTAACCAAAAACTGTAATTACCTTTGTGAGGGAACAGAATAAATGTGATTTTAAACACAACAGAAGGCAGAAGATGTTTTCTTAAACACATTCGCAGTACGTTTTAACCCTGGAGTTTTGTACTGGCCAGCTGGAGATGCAACACATATACAAAAACAACAACAAACATCACAGGAGCAGCTTTGTGAGTGTGTGTTTACGTGAGTGTGTGTGTGTTTGTTTGTACGCGTGTGAGGGGCAGCAGGTGTGTTGTGTGAAATGGCCGGCAGCTGAACTTTTCTCTTCTAGCGATCACTCTGACACCACCCATATGCTTGTGCAATATGAATACACATGAGTTTCGCCCTCATCCTGTCATTTTCCCGAAGGAATCGCTTTTACACTTCCACCAAACTCTCATTTGAGATGACTCAAAGCTCTCTCTGCTCTTCCTCGAGTGTAGATTGCTGTTTTTGAGAAATGCTTAGCTTGCCGTACATTGTGTCTTCTGTGTCTGATCGATCTTGATCTGAGACGGAGTGAAGACGCAAAACTCATTGCCTTTTCTGGTTTAAAGCAAATATGTTAATGGAAAAAAGGCCTGACATTTCTGAGGTCGAAGGTCAACGTGATTGATGACAGGCTGATTTGCTGGGATTAAGGCATGTGACCAAACATGATGATGATGCTCCTGCATATTGGCAAAGATATTAATATTAACAATATGTGGCACTGCCATTACAAGGAGGGGGAGGAATGCAATGCTCAATATGGCCGCTCTAGCGAAGGAAGTCCCGCCTACCAGTGAAACAAGCCAATCGTCGATTAGTATTGACTGACAATTCTCTGGGGCTGGGCTCTTGTGAGGCACTTGCAAGCCTGTGCCCATGAAAGGTGATTTTCTCGCGATATTTAAGCTTAGCAAACCCAAGTTATGGTACAGTTCATTTCAGGTTTAATTATTGATAGGACATGTGCTGTTTAATTGTGATTTTTGCCAGCGATTTAAAAAATGCCTTCCTTCACTCAAAGTAGATAGGACATTGGATAGATTGGACAGAGGCATTGCAACATGGCCGCTGAGCGGCACGACTTCCGTAAACAGACTTTGATATTGGTCGCCAATATTTATAGATCGATTTGATCATTTTATTTGTTTAGGCATGAAAAAAGTTCATGAGTTATTTTGATGACAAAAGTTTGAATAAGTAAGCAAATGATATTGGTCAAATATTGTTTTTTCAAAATTGGTATTGGTATCAGCCAAAGTAAATCCTCTTCTCTTTAGACTTCTCTTAAAAAGAGCCAACGAGCTGTGTGATAAAATTAGTTACAATCTTAATTCTGTGCCATGTTGTAATACTTTGGCATGGCATTGAAAAAAATATTCAATAAAACAAACAAAAAAAGACCTTCAGAAAGTGTGTGTGCAGTTGACAGTATTGTCAAATATGCTCTTTAATCTCTCATCTTCATATAAAATCATATTTGACTGCATTTGAGAAATTGTGGCTCATCTCCACCTATGTGTCACTAAGTGTCCACTATAAACTCAAACTTTACTGAAACTACACTTTCAATGCACAATGCATTTAAGGGGATGATGCAAAATGTACATAGATCAGCGGATCTAGTTTATTTGGAGCGTTTGCAAAAAAGCCGAAATTCATGGAAACCAACACCCCTGAAAAAAAAGCGTAAAAACACATTAAAAGACTCTAAATAAACTCAAATCATACACACACTTTTGCTGACTCAAATCACCAGAAACATTAACGGGAGAGATCAAGGGATCAAAGTTTCTGAAACTAGAAGGAAAAGTGTGTTTTGTGTAGAAAGAGAAGAGATTTAGTGATGATGCCTCACTTGTCAGACGTGCTGGAGATCAAGGGGGTCTGAAGAGAGAGAATGGGGTGTTTTGTAAGAAGGATATTTCTGTAATTCTAAAGACTGTGAAAGTAATGAGTTCAGTGCATGGAGTTCATGTTTATTCATAAGAATATGTTTTCAAAAAGACGCTTTGGACTTGAGAGAATGAAAGAGATACCAGGTAATCCAGTGAGAATCTCTAGGCTCAGAATAAAACCCTCTCACATCTGTTAGTGTATGTAAATACTGTACTGTATATGTCCCTGCTGATTTAATCTACACTACATAAAAATGAATTGAGGCTGTGTGGAGCGATGTCGTTTCTTTAGTGTGAGATCCTATTGTAATGCCTTCCTTGTTTTAGCTGTTTAATCCTAATGATACATTTACAATTCAATTCAGTACTGTTGGTTTCTAGTTGTTGATCATAGTTGCTCAAATTAATAAGAATCCAAATTCTCAAAAAAAAATCTTTCGTAAAAATCATCTCAAAATTAAGATGAAAATTAATCTCAAAATGCTTTTGGTTGTGTATTGTATTGAGCGAGAATCATAATTTTGATGTTGACTTGCCATTAAGATTAACATTTATATTGATACAATAATGGACAAGGTCTAGCTCCATTATTTAACTTTCATTACTAGAAAACTGAATGCTTTTTTGACTGAACTGAAAAATGTAATGGCGTAGTAACACACTAAAGGAATTATGATTAGTATAGTTTTTAACGCTTGCTATAATTATTTTCTAACATGTGATCGTAAATGGCATTTAGCACATCAAATTCTATGTAAGAATAGAAGATGCTTGTTTCTCACAAAGTTTATTGTATAAATAAAATTCAAGATACCGTTCTCAAATTGATTGTTTACTTTTCAAATACCAAAAATGCAATATCTAAATTGATTTTATGTGTTTACTTATTATTATATTTCTAATGCATTTTTGTGTTTTTTAAGAGTAAAGTGAGTACAGATGCTACTTTCATCACTCTTAACAGAACTGTTTGGTAGAAGTCACTAATGAGGTTGTGTTGTACCTCAGCAGGTGGTTGTTGATGTAGACGGCTTGCAGTGAGGCAGCTCGCTGGCGTTCAGGACAGACTCTTGGTGTTTGGTTGATAATACTTCTGCTCGAATCTGTTGCTGGAGAGCAGTGGTGTGTTGAAGAGAAGATAGCAGCCTAGGTGCTTTATTTCTGCTGATGGCTGTAACCAGCTCAATTACCGCCCGTAGCACAATCTGTCCAGACGCTCCTGAATGCTTCCGTCCTCAGTGATCCTGCTGAAAATCACATTATGGGACACAATGATGGTCTGCGGCCGTCTCGTTTTGGCCCACCTTCAGGGACCATCAAGGTCTATTTAAAGCTCCATGTGTCTGTGGAATTACAGTGTGTCTAGCTTAGACGGTTTGAGCCTTTGGGCGACGCTATCGGACCTTTCGTCGATGTGTGAATGAGTCATGAATGAGATGATGAGATACACTCAACACCTGCTGACAAACTCAGCCTCGCTCACTCTCTCCTGAATTGGAAACCAGAAAGACATTCTTGTAAATGTACATTTACTGAGAAAACATTTTAAATGGTGCTTGACTTACCACTGAAATGCTCTTCTTAAGTGTTCTCAGTGGTTGCCAGGATGTTGCTGCCGGTGAATAGTGTTATAGATTTGATATTTTCAGTCAAAACGTGAAATATAAATATTCATAGAATTCACGATTTTGTGAAATAAAATGTACAACCAGAAGCAATAACTCCCAACAACCTGGAGAAAGAATCCCTCCATATAGACCACAATATAGTTAGTTTATTTCAATTTTCATTTATGTGGAATATGGACCGTTATGGATGTGGCAGTTCACTTACCTGACCATGGAAAGTTTTGCTTTAAAAACAAAAAATTGCTTTAAAAACGTTTGGGACTTTTTACATTTTAAGGTTAAAATGTGTTTGCAATTCAAACAACATTTTGCTTGGCCAAAACAAGCTACATGATTTAAAGATATCATTCATGTTCTATAGCACAACAAGGCTAGCGAGACCATTTCTTTCTATGTATTTGTGCTTCCCATTGGTCTACATTTAAAATAAAATGAACTTGTGGGCGCAAAAGACGTTAAACATTAAACTCTGGGCTCTACACTCACACACCCACACACTTAGAACTACTGTCAGACATATCTTCCTGCCTCCGACATCCCTTTATTTCTGTTTTAAAGCATTCTGCTCCATTTGTTTCTCATCCATCTCAGTCATTCACGCCCCTCCAAAACCTGTTTGCATCCAAAATAGCATTGCTCTCACACAAACACACACCCACACAACAGACAGATGAAGTTATATGGGTGTACCGAGCCCAATTGACCCTCTCTTTTCTCTTCTCTAGTCATCTGAACCAGTCCACATGCTGGGACCATCCTAAGATGACCGAGCTCTATCATTCCCTTTGTAAGTGTCACACAAACACAGAGATTCACATCTCATCAGCCCTCAGAGACGCACTTAAGAGCCTCACACCTCACTCAAATACACAGCTGAATAAATATTGGACAGCACCTCTCCAAAGTGAAGGTTTGCGTCTGCCTCTGTAAGGCAGTAACTCTCCGGAGACATCACACACATATGAATCAAACTTCTCACAAAAAAAACACTTTTCACCTCTGAATAACTTTTCACCACATATACTGTAGCTTTTTTGTGACATTTTATTCAATTTTTCTTCAAATTTCTAATATTTTGAGCTGAATCTCATTGCTTATATACGGGTTTATAACAATCTTATTAATATCAGCAGCCAATACATTGCCGTATGATCAAGTATGAAGTTGTGTTTGTATGCTCATGTTTCTTACGTTCAATTACGTCTTTTTTTATCCAGCTGACCTCAACAATGTAAGATTCTCTGCATACAGAACGGCCATGAAGATCCGGCGGCTACAGAAAGCACTCTGCTGTAAGTGTGTGTGTGTGTCTTAAATGATTAGAGCTGCATCAGTGCCTGTCCTCACTCCATCGGCTCAATTAACTCAGAGAGACCCAATTAAAAGCACTGCGTGTGCGTGTGTGTGTGTGTGTGTGTGAGGTATCTTCCCTGTCTCCATGCCTCATGTCTCATGTCCTGCTCATTTGCATGCCTGTTTGTCTTTTTGTTAGTTAATTGGTCTAATTAAAATAGTGTAAACAGAACGCAATCTCTCGCATTATCAAAGCTGAAAAGTGTTTATCATCCGGAAATGTACAAGTGTCCTTATGAGATACAACATGATAAAGTGACAAGCGGTAAATCTAGTTGGGTCATAATGTTTTTGCCCTAACCAGCAGCGACCGTGAATGGGTGACACGCGGCTCCACTCACTGGTCCAGATCAGGAATCGGATCTAACACGCCTAATGTGTGTCTTAAAGGACCTGTGTGCACATTTTTTAAGGATGTATTGACAGAAATGCAATATTACATAACATACATTACTATGTATTTAGTGGTGTATAAACAAACACCATACAAAATGAAGCGTTATGTTTTTATTATTATTTAGCTATTTCTATCTAAATACATCGCGGGTTGATGTTTATACGTTATATAACGTTATCTTATTCGACAAATAAGTGAAAACTCGACGACATCTCAGTCCTGTGTCAACCTGTGAAGTGTGAGCTGCAGGTTGCAATTTGCCAATTTCCCCCTAGATGCTGCTAAATTTCATACACCGGACCTTTGAGCATCTACTCTTATTGATTGTGATTTCCTCATACGTGGAATATTAATATATAATATCAAGTTTTTAGCTGTATTGTGCTGCTGTATGAGCATTTTGTTTTCCAGAAATGGTGTGTTATTGATCTGTGTATCTATCTCTCAGTGGATCTGTTGGATCTGAATGTGGCGCAGTCGATGTTCCAGCAGCATAAATTGACCGTAAACTCACAGCAACTGACGGTTCCTGAGGTCATCAACTGTTTGACGTCCATCTATGACGGTTTGGAGCAGGAACACAAAGATCTGGTCAATGTCCCACTGTGTGTGGACATGTGTCTCAACTGGCTGCTCAACGTCTATGACACGTACGCATTACACATGCTACATGACTGACTGATCGCAAAATGTATCGTGATATTTAGCTTTCACTTCTTTTGAACCTTTATTTTAGTTTATTTTAAATAATTTAGTTTTTCATATTATTGTATTTCCATTTAGGTTTAATCATTTTTAGTTTAGTTCATATTAGCAATTAATCTTTATTTTATTTATACATTTTCCTGTTAATAGTTTTAGTGCCTCAACTTATTTAAGTTTATTGCAGTAAATGCAACTAATTTTCATTTAGTTTAAAGGCTTTTCAAATAATAATTAGGCCAGATGTTTATTTCTAATAACATAAATGTTTTAATATATATTAGTTAATAGTTTAAGCTAACAAAAATATATCGTTGTATCGTTGAGCGTGATTAGATACAGTTTATCTCACTACTGTCTGTTTCTGATGATGTGTTTTGGATGTCACAGGGGTCGCAGTGGGAAGATTCGAGTTCTATCGATGAAGATTGGCCTTCTTTCGCTTTGCAAGGGTCACCTGGAAGAGAAGTACAAATGTAAGCTCTAACATACACCCAACCAACACTCACAGCATTGTGTCCTAACCAGGGATGACATGAGAACGTTGGGTGACAAATCAGATTTTCGTCCAGAACCACTGTCAGGGTTGCCAGGTTCTTGTAACAAAGCATGCCCAATGTTACACATAAGGCTCTTTTATCAATGAAAATAAATGTATAGCAGTTATCATTGACATATATTTACATACATAAAATGATCTTAGCTCGTGGAATCTGTTTGCATGAAGCCCTATTCTGCTGGAAAACCACAGAGTTGGCAACCCTGCCAGCTGTGCTTGCACTAAGAGAAAGATTGATGGCCACTTTATCGACTGTAATTTCCCAAACATTTTCAAATGTGAGATTTCAATATATTTAACAGGTATCAAGCCATGAACCCAACCAGTCAGAGCGGAGATAAATCTCATAACATGGTTTGAAGCAATAAAGGACTTAACATTTTGCATAGAAAGGAATTTAAATATCCAGTTTTACAGTGAATGAACTTCACATTCCATCAATCATTGTGAGTCATGATTAAAGATGCTACAATATGTAAAGGATAATCCAAGTTGAGCCGTGCATTAAAGGATTTTTATGCACGACGTGAAGGCCAAGAAGTAACCTGTGTGAAGTGCATTAAATAATGCACGGCCAGCTATGGATTATCCCGCTTATACCATGGTCATTTGCCAAGTGAAAGCTGTTATTGATGTTAACACTGTCATATTGATCCGACAACAATAACAGCTTTCAATTTGCACACCTTTCAGCCAATCAGATTGGAGTATTCAAACAGACCACGGTATGACATTGTATCGACAAATGAAGTGAAGACCTTTTCCGTTATAAATGATGTGAATACATTATTTCAACCTCCATGTTTCATGAAATCCTTCTACTGAGATGTTTTGGACCATTAATGTTCCAATGTAACAGTTCAGTAAGTTCTCATTATTTGCTCCTTTTCAGGATTATGGGTAGTGTAGGTCTTTGTTGGGATTTTAGCGTTATGTTGTTTTTAATAATGAAGCTGAAATCATACTGACTGCTGAGCGACTTTTACAAAATAATTTGCGATTGTCACACGTCCCACCTTTTAGCTGCTCGGCACTACTTGACTCTGGAAACGTTCATTACTTTTGCGGGCCAGTTGGTGATGGTTAAGGTCAATTAAATGTCAAATCTTAGGAATGTAGACTGAAAATTTCGTGTTTTCGCTTCAAGGCATTATTAGATCACAAGCACAAATCCGGAATGTAACCGGCTTTAATTAGCTTGTTTGTGAAACACCACAAATCCCATGATGCCCTTCTCCTCTCTGCTGTTGTCTTGTTTTTGTTTCTAAAAGCACAGTAGTTTGACTGCACTCCCATGATGCACCTCAGCACGTAATTGGGCTTTTTGCTCTTTTAGGTTGTGACTCACCTCAGGAGCTTTGAGTCTTTGTTCCTGATGAAGAGTACACAAATCCTTGCGCTGGTTAGTCTAAAGCAACGCCGGCGAGTCTTCTCCATGTCTGAAGCACCGCAGAGACAGACAAAAACATCCTATCTCAGTATTGAGATGGAGAACATATTCTTTCCATTTTCATTGAGCAGTTTGAGGGTCACTCTCACGGGTCAGGACTTTGTATAGTAGCTGATACGGACAGACTCACGGCCGTTTGAGTTTGTTTGTTGACCTCGAGTCTTGACACAGCAGTGAAATCTCACACAGTTACTGCAACTTTAGCTGTCTGCGTGTTTGTGTCCGAGTTTATTGAAGCGCCAGAAGGGTCTTCGGTTTAGAACGGATGGGTGACATTTAAAACTCTGGCCGACTCTGCTCTTGTTGTTTTGATCAAGGTCATTTCTGTCCCCAAGCGAAAATCAGAAAGAAAGAGTGTGTCAGGGATTATGCACATAAAAGCACTATCTGAAGTGTTCTAAGCTTAAACCTGTCTGTCTATATCTATAGCTCTATATCTGTCTGTGTTTCTATATCTGTCTGTCTGTCTCTTGAATGGACTGTACTGATGTGTTTCTTTTTTTCTGTCTCAGGTTTGTTTAATCAAGTGTCTTCAGCGGGCGATACATGTGACCAAAGGCAGTTGGGTCTTCTGCTGCATGATGCCATTCAGATCCCTCGGCAGCTGGGTGAGGTGGCGGCCTTTGGCGGGAGCAACATCGAGCCCAGCGTCCGCAGCTGCTTCCAGCATGTACGTGAACACACACACACAAATACAACCATGACTGATCACAGCCTGTGTGTTTTACCCTGATATGGCTCGTGTTTATGAGGGTATGACAGATGTCTTATTCACCTATAAAGCAATTGGTGAATTACTGAACCGGTTTGCTTGCGATTTCCGTATAGTACATCACACCAGGTGTGTGTGTGTGTGTGTTTTAATGGTGTTGTCAGGATGAGCGTTCACATTTTTGTCCTCCAGTCATTTTTTTTGCATGTGTAAATACCACAGCAATAATACCATGAGGCTATAAATATTCACCTTACAGAGAAAGATGGTTACATCTTGGAAGCGTTTGCGGGTTGATGGTTATTCTTTCTAAACGCTTTTACGTCTGTTCTTACGTTCCATCTGTCTCACTGCCTATCTGTCTATGTGTCTCTATTTGACCTCATATGTCAGTCTGTCTTTCTATCATTGCGCCTGTTTGTCTGTGAATCTGTCTGTATCTCTGCCCACCTGTCATCCTGTCCATCTCTCCATATGTCTGTCTATCTTAGCTTTTCATATTTTCTCTGATAGACTCTCGGTTTCTTTCAGTCTGTGTTACATCTCTCTTCACCAAACAGAGACTTTATGATGACACTCACGTATAAACAAGTCAGGGTGGAAAGATGATCAGAGAAAAATAGCCAATCAGAACTGACATACTGGAAGAGGAAGTGGCCTAAAAAATGGAGGAAATGAAGGATAGGTGTCATTATTAATCACATGAGAGATGAGAGCTATCGAGAGAAAAGACAGACAGACAGCACAGGTGTCAAACCTGCGGTCGTTTATGGCTGCCTGTCACAGCTGAAAGACTGATGGATTCACACAAACATTCAGTGCTGGAGGGCTCCTGATAGTGTTGATGTGTTTGCTGCTGTCAGAGGTCGGAGCTGACATCATAGTTATGACATCACAGCCTAAATACAGCTCAAACCTCAAGACGCCCATTGTCTTAAAGACCATGTGTGTGTGTTTGTCTCTCAATGCTGAGTGACATTTAAGGACTTTAAACCCATCGGTATATTCAGATCACTGCCGAAAATGTTTTTGCTGTTGGGGACGGCAGATGACTTCGTTGCATTGGTTACAATAGAAGGGAATGGGGTCCAGTGCTGTTCTGTAACCAATGTTTTTCTAAATATCTTCTTTACAAGAAAGAAAGTCTTAAAGGTTTGAAATGACAAGAGGGCGTTTAATGAAGACAAGATTTTGAAGGTGAACTACTCCTTTAAAACATTATTGTTTCTGATCTATACACTCCAGAAGGAACCAGGGTTGTGCTGATTTCACATTATATTAGTATGACTCTCAACATTGGATCTGTATTTGTTGATATTTTATGTTTTAACAATATTTCCTGGCAAAATAGACTTTGACACAAAACATTTACGTTATAGATTTGGATTAGGTTGTAGAGTTATGTCGATATTTTTATGTTTGCTGTTAAATCCAATCTGTGGAGCAGTCAACAAATTTCTGGTTTCAATGTATATAATGTTTTTGTTTTGTGTTTTTAATTTGGTGTTTTTAATCTCTTGTTTTAGTAATAATTATTATTATCGTCGTTTTCGTAGTATAAACTATGTTAAAGTTAAGTTTTTTAATTTTTGTGTTGGACCTATGCAGTTACACAAAGGTTTGATTAAACCTTCAATTTTGTTAATTTTATATTAAGTTTTATGCACAGCAACAGAATTTTAATTGAATTTCTGTTTCATTTAAATATTTAGTTCAAATTATTGTGAATTTTTTTAATATTGTGGTATCATGTTATACATCATGAGCCGAGTGTGTCCCCTGAGCATCAAACATATAGTAATTTATAGCGATCAAAACAAAATTATTTGAGAAAATAATGTCTTTATCTCCAGTGTGACCTCAAAATATTCTAGTCTCAAATCAGATTATTTTCAGATCACTAAAATTACACTTGTTAAAAATCACTAGCTTACTGCAGACACTGAATGATAATTTTCTGAATCCTTTGTTTTCTTTGAAATATTTATGAGGCTGTTCTGTCCATATAAAAGCAGCCGTGAGTGACATCATCAATAATGATGTCCTAGCAGGAAATGTTCCAGCCATCATCTTGATTTCAGATGTGCCGCATTCTTTTATGAGTTAATCTCTCCTGTTGTTTTTAGACTTCATCCTCCTCTTATTGGTTGTTTGTTTTTACCCTCTCATCAGGTGACCAATAAGGTTGAGCTGGAGCCGAGGCAGTTTATTGATTGGATGAGGCTAGAGCCGCAGTCAATGGTGTGGCTTCCTGTCCTGCACAGAGTGGGTTCAGCGGAAACGGCCAAACATCAGGCCAAGTGTAATATCTGTAAAGAGTTTCCCATCGTTGGCTTCAGGTATACACATAAAAAAACACACACGACCAGTAAAACATACTTGTTTGGACACACTTAAACCTTTTCACTTGACGGTTTATGAAATAATGCTAAATAATAAGTTATTTAATAGTAAGAGTTTTTTAAATATTTCCCGTTTGTGTTTGGTGATAATATAACAAATTGTTAAATAATAATAATATAATATAAACATAATATAAGAAACCTGTTAAAGTCCCCGTGAACGGGAAGTTGCGTTCGTTTTACTTCCGTATTATGATGCGTTTCCGAGCGAAATGGTAGACAAACAGTGGCCGTGGCTTTCGTCATTCTCTGCGATTTGATTGGATGTATAAAAACAGCCGTTGTATTTTGAAATGGAACTGACAGCAGACTGACAGTTGAAGGGAGGAGTTAACTGATGCTCCGCCCATCCGTCTGACAAACATCATCTAAAATGGCTAGTCATTACAGGATGGAATTATCAACTTAACGCAGTTATCTTTTCGTCAGTTGAAGTCAAATGACGTTGAACATTTACCACAAAGTCGTTCCAGACAACTCAAATTTCGCATCATGATTAAAAGCTTACCATTGTAAATCGGGGTGAAGTAAGGAGATTGCTTTTTTATCAACTAGGTAAATGACAACTTTTGTTTATTTTGAACGAAAAACGAATTTCTGCTTTAATATTGTTGTAGCTATAGCTGCAGGTAGATGTCTGAGGTGTAATCTTTAGAGATCTGTGGTGGATTTAAGTTGCTTGCAAGCACACCCACACACACACAGGTTTGCGTACGGCTGTCAGGGAGCGGAAAGGTTAGATTCACTCTTGAGGCCCAACATTCATCCAAATGTCAGGATCTGATAGCACGTGCTAAATAAGAGCATGAGAGACGGGATCGTAGGAGTTACTGATCAGATGTGTGTCCTCTGGCACTTTCAAAGTTCACATCTAAACTAGAGCTGCCAAAGTTCATGTTTTAACATTTAAAATTCATTCAACATGTTTAAATTGGCCAGTATTTTTTACTCATTCACGAAAGGTATATTAGTAAAAGAAAATATAAAATAACAATTTTACGGATAATTCACATGTCAAATAAGGTGTCTGTGTGTTTATCTCTTCTGTCGAAAACAAATAGTGGCTTCTGAGGAAAGCTTAATGATGAACTACTCCTTAAGTACCTAATTTTAAGTTTTCGCTTGTGCTAAAGAAAACAAAGTAAATGTCTTAGGTCACTTTGCTTGTCAAGGAAATGTATCTTGATTTTAAGGTTTTAGATATTTGTACTAGAAAAACAAAACAAAATGCTTAGTAAGACATTTGTATCTTCATTTTGTTCCCAGTGTGTGATAAGTGATGTGTCACACGTCATCATTTGTCTCCATTGAGTATTTTAAGCAGTCACAGTCGGATCTTGTAGGTGCGCTGACCTTTTCAATTGTCACACATACATGCATAAAACATCACATACATAAAGATTGTGAATTACAGTTAGGGACCTGTCGCTCTACGTATTAAGACGCTTGTGCAAAGTTACACAACAGACCCCCAGCATCCCCCGGGAACCGATCGCGTCACAGCAGACCATCGTGTTTTCAGAGTGGAGATTCAATCGGACGTTTGACAGAAGAGCTACAGACGGTTTTTTGTCAGAGATGAATAACAAGGACGACTAAACACAACACGAGCGAGAAACGGAGAAAATGAACGTCAGAGTCAATCAAACAGGACTCATCTCTCCTAATGGAGAGCACATCTGGAGATGTATTTCTAAAAGATTGATGAATTCACTTGGCAAGAGACAAAATCTGTATAGATGGTTTAACATTTTAATAGTTGTGGCTAAATAAAGCAAAAAGCCAAAAATGGCTGTGCGTTATATGAATCTCACAGCCAGAACCACCACTAGTCAACTAAATCAGTCTGCAAATATTAAAAAAGTTTAAAAACTTAGCAAACGAAGTTTGCTCATTGTGTTTGTACAGTATTTGGGCCGGTTTCAACTATTTTGCCTTAATTTCGAGCTAAATCAATTTACCTACCTCTCACAACAACACATAACAAAGGATTATAACCAAATTACCAATGGCATGATTTATTAAAAGACACACAGTTCTCAGCAGGGGCCTCAGACAGAGCTGAAACAACACCCGAAAGGAGGCCGTTTCAGAAACACAGCACATTTAACTGTCATAACATTTCATTTATGCAGCAGGGAGGTGAAAATATTACTCTCTAGAGGGATGGAATTCAATGAATTTGCATTTCACGGAGACAAAAGCAACCAAAAAACAAACACACACACACAGTTCTGCTCCCGCCTATAGTGGATTTACATTTTAATGAAGAAAATCTGCTGAATAACAATAGTTTTAAGCATTGTGTTAATTGTGTTGTTGAATAAAACGGGATGTAATTGGAGCGAGAGGGCTTTGAAATGTTGTGAGTGTCAGACAGGTATATACAGTTGACTGTAGTTGGGCAGAATGTCACATGCATGATATTATTCTCAGTTTTCTCCAATAGAGTTACATGCTTATAAAAATCACAATGCACAATGATACACGGTTTCATGTCTTGCTTTCAAAGGAATTTTGTGCTAATGCTTAAAACAAGAAATAGCTTTTCTACACTTTATTTTTCTTGTTGTAAGCATAAACGTAGCAAAATTACTTTCGATTCCTTTGAAATTAAAACGTTAATGCTTTTGAAAGAGAATACGTATATAGAAAGGATTGCTTAAATAACTGTGAGAAAGACACAACATAAAAGAATGAGTAAGAATTGTTTTCGATGTTTCATGTCCAACATGCATTACTTGTTTTCTTCATTTGGACACTGATACATGTAACAAATGTTGGCATGGTTCTCTGTTCGATACAAGTGAATTAACTGTCAAAAAATACTCAAACAGTAAGTCTATATGCTGCCCATTGTATATTTATTCCAAGATGTCTAAAGCATTATTAAAGCTCTGCGCGAGGGACAGAATGATGTTGAGAGTTAGGCTATGTTCACATTTGGCTTCGTTTTAAGCTACCAGCGTCTGTTTTACGTTGTAAGCTTTTACATTATAGTCATATGGAGTAAACCATGAGTGCTTTTTTTGCAGCTCAAGGCGTCTTTTCAAATAAAAGTTCAACTTTTCTGAAAAAAAACACCCTAAGTTAAGGGCTTTTTTCAAAGCTAACCAATGACAAGCGAGTAGCGAGACCTGTCCTTCAATAACAGCATGAAAGGAAGGTGATTGGTCGAACAGGATCAAGCTGAGAAACATAATGCTGAAACGTCAGTTGGAGCATAGTTTTGTGTAAAATAAAGTTTAATTTCCCCATATCAATAACTTTTGATTGCATTTCTAGAGAGAAATTAGTATTGCAGTAAATATGTGATTGGTTATTGGAAAGACGCTCTCTGTTTATAATTCAAATAGAATTCGGTCACGCTGTCTATGAAGACTGCCTGAATCTGTTTCTCTGAGCTGCCCTCCTGCACAAAAGCTGCCTAGGAAGTCATTGCCTGATTGACAGCAAGGCAACAAGTCGGGTGCTGTTGTTATAGCAACAAATGATGCCCTCGACTGCTCTTTGTAAACACAATGCTGCAAGCCGTTGTCTACTTTTTCATGTCAAAAAGAACCTAAATGTGAACATAGCCTTAGTCTTTCTCCTGGACCGCCACTGTGCTTCAGTGTTTAACAGCTTCAATCAAACACACCTGAAGCAGCTGATTAAGGTTTACAAGATAACTCAAAAATAACAGGCCGGTGGGTTTGATTAGTGTTGGAGTTTGAGCCCCTCCCCCCGGGACCCCTGATTAACATCTGGCCTACTTATTCCAATTTGCCAGACGGATGTTTTTATCTTCCAAATGATTGTCAGTGCTTTATAGTAACAAACATCACTCTTTTTCTCTCTCCGCAGATATCGTAGTCTGAAGCATTTCAACTACGACGTGTGTCAGAGTTGTTTCTTCTCTGGTCGTACAGCGAAGGGTCATAAACTGACCTACCCCATGGTGGAATACTGCACACCGGTGAGTTAAAATAGTAATGCTTGAACATGAACCCAATCCCACACCTGCATGAAAGAAAACATATGAACTTGCTATATAACAAAGTTATGGTGGGCAACGTCATAGTATGTGTTCAAAACAAGGAATGTTAGAAATCTTAGAATTATGCTGCCGACCCTTTGCAACACTCGAGAGCTCTCGTAAAATGCCGGTAAAACTGAGCAGATGGGTTTCATTTGTTTCGCGCTTAGTTCCAGTAGTCACTGTAGTGTGTGTTGTCGCTGAGTAATAAGCTTACCAAGTGAGAGGCTCTGGTTAGTTTGCCGTCCATGGCTTCGAGTGAGTCAGAGAGTATTTAACACTCAGACGCGCTCGATCTATTAGGATCACCGGCATGCATTCCCGTCACCTTCACAACACGAGCATCATGCAACTAAAAATTGAAGGTGTTTAATTCAACATCTGTATTTCAGAGCGTGAAATTGAAAAGGCATCACCGTGATCGATCAGCGCGACAGAGGTTCACCGGTTAAACAAGTTTCCTTTAGCTCTTCAATGCTCCGCGCACAAATTCAGAGGAATTAGACTGAATAATAATATGAGTTGAAAGCGGTTTCACGTCGAGCGCCGGCACTTGAGCAGAAAGAGCCTCTTGGCTTGATTGATTAATCACGCAGCTTTAGAAGACAGTCATTTTCTTCTATTGAGGCAGAAGCGTGTCTTTTATAGCTCATCTATTGAAGGTTGTTCACTCGTACAGCGATTAGCAGCAACCAAGTGACCAAAATACATTTATTTTCAAAAAGAGATTTCTTTGTTGAATTATATGATAACAGACCTTATAATGTCAAAACCGGCCAATCAGAATCAAGTATTCCATGTAATAATAGTAAGTAACTGGTTTCTGGAGCCCACCAGTGACATTTACCAGCAAAGCATCAAGTGTGTTATGTGTTACCATCTGTTTCTCCTCTTTTCTTCACCATCAGGTTATTTGTTTTCCATGTTATTTGGTGGTTATTTTCATGTCCAGACAAACCAACAATTTCCATGACACATGGAGGATCAACGGTTCTGCCGTAAAGATTTACTTTCATTTCAGCAGCAAATATTGTCATCGGCATTCGGAGAGCATTATTGACGATCAATATTGAACAGAATATGTTTTTGTGGCCCTCAAAAGGGCTGTTACACAGTTATTGCTTTTTCTTTGTGGTGATATTGCTTTTGTTGTGCTGATATTGTTTTTATTAGTTGAACAAATGTTCCTATAGCGTTCAGCCGAGTTAAGTCATTTTGAAAGAAAAACTTCACACAGACATTCAAAATATGTGTCATGTATTCACCCTCATGTCGATAGCTGTTTCCATACAATGAGTCACATTTATTAAACATGAGCAGAACAAATTTCTGTCACATACAGTTCAATTTGAAAGTTTTGAATGTTTTCACATGAAAGAGGCCTGTCGAATTTACAGTGTAAACCAGGTCAATAAATTATGGCAATGTTTAAAAAAACATAATGCCGTGTTCACACCAAAGGTGAAGCATTGCATTCCTCGCTCTAGATTATTAGCAGGATTAATTGTCACATTTACATTTATTCATTTGGCAGACGCTTTTATCCAAAGCGACTTACAAGTAGGGTTCGGTGGGCAGCTATCACTGCAGAGCAAACAGGGGTAAGGTGCCTTGCTCAAGGGCACTTCAGTCATTTCCTGGTGACACTGAGAATTGAACCAGCGACCTTCTGGCTACGAGTCCAACTCTCTAACCACTAGACCATATCTGACCCCACTTTTTTTCATTTGCGTGAGTGACGCAAATAATATTGCGCAACTGCGAGTGTCTCTGCATGTCCAGATGTGTCAAACCGGCTCTACTGATTTTGCCAAGTGGTTGATGTCCTTAAGGCAACATCATGTTGACCCTGAGACAACATTTAAATCAATCCAATCAGATTTCAGAAAAAAAGTTTACGGTTTATTTTATATTTAATCTTACAACCAGGATTAGGTGCTACTTCCCTCTGATTTTAGGGGTAGGTTATGGTTATGGTTGGGGGCTTGTTGTGGGTTTAGGTTTTATTAATAAAAATGTTATTCCTAGGTCAACAAAATATGTTGCCCTGAGGACATCAACCACTTGGCAAAATCAGGTCGAGTTGTCAAACCAGACGTGTCAATCAGCTCATTGCTTTGAAATTTTTCAACTTCCGTGGAAGACAGGATTGAGGCTGATGTCACGCATTCGCGCCACCCAATCCGCACTGGCAATTTGCATCATTCGCATTGCCCACTGCATATTTGAGTCTAATCGCGTCTTTGCATTGACTTTGGATAGAATTTACTTACGCAAATAGTTCAATTCACTTTTGGTGTGAACACAGTTTAAGACTCATGTAATATGTTTGACTTCCGCATAGTATTTACTTTATTTAGCAGCAATCCATAACCTAATCCATATCCTCTATAAACCATCTATGTGTAAAACATAAAATTGCAGGTTACTCAACATGCTCAAACTGACATTTAGTCATTATTAACGAAACTTATTTTAGTTTATTTTCAAATTGAGCAGTTCTAACATGTTAAGTGTTTTTCACGTCACTTATGCAAATAAAACAAGTTATCCCGCGAGTAATATAGAGCAAGGAATGCGAAGTTTCTCCTTTATTGTGAACACGGCATTATGGTTTTTATACTTTACTGTAATTTATTGACCTGGTATACACTTAAATTTGACAGAACTCATTCATAAAGGAATGTAAAGGTGTGTAAAATTATCCCTACCTGTCTTGAATCTGCCAAAATTCAATGTTGCTGATTTGTCTCATTAATAATTCAGTGAGTGTCATGTATAGTCTACATACTTTATCTGACGTGTGTGTTTTGTTGCTCTTTGGATTTTGAGAGTTTAGTAAAACAAAGAGTTGAAGACAGCAGCCGTCTGTGCTGCATGAGCCGCTCAAATCTCCTTTTTGGTTAGTTTCTCTTTCCGCAGAAGAGTTTTTTTTGTGGAATTTATGAGGATAAAGAGGGCTTCGGGTGTAGATGCAGAAGTGCAGACAGACAGAGACATTTTAAAGTGGTTCGTGTGTACCAGACTGAAACACCTCAGTTTAGGCTCAGTAGGCAAATGGAGAACAAGTCGAGTGATAGACGGATCAGTCTTGGATCTCGAGGGTCACGGATGTTTTAAAGAGAAAGACGAGAAAGATGTTTAACTAATGAGCTCTGCTTTCCTTCATTGTACTATATTTCACTTACATCAAAACCTGAGCGTGTATACATTCATGTGCTCGTTCCAGCCTCTGATGTTAATTTTATGCCTTTCTAAAAATAAAGGAGTGGAAAGTTGTGTTTTCAGGTCAGAGATCTATAGAGGAATCTGTCTTAAATTCCATCTGTTAGAAAATCCCAACCCTTAGAATATGTTCGATTGATGTTCAGATACGACTCCAGATGTGTCATGGTAAACATTACGAATCGTGTTATTGGTTGAAATCAAGTATAGTTTCACTGACCTACTTCTAAAAAGAATATTCACTTACACATCTTCTAATCTGTCATCTGTCGTTTACATTTCAGACCACCTCGGGAGAGGACATGCGAGATTTTACCAAAGTCTTAAAAAACAAGTTTCGCTCTAAGAAGTATTTTGCGAAACACCCTCGCCTGGGTTATCTGCCAGTCCAGACGGTCCTAGAAGGAGACAACATGGAAACGTAAGCATCTCAAAAGCAAAACAAAATGATTTTGTCACATTTAAGTATCTGTTTGCAGCCTGTGGTCTCTTCCAGTCATTATTTGCACTGTTGAGAGATGTAGAGAATGGCCTAGTTTTCCCCCAGACTTAAGACACACATATCACTATGATATTTAATATCTGCAGATGTCTGAATGACTTTTGACCTATATTGAATTTCAAAAGTGTTTGTTTCACAATTCTTTAAATGTTAAATGAGAGAAAAATGGTTATTTTTTTGGTCATGTTTGATTGGTTTGTGAAGTTTTCCTAAAAAAAATGGAGGCGTTGATTGTGGAGAAAACACAACATTTTAAATCTATTTTTCTATCATTATTTTATTTTAATTGATCTAGATTTATTTTTCAGCAGAGTGTTCTTTAACTGAACGCACACATTTTAGATAAAATAGTGACAATTTTAAGTAGATAAACTATTCAGAAATACTTAAAAAATTAATGAATAATAATTTGATTTCATTTCCTCAAGATGTTCCACATTGGTGCTAATTATTTCATTCACTAAGCTCGTTGAAGTGAATTCTGGGAATTTCTTCTGTCCTGAAAGATATATTTGATGCCACAGAAATCTGTCTCACCTATTTATGCAGCTCTCTAGATTTTAAAGCAAAACCCAAGTGTAACAGCTCATAAAAAAGAGTTTCTTCTTCATTAAGGTACTTGTGATTTCTACAGTGGGTTCGATCTCTAAAATTCATGAATTTGAGCCGCTTTGAAAAAAAGCTTCTGCTCAAATGACAAGGAACTAAAGATGACCTATTTCTTCACTTAGCACCGATTATAAATCCTAGGAAGCCGGAGTGCCGAAATGTCTGCCTGCA
Source organism: Triplophysa tibetana (assembly GCA_008369825.1). Taxonomy (NCBI): domain Eukaryota; kingdom Metazoa; phylum Chordata; class Actinopteri; order Cypriniformes; family Nemacheilidae; genus Triplophysa; species Triplophysa tibetana. Next base: position 7,566,232 of record CM017912.1, read on the forward strand.
CCCCACAGGCTTGCTGTCAGTCCACGTTAGCGTGACATCCAGAAGATCTTAGCTGTCTCTGTTACCAGACCGGTTTATGTTACCTTTGATTTTTGGTTTTCTGAGCAGACACGCTACAGTCTGCAGCAGCACGTGTAAACTCCGGCTCCGTGCGTCAGATTTAACCAAGAGTGATGACCATGTCTTTAATATATTCACAGATCCTTTTAACAGCGAAATGAAACCCTACAGTGTTTGGTTTTCCTCAAATTCAAAAGCACCAGGGGATATTGACCGACTTTTATTGGAGAGCATGTGTTTGCTGATTCTGTTGGCGCTAATTTTGAGAATCCCTCATTACTTTGAGCCCGGCAGTCTGTACATAGTGATACACCAGGCGGCTATTTAACGGCCGGGGTAAGTGGACCGTGTCGATTTTGACAGTTCATACATCTCCCTCCGAGACCATCTTGCGTTTTCTTTCTTTAGCTGGCGTTCCTTCTCTGTTCTCAATGAAAGTCACCATGAAATCAAAATGACCCAATTTATTATCTTAATACATGTTTCGAGTTTTCTGCCTTCGTCATCACGTGTCAAATTGTGAAAGCATTTTGGACCTCTAAAATTACTTTTTTCAGCTGGTGTCAACTTGACTATTGGATAATATTAGCCATCAGACAAATGTTGAGAAGTCGTCTGCTGTTTAACTTTATTTATTGCAGCTTTTCTACATTTTGCCAATGGCTGTCATTCATACCAAAGTAATAAAAAATATGGCGGTAAAACTAGGAATTGATTGATGATTTTTAACAAAACTATAAGTAAACTTTGTTTCTCGTATCGTTTTTGCTATATGAAATGCAAAAACTTTGAAGCTTATAATTCCAAGGCTACGACTCATATAGTTTATTATGATAGAACATTATACCTATTATTTTTTGTAAGTGCAGAAAACTACCTATATCGTTAATGAGAATGAAAAAAGGATTTCAGCCGAAAAAGCAATAAAATACAACAAATAAAATTATAAAAATATGCCCTGCGCAAAGTAAGAAGACACGATTATTTTAATTATCATAATTTATTGGGTTACCGAATTGTATGTTTAAAAATTTAAATCTTTACTGCTATGATGTTTTGGTGGTTTCATGAGAATTACCCAATTACTCGTAAAGACAACACAATTTATTGGAAGTTGGCAACTAGTTTACGAGGGGGATTATTTGCATTCATTTGTATGTTTTAGTATGATCTGCTTATTAAGCACTTATTTAGGTTGGAAGTGGGCATCACATTGTACAAATTCCTTGAAATCGCCATCTTGTAAAAAAGTTGGTCTCGAAAAGCTTTAAATTCGATTGCCTAATTTGTTGTTCTCTGTTCATTCCAAACACACTTTCAGTTTTGCCTTTGTGTCCGAAATCGCATAATGTGACAGTACGTACTGAATTTGAGTACCTGCCTATCAGCCGTTAAAATAGTAAAGAAGTAGTATGAATACATTTCGGACATACTGCGTTCGCCATGTAATATGGTCATGTGACCCGTATGCTCTTTCGTATTAACAACAACCTAAACATAAGCGTTGATACAAACATATTTTTTTCACGAGAAATTAATTTATTAAAAATGACGTCCCGCTTAAAGTTTCCACTATATTTATTTGATTTACTTTTGAAATTTGAGCATTGCTCAGCTCCCGGGGCATCATGGGATCGAACAGTGTCCATCCGATCCACGAATCTCGGCCGAAGTAGTAGACCATCCGGGTATTTTTCGCCTACTGTTTTTTGCCTACGGGGGTTTCGGACTTACTATTCATGACTCATACTCATTTTTGCCTACTTATGTAGTATGGAAGTAGGCAATTTTAGACGGTGCAATAGAGCCATTATCCACAATTCAATCAGTTCCCATTGGACGAAATCAAGCCCCACCATACACTTCTTTCTCATTTAATTTGATGAGAACTGGCTCACTTTTTTCATTACTAAAGTTTAATGTCGACTTTAAAGTCCTTTCAGACAACTTTAACCAACTTTTGTAAAGAGTTTATCTTCCCTGTCTCTACTATCCTTCCTTTAGAGTGAAACGGGCTGTTTGTAAGATGCTCAGCGGCATTGCTTTTGTCTCCACATCAAAGTTGCATCAGCTGTAAAAAACTAAACCGCTTTCGTCCTGTGGTGAGAATGAAGGGTTCTAAATCCGAAAGCCTCTTCCATTTCACAAGCCGAAAAAAGACCAAATTGAACAGATTTAACTCTGAATATCTCATCCTGCAATTACAGTCTTATCTCCCGTGCGGCCGCTTTTAAATGAAAAGATGGCACTTCTCATCATCACCGGGTGAACCAAACTTCACTAGGGCTCTTCCCCTGATTAAACTCTTCCATGTCGAGTCACAGCCGCGCGTTTGATGTTCTGTGCCTGGTGTCGTGTGAGATTACCAGCGAGTTTTCATTTGAAAAGACGCTAATGAAATCGAAATAAATGAAAGTGTAAAGATTGGATTGGAGATCTGATCCTTGTAGTTCTTAACCAAAATGTCGCACTGTGTGTTGGAGATAGAAGGCGGACTTTATACAGTTTCAGTTTTACTTCAGCTCTGTCAGAGCGTCACATCTTTTCTTCTTGGCAGAAACAGCTTACATTCTTGATAGTGTTAAAGAGTAACAGATGGTTTGAGAGGGGATTTCATGAATTTGAATTTCATAGATTCAGAGAAAAGTCAGTTCTGACAAAATGGATGGTTCAGAATAACTGAAGTTTTCAATTCATCGCACAAATTTATGTATGACTTGAGAATGTTATGGACATGTTTTAAGGAATGCTTTTATAATACTTACTTTTGTGTTCCTTTTTGAATAACATTGTCAGTCCATATTCACTTTTATTGTGTGGAAAACATCAATGTAAAGTTTGTGTCATTTTTTGTTTTGTTTTACCAACGGATTTGTATCAAAGGAACGACACAAGTGTTAAAGATAGAATTTGAATTGGTTAAATGGAACTTTTTCACAAGGCGGTCATCAGAATCTTAAATACTCTTTTAAATGTATGTAGGTTTATAGCACTATACTTTGTATTATATTAACTTCGATCAAAATTACAAATTACAAAAGAAAATTATTAACACTAATGCAAGTGTTATTCTTATACAGCGTCTATGGAAGTAGCGGTAAATTTGACATCATTTTTTCTTTTGACTACAGTTATCAGACTAGTAAAATAGAGCTATTTTAGAGCAAATAAGAATGCAAAAGTATATATTTGTAGTCTCCCATTCACCGCTATAGAAGTCTACCCAACTATGACGACTTCCGCTGATGAGAACCTGGAAACGTAAATAGGTCTATAGTCATTTAAAAACCAACATTTCAAATGTTGTCAATTGTAGCATCCCTTAACCATTGTGCGGCCCCCTACAGCACTGGAGGGGTATGTCATCAACTCCCAGTCCTTTTGAGTGGTTGTGCCTTCCACATTGTGAAACCTCTGACCCTAAAAACGTTCTGTTCCTCCCTTCTCCCCTCACCCTCCCTCTCTTCCTCTGTTCTTTGTTTTTCTTTCTCCCTCTTGCAGTCCGGTCACTCTCATCAGCATGTGTCCAGAGGAGTATGAGTGAGTATCTACACCAGCCAACCCACCTAGTCTCCCTCCGTACAGCATGCTGCTCACCTCAATGCATGGAGCGATAGACCCACCTTCACGCCACCCCCTCCCATCCCCCTATCTCCACCCTACCATGTTTTTTGTCTAACCTTCCTCCTCAGTTCGTCCGTCCCAATAACACGCATCCTTCAGTGCAGATCATTAGACGTGTCATTTGTTGTTGTCGTCATGGTGATCGTTTGTGTTTATCGTTATGTTTTTGTTTATGTTATAGGCTGTCCCCATCACCACAACTCCCTCATGATGACACACACTCACGGATAGAGCAGTACGCCAGCAGGTATATCTCACTGCCAACCTCACCGAATGAGAGAAGACTGACCTGTTTACCAGATTATGTTAGCTGGCGACTTCAAATGAGTTCACACAATATGAATCAATCAAGAATTAGTAGAAACATGTTGGAATGAACAAGATGGTCTGAATAAATATGAATGAGCCACCTCATGAAATAGTTATAGAAGTGCACAAGTAAACATTATTCTTCAAACATTACAACAGGATTTTTTGAGGTGTTTAGAATCGTTTGCCATGCTATAGAGTAAAAGGGTATGTTTGGTCACATGTAAATGATCATTTGTGATGAATTGATGTCGCATATCAAAACTAGCAGCTGCTCTTACGCTGTCAGAATACATCACTGCAACGAAAAAAGACTTAGACTGGTGACAGATCCGCAGTATAAATGCACATACACCCGAAAGACCTCTGGCTTTCCTCCAAAGCCAATTTAATCTGGTAGCACATAGCGTGTATTTGGTGCGTATCAATTCGATTTACACCTACACAAAGAAAAAGCATCACCACGCATACACAAACGTCCCAGCCGCGTCATGCGCTGACCTTCTACTCATAAAGACTCGAAAATGGATTTTCATCGTCAGCTAGATACTCTCAATGTCACTAGCACTCATACACACACCACAGTTATTAAGGGATTGTGAATAAAGACTACGGCTGAACCCTCCATCCCATTATAGGAGCTCCAGGAGATGGTGAGACTGTAATCCATCAGTGTTTGTGTGGGTGTGTGTGTGTGTGTGTTGTAGACGTTAAATACTAGACACGAGAATTGTGTTTCATGCAGGTTTGTTTTTGAATCCATGGTTTCAACTCTTTTGGATACACCAATGCTCATATTTGAGTTTTGATTTGTTTTCATTGATTACTCATCCTGCATATGAATAAGCATGCTCAACATGTTCGAAGACACACAAATCCATATCTTGAATCATTTTATACTAATAATTACTGGAAACCTGTCATATTGATCTCTTCAGGTTAGCACAGATGGAGCGTTCCAATGGATCTCTGCCCACAGACAGCAGCTCGGCAACTGAAAGCATGTAAGTGACTATTGTGCTTTTACATATAATATGCTCTTTTTCTATGTAATGTAATGTGTGTTTTGAGGGGGATGACTGATTTGCCGGCTTATTGGGTCGTTTTGTATTGGTACCTTTGTAGTTAAACAGCCAGATATACAAACATGGACAAATAGCCTAAGAGCGCAGTTTAAAAAAAGTGTGGATTGGAGTGGAAATTTCTGCGGGTCTGAGAGGAAACTCCTACAAATGTATTTGCAATTTGGTCAGTCGCAAGACAGCTGTTTCCATGTCTTTGCAGCACTCATTTTCACAGCGTCTTTAGTAAACACCGTCAGCCGTATATTTACACTAAAGGATGGGTTTGCTCTGCCCTAACTAATCTGTACCAATGTTTTGAGGTTAAGTTTGATTTGTGATGCAATGTGGGCGTGTCCAGCAGCTTGATCCATTTTGTGCAAATAGGATGCAATGTAATGACAGCTATTGCATTTAAATGAGTTTTTTTATGTTAAAGTACAATCAAATTGGCTGTACTAGTCATTTCAATGTAGTTTTCTACAATTTGATTGTTGAATTGTTTTAACTTAAGAAAAAAAACTCAAAAAGGTTGACATATCTTACGTTATTCTAAAAACATGTTTAAAAAATAATTCCAATCCATACAATGTAAAACACATTTTTACATTTTTGAAACTGTTAAATTACAGGAAAAGACTGTAATCTGACTGTAAATGAAAGATGTGAGTGGGGTGAGCTGACAAATATTTTCAACTTGCACGGAAGATGAGATTGATGCATGTTTGCAGCAATCGCGCAGCCTGATTCGCTTAATCACATCGACCTATACATTGACTTTGTTGTAATTTTTACTTTTGGTTTTAACACCCTATAAGACCTTGTTTTTCCATGACAGCCGCTAGTGTTTATTAAAAGTACATTTTGACAGAGTTGTGGTTTTCCCCAGTCGTTGTTTAGGTATGTACTTTAGCTTTAGACATTAAACCCGAAACTGATATCCTGACCTCTGACAACATTGGAAGTTCATAAAGTCCAAATATTTTAGTGGATTCAACAAAATTGAAGTCAGCAAAAAATGTACAATTACTTTTTTGTTGTGAAGATCCATCTGACAGATACTGTAGTTCAGTTGTATTTGTAGTTGTAGTAAAAAAATGACCTCTTGAACTGGTCCAGAATGACTACCAACATCAGAGTTGTGTGTTGTAGCTAAAGTGCAGTCATGATGGATACGTTTATTTCACTGTGGATGATTTCACTGTTCTGTATTAGACAGATTAGATTAACCTTTATTGGCATTGCACAATGACAGTTAAGTAAATATGATTTGTCACTGTTCACGTACAGGAGTGTAATAAAAAAGTGATGCATGGCAAACCGAGTCATAAATTGTCAGCATTTGAACGAGTCTGATTCATGCTTCAATAATCGTTCATCTTGTTTACGATATGATGTATTACGCACAGCTGCCGTTCATATACAAATGCTTTCCTGCACAATGTGAAATTTACTTATAAAACATGAAAAATCATCTCTTGTGTGAAAAAAAATGCTGTAAAATGTCAGACAGTGATTAAACATGTTACATGAGCGAGAGCGGCTGTTGTCTGGTGCGGTCTGATTGAGTACAGTAATACCTCATATCAATTCTGACATGTTTCTTAATTGCTTTGGTGCCAGTGGAGCTGGAATCAGATCCTTCAGTGAGCTGCGTTAGGTCACAATGCTGACAGATGAGACAAAGAGAAAGGACCACAGCAGGAGAGATGAAGAGAGAGAGTGAAATGAAAAACTAGACTCATATGAAAGTTACTGAAGTGAATCGGAGTAGTGGAGGAGAAATCTAAAGATGCTAAAGCTTTTCTCTGAAGTTCTCACGGTAACGCTTTACAATTAGGTGCTATTTGTTAACAGTTGTAAATAAGCTAACATTAGCTAACAATGAACAATTTAGTTTAAGAGCATTTATTAATCCTCGTTAATATTAGTTAATGTCAATACAATTATTCATGTTAGTTCATGGTGCATTAACTAATGTCAACCGACTCAACGTTTCATTTTAAAAACGTTTTAGTAAATGCTGAAATGAATATATACTTAGATTAATAAATGCTAGAAGAATTGATCATTGTTCGATTATATTATATTTCAACAAATATGAGCTAATTGTTAACAAATAGCACCTTATTGTAAAATGTTTCCGTTCTCGCTGTTATTTTTGAGGGCACAGCCAGTTTCAAGGATTCAAAACTTTTGTTTTTTTCAAGCATTTTGTTAACATCTGTCATTACATTACATTATATTTCAACAAATTTTAAGTTAAGCTGTTGGGCACAATTTCACCGTTAAAATCAGTTTGATATGATGTTGATTTAAATGCACGTAAAAAAAAACAAAGTTACTTGCAGTTTTGTGCTGCAGACAGGTATCCCAGTAGAGTGTCAAAAGTTTCAGGCTGCAGCTTTAATGTTAAAGGGGCAGTCTCTCAGTTATTTAGAGTTAAAATGAGCTAAAACCAATTATTGAGCAGTTACAGGAAAGAACGGTGTTTAAAACTCTGTCACTACCCTTGAGGGATTCACTACGGAAAGCTTGTAATAATGGTTTGTAATTTGCCCTGTCGGGTCGTCTTTCCCGGAGATCCTTATTTGGTGTCTTTCGTCTATCCGTCATTTCGCCACATTTGTACACAGAATGAAGAGGATCCGAATGCTAGCCAGCGTGTGGATGCTGCAACTGACAGGCGCTTTGTAGTGTGTACTCACAACTGTTGGGTAGGATTTTATACAACTTTTAGTATTGTTTATGACGTTGTTTAGTACTTTTACTTTTAAACTGCAAGCAGCGTTGACATTTGGGGATTCAACAGTTGCGAAAAAGTACAAACTGTTAACAGTTTACAAAGAAAAAGAGAAAAGACTTGTGCGAAAACAAGAATTAATATCGGCAAGGCATTTCAAAGGTGGCGTGAGATGCAGGCATGACTTTATTTCTTCTGAACAGGTAAGACATTTCAATATGTCAACGGATAACACAAAAAACGTAGCTCCCTTTTTGTGTTAAAACAGACTGGTAAAGTTTCGTCGGTTGTTCTTTCTCGCATTATGTTCATAATGAATGTTATTTAAGTCCTTTTCGCACATGATCAGTATAATCTGGGGACCTTGTGTGAGTTAGAAATTTCCTCCCCACATCTGTATTTCATGTGGCGCGGATTAGCACGGATAAGTGAAGCCTGTTATTTTACTCAAATTTACGGACTTGTATCCCGGATGTGATGGCAAGGCTTTGCATATAGTATATATAGTTGTATGATGTACAATGATGTATGCCCGAACACGAAATAATATCAAAACACTTCAACACAACCTACATTTGCGCTATTTGGGTATTTTCTTGTTCTTATTTGTTTCGTGTTATTTCATCTGCCATGTTATCTGTGTTTATTTTGCGCTACTGATGTACAGTAAATATTCCCACCGGTGCACTGTCACAGGCCACGACTCAAAATATCAGACTCATCCGCGCAGTTGAGCAGTGCCGAATCACAACTCGCGTAAAGAAAATACCTCCGCACATCACCTGCAGTAGCAATTAGAAACTGAGATGGCGACAAAGAGGCCAATCCTACGTAGTGCCGCTTTAACAGATTTTGACATTTTATTTATTTCTACATGAACTAACTTCCACTAAGATCATAAACATTGTTAGTTAAGGCTAACTAATGTGCAGAGATTAAATAAAGTCAACAAATACTTCCTTACTGTACACAGTTACCGTTCAAATAAAAAACGCAGTTTATATTTTAGCAACATATTTCTGAAGGCCCTGAAAATGTTTTTTGCAATGATATGAACACTCAGGAATGAGGGACTGTGAATTCAAGGAGTCAGAAGTTTCATTTCTCAGTGTGATGGAAGAAATTAAAAGAACGACCAGATAGTGATGTGGGGGGGGTCCAGTGCTGTGAGATGAATGGGGTGCAATGTTGATCTTTATCAAAGAAATGAATTCTCAGCTGTCACTAAATCCAACACACATACACCCCTGAATCACGTATTCATTCACACACACTGCTGTTTTCAGTAACCTCTAAGCTCTTGATAAGATCAGTGATCAATAAAAGCTTTGCCGTAAAAAACCTGGGCTGGTTTTGACCGAAAGAGTTGTCAACTTCAGCCGAGGAAAAAAAAATATTTCTTTAATATTTCTTTAATTTGTTAGATTTAAGAAACCCATGGCTACCATCTGCCCGCAGTATGTGTTCTCATAACTCTTAAAAGTTGTCTGTGTTCTTTTTAGTTTTTACCATTTGAACTTGTGCGCAGAACGGATTCATAGGCAATAAATACTGAAGTTACACCATCAATAGAAGTGGGCGGTCCTACCACAGTTTGCTCTGACATGATGGGCTGTGCCAGGTTTTGAAAATCTGATCCCAACGAGATAAAATGCCTGAAAGAGTACGATGTGATCCAGAGAAAAAAAAATACATTCTGAAGCAGAAAGTGTTTGTAAATCAATTAAATCAATGGATAACTTCTCATGGGAGGACTGATGAGCCATCATCAATGCATGAATGAAACACTCAGATGTTTATGACACTGCAAGAGAAATCAGAACACAAGCATCATTTTGTTCTACCTTAACTCAAGAACAATATTACTGAGGAGACAGGTCACCTGACCTCTAGAGGCGCTGTGAGTTTTTCCTTCAATATTGTTTTGTGTCATACCTGACATTTGGAAAGTCAATACCGCAGACATGACATGACAAAAGACAACAGAACGCATTTGAACCCATTATAATTTGAAGTTTCGTCAACTGACTAACCCATTAAGAACAAGCCAATTGTCGTGTCACGTTGTGCCGGTCGCATCTGGTGAAGACAAGGTGTTAAAGTTTCAAGCCATAACTTTGCCTCGCTGTCGCCATCTCTGTTTGAAACATACAATTGTAGCTGTGAATCTTTTTATTGATTTTTTTCAAGCTTAATAACTAAGTTTAGCCTATTATTTAGCAAAGTTTTGATTGCAATAACTGAACACTACCATTAGCATCTATAAAACAAATCACCGCACATTCTGTCAAACACAATCACTTTTCTAATGAGAGCAGTTGACCGCCATTTTGACTTAAATAATGAGGAACCAGGATCATCTCACTCTAGAGGGCTGTCCATAAGAGTTGATTTCTGAAGGTGTGTGTGGTTGCGTGTGATTGCATCAGAATTGAAATATTGTATCAAAGATAAAGATTGTGAGTCCATGGTCAGTTTCATCAAGTATTTGTACTTTACGGAGAGTTTCTGTTTGCAAACAGTTTGTAAAGCGTGTTAAAATAATCAGCACTCAAATAATAACAGCACTCAAAAATCAAATTACCTCCGCTGTCTCTCTCTCTCTGTCTCTCTTGAGCTCTCTCTCTCCCTTTTCTTACTCTGCTTGCTATAAGTAGATGGAACTAATTCCATTCCTCCCGCTAACACCTTGTTTATCTGTTCCTAATGCATTAACACCCGCGTCAACATCATATATTTACTTGTGTCTGTGTGTTTGAGACAGAGAGAGAGAATTTAGTGTTTTCATTAAATGTTTCTGATGGATTGGTGTGTAATGCCATTATCTGTTGGGTTTAATTGAGTGCGGGAGGGAAGATTTTGCACTTTAAAATTAGGCTAAAACCCACTTGTGGTTTTTTATTGATGTAGTTTCTAAATTATTTCGGGGGGCTTTTGCTTCATCTTTATTAAACAGCGTTTATAAAAGGAAAAGTTCACCCGAAAATAAAAATTCTGTCATAATTTATGTACTCTTATGTCATTCCAAACATGTACGTCTTACTTTGCCCTGTGGAACACAAAAGAAGATATTTGGGGAAATGTCTGGGTGGTTTGTCTCCGTGGAAGTCAAAGAGGATCAATGTTGTTTGGATACCAACGTTCCTCAAAATATCTTCTTTTGTGTCCTGCAGACTAAAGAATCTCATAAAGATTTGGATTTGAGGATTTGAAGTGTGACACTAAGTTAAAGTGGAGAGGGAAGATGTGATGAAGGGAGTTTTTTTTCATTTAATATCATCCTCTCTTCTCTCTCCTCGAACGCCTGCTCATGTTAGCTTTCTCATTTCCTGTTGGTGTCAGCTCTGGGGTTTAGCTGAGCGTCTGAACTCTGTTTACACAGCAGCTGATCAATGCAGCCGATGCACAATCACACGCTCAAGCGGGACGTCTCCTTTACCCCTCTGTGTTCCTCTCTGTCTCAGCCCGGAGGCGATGTACAGCCGGTGGCTGATGTGAAATCTCATCTGCACACAGAGAAAGAGAGCAAGCAATCGCTTTGTCTCTAATTTGTCCCTTTCTTTCTGTTGGGCTGGGGGTTCCTGTGGGAGATGGAGGCAGCGATATGCTTTTCTGTCAGGATGGTTTCCTGCTCTGATTGAACCCTCTCCGCATCCATCCATTCTTCCGCATTCAAGCGTAACTACTCATAGAAAACTTCAGAGTTGAAAATCCTCTTAGTGGATTCATCTGGAATGCTGAATGTGTTCAGTTACATCCAGGCAGGTTGTAGGTCCCTAATTTCTCAGTTTTAAATATTTTTATATTTTTTATTTGATAAACAAGCATTTTTCCTAAATCTTCTGAAATAAAATGCTTCTTTAGGTTTGAATAGTTTGCTATCAAGTAAGGCAGTTATTTGAGTTAATTTTAGTTATTTGAAATACGACCTTGAAGGGATAATAGGAATAGTTGAACTAAAAATGACAATTCTTTCATCATTTACTCACCCTCAGGTCAGTTTCTCTTGTCGGCAGATCACAAAAGAAGATCTTTCTGTTACCAAACCACATTGACTTCCATTGTATGAACACAAAACCACTGAGACATTTCTCAAAATATCTTCTTTTGTTTCCCACACAGGAAAAACTCATACAGGTTTGGAACAACACAAAATAGATCAAATACTGCAACATAACGTAAACCTATGTGCACCGTCTCTGTTTAAGGGCTGTTTATGTGGTAAAAGTTGAATTGAATTCAATGAAAACTAAAGATCAAGGTCCGGATTCACAAACTGTTCTTCAGACAAAATATAAGATTGTTCTTATGATAAATTATATCAAGTTCTTAAAAAACGTTTGTGCGATTCTCAAGCATTTCTTAAAAAGTACATCTTAATTTTTGTTGTAAGAATAAAATGAAATGGTTTGTCAATAATTACACTCGCTTGCTCGTGCGGAAACTGTATATGTTTATATATACAATAAACTTTATGTGTGTGACAAGCATCTTGCATTCTTGTATAGCCTGTATTAGCATATGATGTGTTAAACGGCATTTACGATCACATTGTAGCTAATATGTTAGCAAGCGTTTCAAATTCCTACATATTATAATAATTATTACTTTGTGTGTTACTACGGCATAATATTTGTGACGCTTTTCGTTTCAAGTCACTTTGTCCTAGAATAATGTAAAAAGCAGTTAAAGCTAATGTAACGGAGACCTTATTTTTATTGTATAAATATATATTATTCTTAATGGCATGTAAACGTCAACATTATGATACTGGCTCAATACAATACACGTCACTTGTGAAACAACCAAATACATGAATTAAACATGTTACCTTTTGAGATTTAAGAGGAACGTGATGATCTCAATTTTAAGATATTTACGACGATATTTATTTGTTTTTTGTCTTCGTCCTAAGAACATGTTTAAGAACTCTCTTTAGAGGTTTCTATTAATAACTGTTTCCTAAATTAGAATTTAAGAGAAAATATGGCTGCATGAAGAATTTTCTCAAGAATGTTATGTGAATCCGGCCCCAGCTTCTTAATATAGGTTCACAAATTTCCCAGCACAGCACAATTTTGCTTTAAAGGAGATTTGAGTTGTCAAGATCAGCTGCACTGCACTGAATAAAAGGGTGAGACAGGTCGAGTGAATAATGGGCAGATAAAAACAAAACAGCAAGTCATTTTGGCTCCTGTCACACGCTCTCTAAGACTTTACGTCTAGTTAATGGACCTGCTGGGAGCTCCATCGCCTTTGGCTAGTTTAGAATTAGTCTATTGAATCAAATTAGTCTTTTTATTGTTTAGTTTTTGCACTGTTTTGCTTTTGTGTGAAATGAGAAGAAAAAGGAAAGTGTAGAACTGAAGTCGGAAGCTTTATCGAGCGAAGGAAGAAAATGGAAAGTGTGTCATAACAAACGGGAGGATCATGGGTCAAAGACACAATAGTTTGATAGCGAGTTGTTTTCATATTTTAATGTTGCACATGAAATATGGCCTCTTTATTATCACAGTTTGTCAAAAACACACTTCATTAAAGAAACGATTCAAGGCTTGTTTTAGTTCATTGTGGATGTGTACAGGCAGCTCAGCGGGCGTCCTTCACAGCACAAGCACATGATAATTACTGAACTAATAAGCCGTTGCCTGATTTTCCACCTCGGAGGAACTTCTGGGTCTCAAAGTAACACTGACAGTACACTGGAGAACAAACGTTAAACTGTTTTCTTCATTAGTGCCATATGCTTGCTGTGTTTCCTTCCAGCAAGGTCACGGACATGCACAGGATTGATATCATGAAAACATTTCACCTCAACATCAAAATAAAATGATGTTAATAATAAAATTGAGTTTTATAGGATATGTGACCTTGGACCACAAAACCAGTCTTAGGTAGCAGGGGAACATTTTAGATAATAGGCAAAAATCTGTAGGATTTTAAGTAAAGTTCATGTTCCATGAAGATATTTTGTAAATTTCCTACCGTAAATATATTAAAACTTGTGAGTAATATGCTATTCTAGAGACTTTATTTGTACAACCTTAAAGGCGATTTTCTCAATATTTAGATTTTTTTTGCACCCTCAGATTCCAGAGTTTTAAATAGTTGTATCTCTGCCAAATGTTGTCCAATCCTAAAAATACATCATTCAAAAGCTTATTTATTCAGCTTTCATGTGATGTTAAAATATAATTTTCGAAAATTTGCCCCTTAAAGGGATAGTTCACCCAAAAAAGAAAAGTCTGTCAATATTTACTCACCCTCAGGTTGTTACAAACAAAGAATGATATTTGGAAGAATGATAGCGATTTTCTTACCTCCAGGGTCACATATAAGAAATATTATATTCTGTGAATTATATTCGATGACAGACAGTTAATTTTTGAGTGAACTGTCCCTTTAACTTATAAAAAGTATTGAAAAATGTAATGTTTTTTCCTGTGACGTGGCAGTTTTGAAGATACAAGCTTTCAGTCTGACATAGTGGTTATGTGATTATGCATTTGTGTGGTTTCATTATTAGAGATTTGGATAAATTATGATTTGTTTGTGAAAACATTCTGATGCAGATTTCACACAAACCTGGGCATACGGATGCTTTGTGAACGAGACCCCATGTTTTCATATGACCAGATGTCACTTAACTTATATTCTTCACTCATTTGTTTCTAAAGCACTGACATTCCTACTTTAAATCTTTCTTGTAGACTTTGTGGTGCCACTGTATCGTCTTATTCAAAACTTCCTCTTTTCTTCTGCTGACTCCTAAGTGCTGCAATTTCCTTCAGGAAATGCAATCGAGTTTTATTCTGTTGTGTACCGGCCATGCTGCAGACTTTCTCCTGAGTTTCTTCAGCATCTGCTGGTGTTGGCAGGTTGTTAGGATCCTCTCTGATGCAGTGCCTGTGTAATCTGTCTGATTAGTCATTGTGTGTTTGCTTCAGACTCCAGAGAGACTATGTGAACACACACCTGAGTCTCATTGTCCACACATCTGTTCAGACATCGCACTACGGCTCCTGCATCCAAAACCTCCAATCCAATTTTCACAGTCCGCCTCACTTTCGCATGTCTGCTGTTTAATTCTCGTCGTTCCCGGCGTTGACACCCCGCTGCTGTGCAAAAGAACATCTTAATTATTCCTCTCGCTCTGTGTTCGTGTTTACACGCTGTGACAGCACATGTCTGCTCTCTCTCTATCGCTCTATCGCTCTCTCTCTAGCTGTCATTTTCTGCAAGTGATGTTTACTAAGGCAAGAATCAGTGTTACTCTTCCAAATACAGCAGACACCCAGTTATCAAAGTCTTTTGGGTGGGCTTTTATGATGTGGAACAATATGGGTGACAAACAACAATCCACGGCACACCTAAAAAAATGTCACTGTTGACTTTTCTTGTCTTTGGTTCTATAGGGACGAGGAACACGCTCTCATCCTGCAGTATTGTCAGACTTTAGGAGGGGAGGGGTCATCCCACAGTCACGTCCAAAGCCCCGCCCACAGCCACAGGAGCCCTGCCCCTAATGTCCACAGCCCCTCCTACATGCTCCAGAGCCCCGCCCAGATTCTGCAAGCAGTGGAACGGGAGGAGCGAGGAGAACTGGAGCGAATCATAGCGCGACTGGAGGAAGAGCAACGGTAGGAATATTTCCAGTTCATGGACTCGTCTCTCTCTGTCACATTGAAACGTTTTGTTAACATTATAAATGAATAATTACAATGATAAGCAATTGAAAAAGTAAAACTGAAGAGTTATTTACTGTAACAGCAACAAATCCAAGATGTCCTTCCGAAATCTCGTATGTCCAAATTCGCTGTTTTTCAGGAAATGAAAATAAAACACTGTTCAATTGAAGCGATTTAATACTGTGTTGTCAAGCACATTTAATACTTTTGTTAGTTAGATATTTGCAAAACCCATTGGCAAACATAAAGGGGTACTAATAATAATGATAGCAAAAAATGTAAATGATGAAACATGGAAATTCAAGGTTTTAGAAGGACTGAAGTGATGTTCTGTATACAATGTCAAAAAGTTGGTATAAAAGCTAAAATCTTAAATCAAGCTCAAACTGGCTTTACAAGTCACTTGAATCTAAACTATTAAACTTTCTTAAAAAATGTAGTTGCATTTCATATAACTTATCAAATAAAATTGGATGTAAATGAATTTAATGAGTTAAAGTTGTAGAAAACATGTGTTAACCTAGATTATTACACAGCGCTCAGGAATACTTTATTCTGATTGGCCAATCGCTATATTCCAAGGTTTGATTTTCCCAGATCAACTGCTCAAAACTTATATAGCACATGTTAACCCAGATGCTGCAAATCATTTTGACAGGCACAGATTAATATTACACAATAAATAAATATAAATACATTGTTTAATAACATATATAACATTATATTTTGACAAATTTAATGACAAATTAAAAAAATTATTAAACCAAATTGCCTGTTTCTGTCATGTAAACATCGTGTCTTACCTTAAAACCTAATTTAAATTTTCCTCACAGAAGGTCTGCATGCATTAAAAATTAGCTAAGAAATATGTTAAATCAATATTTCATGTTCAATAACAGACAGTGTGATACGAGTATTATTTAAGACAAAAGGAGACAACATGAAAAGTTTGGTTCTCAGAATACCAGTCTGAGTCAATTTAACACAATCCAATTATTTCTTAAGTCCGCCCGAAACACAATAAAGCGAGAAAAGCTGCCATTTTAAAGCAGACCGTTAAAGTGACTTTGACTCTCCTTGTAATTACTTACTTCTGTTTGCAGTTATTCCAATGAAAGGACTTCCCGATAACAGAAGCCTAAAGCTGGTTGTGCGTTTGTGTAGTTGCGTGTTTGGCATCTTTATTCTGTTACTTTCTAACAACCGGCAGTATATCTGGCTGCAGGTTTCAGTGGGTTCACTTTCCTTCATTGGTTCTCCAACCCAGAACATAAAAGAACTGGACCAGCATCCAGCAGTCATAAATCAAGCTCACAATAAACAAAGAGCTCAAATCTGCTACAGCGTTAAACATTCCCACTTTATCTGTGTCTGGCCAGGACCCTTAAGAAGGAGTATGAACAGTTGCGTCAGCAGCATGGTCAGTCCGCTCCAGCAGTCGCAGCTGTTAGCGGGGCACCAGAGGAAGCTGACCTGTTAGCCGAAGCTAAACTCCTGCGACAGCACAAGGGACGACTGGAGGCCCGCATGCAGATATTAGAGGATCACAACAGACAGCTGGAGTCTCAACTCTACCGACTACGCCAACTACTGCATCAGGTGACAACATACCCAAAAGGTTTTGCAATAAGGCATCTGCCGGTAACGAAGCTTGGTATCACGGTAATCGGTGTGGGTTTTACCGCGGTGTACCGTACATCACAGTAGCGTCTTTGTTGTTTTCGATGATATTCTAGTTACTTTTTGACACCAACAACAGATGTCTAAAAATGATACATTTAATAAAAAGTTATGAAGCCATGGGTATTTAAGAAACTAAACTAAATTCAATTTAAATTAATTCATTAATATTTAAATAAATAATGACTTATTGACCTCTAAATACGTTTAACACACTCTTTGTAAATCACTGTGTTTCACAGAAATATAAACAATTCTGCTAATAACCTGTTACCCAGAATTATTCACTGTATTTTTACATTTTTATCAGACTAAACCTTATTATTGAATGCCGGCAGAGATCTATTTACAATATATTCAAGGTGCGGACAATGGATATGATATAACCGTATAACTATATTGTGGTAATTACAGTATACATGCGATAATCCTGTAAATAATTCAGTGCCCGTATCTGGTTGACAATTCAACATAGTAGATAGTAGACAATTTTAAATTACGTTTATTGGAATTATAGCGTTATTTATTTTCAGAAATAATTTCGATAGATATCACGATAAGATTGTTACTGTAAATTCTCTTGATCACAGTTGTCACATAGTGACCGTATAAAACAGCTCAAATGTATATTGTTCTCTTGTAAGTGCTTTTTGTAGAAGGCCAGCACTATTTTCTTTATATTCGCACGCATAATGACCTCCCATTGGCCCGCCGTCTGATGCCGACACCAACATTCACCAGCCTCGGGTCGCATTCAGTGTTTACCACACTGCATAAACCGCTATTGTTTTAGTTCTTAACATAGCTTTGAATATTTAACTGGCCATGCCAGCGAGCCCAGCATCCGCCAACAGCGTCGTGAATCAAACAGTCATTCAGTCCTGATTTAGTGTAACAGTCATTTATTGCGTCTCTTGTGGGGTTGATTTACTGCACCGAGTCTCAGTTTGGCCAGATGGTCTTGTCAAAGACTCTTAGCTAAATAAACACAATTTAACTCCATATGCAAACAGGACTGTCATTTCAACCTGACATTTGTGGTCGCATTTGGTTTTAGCAGAAGTAGCAGTAATATCACCTCTCACACATGATTAATAAGACACTGTCTGTGTGGCTTTCCATCTAGATGAAAATACTGATATAAGGTGTGATATTTAATCCTGGAGTTTCTGGCAGTCACTCATGATTAGATTTTTAATAACGTTTTTTCTCATTTTCTAGCCTGAGTTAAATGGCACCTCCTCCTCAAGTTCTCTTCATCAGGATTCAGCCGGACAAGCCGATCTCACAGGTAAACACACGCTCACGCCACAGGGAACTCATTGACTTCTGTGTTTCTTAATCTGTTGAGTGTATTCTGTGTGTGTGTGTGTGTGTGTATTCTCAGATGAATTTCTGGATGAGTGTGCTAACAGTAGCTCTGATCTGGCTGAGGTTATGGAACAAATTAACCACAGTTTTCCTGCATGCTCTCGTAAGTCTAACGCTCTGACTTTTCCTCTCGCAATCCAACTCTCCAATGCCGGCTCATACTCTGCTCTTCTGGGGTTCTGTCTACTTTCCAATTTCCATACTGTTCTATACATAAAAGCTCATACAACATAGATCAAGCTAATGATACTGGGAATGTTTAAGCTAAAAAAGACTATTTGATTTCATTGAAAAATGAGAACAGAGCATTAGCCGAAAAAGCTTGTACGAATGCATACTTACACTGAGAAATAGCGTGTTATTACCAGAACTGTTCAAACATTTCTGTTAATGTAAATGTACATACAACTTAACATTACAAATTTTACAAAAATTGATCTCGGCTCATTGTCATGTTGTTCTCTATTGGGCCCTCCTGTGCGGGGAAGTTTGTTCTGTGTGAAGATAAGGGGCCATTTCCATGTTCTTTGTTTGACGGAAACATTTGAATGAAGAACAGAGGGACGGCAGATGCGGCAGACCTTACTATTGCTAGATGATGTCTCCCTGTTCATTTAAACAATTCATTTACTTCTCCATACTGCCCCATGAGTCTTAGGGTAGACGCTGTAAATGAAATGTGTGTGAAGAGTGTGTTGTCAGGACTGTCACAGACATGGTCCTAATTGAATCTCTTTCTTTTTCGTTCCTTCTTTTGGAATGTGTAGCATCAAGTGTGTCTTCAAGACCCAAGGTAAGCTTAGCCACAATTTCAACCCATCACTCCGGTTATAAAAATATATATTCACTCGTATTTTAAATAAACATGATGAATAGAAAGTGAAAAGAGAACCTGATGTTTGACACAGCATAAACTGTTTCCCACTATCCATTTCACTCATCTGCTCAAATGAGGGCAAATGAGTCTCTGATCACACGGGACATTTTTCTCTGCACCATTAGTTTGCGGGATTCATTTGATATGTATTGAATCATGTTCCCGTTAACAATAATTATTGTAAAATTAATATTTAGTTGCTGTTTGTTTCTAGTCATCTACAAATGTAAATGTGAGCATTGAGGCTGCACGCAAACACCCATCAGAGCCGACATCTCTGGCAGAAAAGTTTTATAGACCAAAATGTTTACTTGATGAAAACAAATGTAAATATTTGTTAGCTTTTTCCAGCTTCTAACTGTTAGTGCGCTCAACAGTGGACAACATTTTACAATGTTAATCTTTTACTCACCATAAAAAGTACCAAAATATGGATGATTCATCTTGACTCGTAATTCATGTTCCATTTTTTGTCTATTCAGACACTATACAAAAGTCCTTTTCACTAGACAGTAATCATGGTAAATTACCATAAATTACCTTTTTTAACACTAAATGACTTTGTTTGACTCTATCTGAACGTATATGGTAATGTTTTTATAGTTGTGGCAAGCATCTACATTAATGCAGTTGCTCTTGAGCCAACAACATTGTATTAGATCGGGATTCTCAACCTATTTCACTCCAAGAGAACCCCTCCATTGTATTCAACAATATTTCAAGATCACCTCCCACTCACCATTTCATACCAATAGAATATTTTAAAACTTGACATCAACTGAAACCTCATACTTAATTTGTTATAAAACGTTTAGTTATTTCCACCTTAGATCTCAGGTGAGGCCCCCCGTGTGGGGCACAGCCCCCTGTTGAGAACCTTTGTATTGACTTTGACTTAGAAAAGACACGAGAATTTCACATGTTTTTCGCATGTGAAATGTTTGTTTGTGTATCATTTTTGAAACCCATGGGATAACATGTGCAACATGTGGTGACATTTGAAGAACATGTAATCACATTTCGAGACGCATCACCGATGGGTTTTTACATGTTATCCCATGGGTCTCATAGGATTCACACCAAAAACACATTCACGTTTTCACGTTTTTTTTCTGCACATTTGAATTTCTTTTGTCTTTTCTGTAACTGAAGTACTAACCTGTTCATTTAGATAGAATGTTAAGAGTGCATTCTGACCTAATATTATTCTCTGTTAACAAAATACTGATCAGTTACTGGTAAATGTTGCAACTTATCATAGCAGAAATGTATACTTCCATTTTTTTAAAGTTTGTTTTCACAAATGATCTTTTAACAGTAATTTACTGGTTTGTGTGAAGAGTGCTTATGACAGGAAAGGAGCAAGCCTTTAGATTTTTTTGATTTGTTCCCAAATGAAATACATCAACACGAGAAAGAAAACTGGACACGTTTTCCCATTTCTTGTGTGTTTAAGACTTGAATCAATTAGCAGCTAAAGACATTGATTCTTATTGCAGTGATTCTTTTTATTAATTGATTGACAATTCCATCGCAGTACAATGTGAAGTCAGTCGGTGTTATGACTCAAACACTTGTTTAATATGTATGTCTGAATGATCGATGTTTGTGTGCAGGTGATGTGAAGGCCGTCAACAGAAAATTCCTTTTGGAGAGCAGAAATCTTGAAGAGCACGCTCAAAATGCAACTTAACAGAATTCCCATTCCAGAGATGCAGATTTCCAGACGGACCCAAAGACCCTGGAAATGGACCACAGTTTCATTGAAATGACTATTACTACTGCGTCTGTCTGTACTATGCAATTGTACATATGATCAACGTGTAGATTATACGTGAGGTGTATTTACCAATCGTTGTATTACTTCAGTGATTATTTAGGGTTATGGTGGCCATTTACATTGTATCCTGTACGCTTTTATTTTCGTGATCACCGCGAAACAGACTGCTACATACTGTATCTCACAAGCAGTTTACTTCATTTGCTTTTTCAAATTAGCACGTTATCTTTCCGCAGACGTTAGGGGTTATTCGTTAAGTCCGAAAACTTCGTAAATATCAGTGGATATGAAGACAAATCATGTTTGGTAATGCTAAACTGTTAGCGCATGTTGTTCCGTTAAAGAGCTTGTTTGACAGTGTTTGCAGTGAACAGTGACCCTTTAAAGTATCGTTTTCACATTGTTTTCGTCTCTGACATCGGCACGTTTGAACGGTCACTGCATTTCTAGAATGCACGCACAGATGTTCTTCAACACAAACGTTCAAATGCGTCAACAAACACCCTTTTGTGCCTATAAAGCATCCATCCAGGAGACGAGCGGGCGATAGATGCCGTAATCCTCGATGGACCGCGCAGAAAGATTATATTATAAAGATATGGATTTTCAAGATGTTTGGCCCAAGATTTATCTTTGTGTAGTATAGTTTTATAAATAAATGTTCTAAAATTAGAAGAAAGCCATGATTGCCTTGCTACCTCAAACATCATCGTTCATTCAGTGGTTCATTCGTCTGTTCATTGGTGTGACCGTCGATTAATTCCCATTTCCAAAACTAAAACAGACACGATTCCATCTGTGGTTCCACAAAAGGTTATGCAAGTTAGCTTGTCCTCTGTTTTCCCCACGGCCTTTCCACTTTTCTACATGGTGTATTTGTGGCATTCTCCCTTCAAAGAAGCATTACAACAACACTGTAACATCTGCAAACCAGTCGATTATGACCTAGTGAAGTCTTACCGTTGCTGTGCTGTTCTGACCCGAGATGGATCGTTTAGACCGACTACACTACATGTAATGAGGTTTCATGTTTTATCTAAAATAAAGTTTTTATAATGCGTCTTTTCTTGTCTATTTTTCTCATATCACATTTAACTGCTGTAGAAAGAGTGTTCCAAAGAAAACAGAAGATCATCATTCTTCAAAGATTGTTTTTTGACTAATAATGAAAATACTATTATCATTAAAGCATGTTAAAAAAATACATGAAAGACAAAATGATGACGTTTTGAACACATTCATGCATTCAGAGGAGTGATTTCTTGATATGGCAACCTAATTCCTGTTTATGGAGACTTTCCACCATTCCTGAAATTCAATTAAATGTAAAGTTTTGACTCCCTTGACGAAAATGAACCACATGTCTAGGAGGTGTTTTATTGAATATGTGATTCATCCTCTACATTGTTGTTCACTGTCTCTGACATTCTCTCATGATTTTGAACAACATATTCTCATATCACCATATTTCAAAATGCAAAAAGTCAAATCCAAGTTTCTAAAACAAGATTCCATTTGGCTGATATGAAGACAAATCATGTTGGCTAGTGCATAACTGTTGCATGTGCATGATGCCCCCGGCGGTGTTCCGTTGAAGTTCGAGCTTGTCTTCTTTAAAATATGATTTCACAATGTCGTAACTTTTAAACTCAAGATTATAGTCTTCAAATTGATACTTAATGGGTGTATATTTTTGCGACTCATTATTTGATAGAAACATCAGCGGTGAACATTTATATATAAACCTTCATCCATCATCGCACACAGATCTGCATCTTCATTTCTTTAATGTTTCCATAAACTGAGTTTTTTCTACATCTGTCTATATTCCTGAATTGAATGCAGGAATGACTGAGCGTGTGTTTACTGTTAGCCTGTGAATCAGGAGAGA
Organism: Triplophysa tibetana; assembly: GCA_008369825.1. Classification (NCBI taxonomy): domain Eukaryota; kingdom Metazoa; phylum Chordata; class Actinopteri; order Cypriniformes; family Nemacheilidae; genus Triplophysa; species Triplophysa tibetana. Next base: position 7,589,316 of record CM017912.1, read on the forward strand.
GAGAGAAATGAGGCAGAACTAAAAAAGAAATAGAGGAAGAAAACTAATTAGTAGCAAAACCTGTTTCCTCCGTACGCTCGAGAAGTTCCTGGAAGAATCGGAGACGTTAGTGCTTACTCGCTGCTCTTCAGTAAATCACAGCCGTCCCTCCGCACAGGGCTTTATGTTATCATTAGTTGTTGGTGGCAGGAGGCAGATTCATCTTGGTCATATCGGGCGATGTCAGTGCGCGGCCGCCTGACCTCAGAAGCGCTGCCCATCTATTAGTCTGGCTGTTTTACAAACTCATTTTTCTTCTGACATGAGCAACTTTTACTGCCCGGAGTTCCATACGATGAAAAAAGTGGGTTGATGGAAACCGGGTTTGATTGTCCGAATTTGATGTGTTTGTTTGGTGAATGTTGCCTCTCAAGCAATGTCCATTATGGCATCTGTCTCGATGATAAATGTTGTTGTGAACTGCTCTGAGTCAGAGACCCAAAAATGACCCACAAGCACAATAAAATAGTCCACATGACCCATGCGCATTGTCATAAGATTTATTGGCCTCGTGTACTTTCACAGTACATTCCTTTTTTATCAATAATGAGTGAAATCATGCTAGCTTTGGTTGAACTCTTTTTCACACCAGAAATGTATTACAGGGTCGATTTTAATTCCTCTAATGAGCACTAAGCATTATCTCTATTAGTACAGAATGTGGTGTAGATCATCAATCATGTTGTGTGATGTTGCTCGGGCTCTGATTGATTTCTGCAGTTTCTGTATCTCTGTATTGATCAGGTATGAATGTGATCCCGAAAGCTGCACGCTTACTCGTATCTGGCCTCTCTGCTTGTTATGAATGCATACAACACTCATTTCGAACAAGCACGAAGAATCTTCAGCCAGACCTCTCGAGAATCACACGCGCACGCTGATCTTAAAAACCTCATGAGAGCATCTGTTAGTGAAGAGGAAATGTGGATTGTGAGAGAAATGCGTGACAGACCACTCAGCTCTTCAATATACAACAGCTGTAATCGAGTCTCTCTAATTCACATGAAGTGCTCTAACAGACTGGAGAGATATAAAATGTGCTTTGGTAAAGTAACGCTATCTTTTACATTGCATATATTTACGTAGCAGAGGCTTTTATCCGAAGTGACTTAATAAAGGAGAGAGTTTTCAACATGCAGTCTTCAGAGCCAACAATAAGCATAGTAAAGTACAGAAAGATGTCAAATAGTACTACAAGAATCAATACAGCATAAAACATTTTTATCAGTAGTGTGGTTAAACTGAGTCAAAAGTCTTGGGGGTCCCCCTAGCCAACCCCCCCCTAAAAAAAGCTTGGTGACCTATGTAAAAGACCATCCACTGGCCCAACAACGGAATCCAATAGTGTCGGTTGAAGGGATCTCGTGTTCTGCTTCTCCTCAGCGATTTCTACATGAAGTTATTCAACAACTGTTACAATTAAGTTCAATTTATATGACTCTGTGGTCAAGACCGATCTGACTCCAATTTCAATATAATATAAAATAACTTATAAGTCATTTCAAATGTATCTGTTGATTAGCGTTAATTTATCTATAAATCTCCATACTTTAATATTTAATATTAATATAGTTATTCTTTCGATTGGGACCTGCAGTCGCTCAGAGTCTCACGCCGGCCGGCCTCATGGATCTCACTGACACAAAACGGTCAGTTCCGATCTCTAGTCAGAGGTTGCCGGGTAAACTAATATCATTAAGTTTGGCCGCGATATGCTTGCTCAGAAACATTACAATAGTTATTTTAGTCACGATCACGCAACTTGCTAGGCCACATGATAGGTGGAAATCATGTGAGCTTTAGCAATGCTCCTAAAATCTAGTATAAACCAGTCCTCCCTATCCTGACACATCGATTTTGCGGTAACAGAACAAGTTCCTTTCAATCTACTTGCAATAACAAACTTTGAAGAATTCAGATAATATCAACAAAAACAATTTATTATATCAGGCAGGCACAACATTAATTAAAATCATAGAATGCATATACAAAGAAATTCCTAATTTACTAAGCAACAAATATCAACATAGTATAAGAATAAAATAAAACCACAAAGTTAATCATACCTGGTAATATCGAGACACACAGGTGCAATGTGAGAAGTTCTGATTACAGATGCTTCAAAATCGAGATGCACAGCTGCAATGTGGGAAGTTCTGGTTACAGAAGCTTCCCTGAGTCTTTTGCCAATGCACCATTTATACCCAAGAATGATGTACTCAATGTTCATTGTGAAATTTAGTTTAACTCATGGCTTACGAGATCATCAAATGGGATTCCAATTTATCTGTGAACAGGATTCCCCGATAAACCCAATCCTCGTAGAGGAGTGCAGGTAATGTCCTTAAGTTAAAAAGCTCTAATGCACTCTTTGTTATGGTTTGAAGGACTAGACCCTTTCACCCATCACACCAAGACCTTTAAAACAATACCAAACATGATGTTCAAATCTTCATAACATGACAAACCATTATAAACACAATATAGAATGTGTAAGCACTTTTCCAATGATCAAGGCCTGAAGAGATGAAGTGGATGAGAGAGGTGTGATAAGACGATGGGTTCAGTTCATGGACCTCAACCCCTGATGGGAGGAAAGGATATTATTCTTCATGATCTAGCAACAAATGGTGTTTGATTGTTTTATGTCCCAGCTTTACAAACAACCTTTATTCTTTGCATTTTTCCAGCTGGCTTACACCTACTTGTCATTTTATGTGTAAGTTCAGCTCTCAAATCTGATTGGATGAGAGCTATGCAATATTTCACCAGAATGACCACGGAAATCGCTCCACTGTTTGTATCACTCCACCACTTTACTAACTATTAAAGGAGAACCCTGCTGAAAAACGGAAATTCTGCCATGAATTACTCACCCTCAAGTCGTTCGACTAGTAGACGACTTCCGTTCATCTTTGCAACACAAATTAAGACATCTTTGATAAGGTTCGGGAGCTTTTTGACTCCCGCCCATAGATAACAATGCAACTGACATTCTGTGCTTTTGACTCCCCAAAGTTCATTATTTTAGGCCTTATGGGTAATGCATATGAGAGGTTGGGAACACCTCAGCCCCCCCATACTGAACATCCGGGCTAAGATAAATATTGGTCTCCACACTCTTAAGTAAACTCTAAAGATAAAGAAATGTTGTTTAGTTGCCTTTGATAGTGACTGGAATTAAACTTTGCTCGAGAGTAATCCTCTATGACCAAAGTCATATAACCCTGGTCTGCACTTTCTGATATGCACCACCATCACAAGCAATTGCTTTATGATTTGCAGTCTGATATTTCTAAATGCAATGACTCACGAAATCGTACATGAGTAGCTTAAAGCGCTTGTTCTTTTGGGTCTTATGTTCAGTTAAGGGTTTCTTTGTCACGGATCTAAAGCAGTAAGAACAGTCGCTCAATAGTGTCCAAACGGCTTTTGTGTCCTTCTGGCGGGCTTGTCGATTCCTGACTATTTGTTCATTAAGGTTTTGGCAGCACTGCATGTTCACGGCCCCTGAAGACAGTGGAAAGAATCGAGGATTTGGACCGTCGAGAGCTTGGATGGCGGACAGGAGGAACCGAGCTGGTCTTGGCAACCCAAGTTTCTTCCTTCATCTCACATTCTCCATGCTCAGCCAGTCTTGTGTTGCTCTTTGATGTTCTGTCTGGCAAAGAATTGAGGCATAGAACCAGGCAGAGGAACGGATTTATCCACGAGAGAAGGAAATCATACCACAGCCGGAGAATTGCCGTGCACCGTGCAGCATTCATGTGGAGAACGTGGGAGGTGAGATGAAGAGATGTCGTGGGGTTGTACGCGTGTGTCTATGTGCTGGAAATGAAAGATACACAGTCAAATCGAGAAGAGATATTGAGCGCCCACGTGATGCGTGGAGTTAATGAGCGAATGAAAAGCTTTATGGATTGAGAGAGACAGGCAACAAGAGAGAGAGAGAGAGGCATCTGCATCTCATGTAGAGTAAAGTACCGTCAGCTGGACCCATACCCACACTTTTAAATCGCAGTTGGGTTTGTCCTATATTTCTGTTGCAAATTAGTTTTTCATTACCATTTTTCACTTTTTCTAACCCTGTTACTGTCTCTCTAAAATGTCTGTGTAAAAATGACATCTGTTATGATTCCGAATTCAACAATCACATGGCAATTTGTAACAGCTGTATGAATTTATGCCATCTCATTTGAATGTTTCAGTCAGATCTCCTTTAGCGCCAGTAAGTGGTGCTTTAATCTTTTTTTATTCTAATATCAATCAGATTCAAATTCACACAAAATCCCCCCCTTTTAAAAATATGTTTTCTCCTGTGATCAGGTTGCATTGTGTAGCCTAATATGAAAGCAAAATTTCCCTATATACTTTGTTACTCACATTACTAGTTCTGTGGTGAACAATAAATCTGTGCCACAAAGTCATACCACAAAACAACTGTAATCTTTTATCAAAATTTCCAAATGTAATTATTTCAGCTCATTTTATACATTTTCCAAATCCAATAAGTCTACAGTAGATAAAAATCAAGCCATGCCCACTATGGCAACTTCATTTCACAGAGACTTATTACAAACATCCAAAAACATAAACTGTCTCGATCCCTTATTTTTAATTGTACAAAGTTTTAATTAAGAACTTAACTTCAGAACATCCTGGACCTGTGAGGAAATCCCAAATGCCACGATTGCTCATTTTGATCAAAACCGCTTATTATAAACTTTGGCTTTCCATGATTACAATATTAAGTAAATACTACAGCCTGTTTTACAATGTGTTAGTAGAATCCTGTGTTGCCAGCTCTCTTCTCTTCTGTGAGAGCTATACTTCCCCATTACGCTCGTATACTACATCTGTTACAGGTCTTTCCTTTATCATAAGTCTTCTATGATATTTATTCTACTATGATCAGAACTGTTGACATTGATATGATGGGAGCAAATGCCGGTCCACCCATTGTTTTGAGCAATAAACCAACCAGACAACTAACGCAACATGAGCGTATGACTTAACACGTGTCACTTAATACAAGGAAATACTAATGTAACAGCTGAAAACCTTTATACCGCTATATCAAAAAGAAACTTTGTTAGTCGTCATTACAGGACTGTGAATTAGATTTTGTTTCTGAGCTGTACATATTACAGTTCGGTTCAATTAAAATGTGCTTGATTGGCAAGACAAAAGGTACAATGTGTTCAATATCTTAAGGGTGCAATATCCCTGTTTCAAAAGAGAATAGAAAATCAATTTTTAATGAGATGCCGCTGTTAAAGGAGGCATCAATTAAAATCACAATTTCATTCCGAGCTTTTGTAATATGAGAGGGAATCATATTCATGCAAACATCACGTAAGTGTTAGAACTGAAAACGCCATTGTGAGATTACATCTGTTATTGACACCATGCCCAGTTCCGGAATGCATCTATCTATGACAACATTGATAGGTTAAACACCGCCTCCATAGAAAATGATCAACAAGCCCCGCCCACTGGTTCGCACATGACAATTCTGAAGTGGCACGGAACCAGATAGAGTAAGCAAGCAATAAACAAACATGTCGTTAAAGATAGCTTAATATTGTGCCACCCCTAGTTGTGGAAGAATGCAGTCACTGCATAACCTTCCTTCGGATTCCGATATCAGTAATGCTTGGTAAAAGTTTTATTTTAAAGACATCCTTTGTGAACAAGGCACAGGTTGACACTTAGTTTGTGAAGAGTTTAAAATTTAAAAGCAGTACTGCTGTGTCGTGAATATTGGATCCGATAGGAATGGTGCAGCAATCTTATGTGAGTAAATCCTTTTTGTACTGCGTCATTATGCTTTGTTAGAGATCGCTTGATGTGCCCTGAGCACTTTCTGGCCTCAAAACCTGTGTAGAAAAAAGCCTATTAATTCTTGATTTTGATGTTTTTGGATGTAAAACGTGAACCTCATAAGCAGACCTCATATAACAGTATAAAACAATAAACAAGCACAGTTCATCAGACCTTTAGTAGATTTCCCGATCTAATTATTATTCAATGATGGCATAAAAATGTGATTATGAGCGTTCAATACATGATTATCGGTGACATTTCAAGTTTTAAAAGCAACTCACTATGTATTAAATATAAATGGTCCAACTTTACTACAAATACTACATTTTCCTTTTCAACATTAAGCAGATGCTTTTATCAGTGAATTACAAATGAGGCGAACAATTGAAGTAACAAAAAGGGTAATAAAGTACAAGTACATGGAAGACTGGTTCTTAACAGAACACGTATAGCTAAACTATATATGAAGAGTTCATATGCGAAAACAGAAATCTTCAAAAGTTTTTTTATTATGCAATCCAAGTAATATCAATCAAACTGCAGCTGGGTTCGTGTGTTTGAGTAATAATAACTCAAAAAACAAAACAAAAAACATGATCCTTTTTTAAATATTTAAAAAAACTGAATTATCTGTTTTGCAAATAAACTCTTCACACGTGTAAAGAATAGGAATAGCAACAGAAATGAAGTGTTATTGGGTCAAGTGCTGACGAAAAGTCTTCAGTCATTTATCATGCCCCGTTCACATTACAATCGACTTTGTCACTGCAAGTCGCCAGGGGTTTTGCGGTTAGCTCGCTAGTGGGTTGTTAACACCAGCGGTTCTCAATCCTGGTCCTCGCGGACCCCCGCTCTGCAAATTTTGTGTCTCTCTCTTGTTTAACAGACCTGATTTAAATCGCCAGTTTGTTTGAAGAGAGCTCAATGAATGAATCGATACATGAACCGTAATCTTGAGATTTGCGTAATCACGCTTAGTGCCCTTTGGATGGAACATATAGGCCCACTTCTAACTGGAATCATGACAGAATATCTCGTGATGTTTACTTCGCAGGGCTCTTACGGGCGTATTGAACAAACCTCCGAAGAAGTAGAAGAAGAATACAAAATATGCAGAGCAGGTGTCCGCGAGGACCAGGATTGAGAACCACTGGTGTACACTACTGGTGATTTAATGCAGGAGCTGAGATGTGAAGAATCACGTGCGCTCCAATCTTCACTCCTATTGGCTGGCGCTCCCAAAAGTTGCTCCTCGTCTGCATAAAGTGGAACATTTCTTAACTTTGTCGTATCTCTAGACACGCCCAATCTGGTCACCAACGATCGCTACTGCTCGTGTTGCCGGAAGTCCTCACCCCTGCATTGAAATGAATAGGATCATGATGCTTTTCCGCTTGTAATGTGAATGGGGCATTACAGATGGCCTAAAATTCAGCTGCTCTGACAGAGAGAGGCAGATTATTCCACTAGCGCAGACCAGTCCAGAAAGAAGGGTCTACGTGATTTTAAGCCTTTATGAGAAAGCACCACAAGCCAGCATTCATTAGCAGAATGCAAGCATCTGGAGGCCACGTAGGTCTGTATTAGTGAGTTTATGTATGGAGGAACAGATTTTGTGTTGGTCTTCTGTAGCAGCAGAGCTTTAAAATGAATACGGACGTTAATAAGGAACAAATGCAGACTGATGAAGAGATGTGACGTGCACTCTCTTTGGCTCATTTTAGACACATACCCATCACTGAATATGGGAAGTGATTAATAATGATAATAAAGTTGTACATTACTATTCTGTTCCACAGAAGTTCATCTTACATTTCCTTACACATACATCAGCCCATGTTTCTCTGCCCATAATAAATCTCTTGTTCTCTGCAAACTGAACTCATATCAAGGATGGCAATAATCTTTGAATTGAGATGTGAACACTCTAAAATGAAGGAGGAAATGTGCTGTGCCGATATTGAGGTTCTGGAAATCAACTAAAGCACTGCTTCATGACCATATGGCACACGCGATTTTATGTTCCACCCAGAAGCAGTTATTAGATGAAACAGCCGAGGATCTCTGAGGGTATTTTGATACTTTTCTTTTCAGAAGAGTGTTCCCTGAGGTTAAATACAAAGTGATGTTTTATTTGTTTGGGGATCGGACCGTCTCATCGGTTCAGTAATTTAACTTCAGCCCGCTGTGATCGTTATGCATGATAGAGTTTACATAACTAAAAGTTCAGCTGGAGGTTTTTGGAGTTCTGTATCTATGACCCCTATGTTAGGTTAAATAAATAAACATTGGTACAGGACGATTTTATTACTTGATTCAGGCCTGAAGGCATACGTTCAGGGCATGACTTTTGAAATTCCCAACAATATTGTTAAAAAATGTTTCTTATTCTATTTGGGGCTATTATATATTGAGAAATCAAATTAAAATACATGAACATGAATGAAAGCTAACTGTACATTTTTTTATTGAACCTTAAAAGCAAAATGTGTTATGTGATCAGTAACAGCCAGTCACATATTTATACTACACGTTGTGCTTATACGAACATAAGAACATAAATACATATACATATAAATATAATAGTTCAGATGATCATTTGTTGTTCCTAAACACTTTTTGTTTCTAAACCTATAAGAACTAGTAATTCATTTAATATAATTTGTATTCACTTGAGTAAACTTGTCAAAGCATATATATATGTTATTTGCACAGATGTATTAAAACCACAGCAGCAAAGAAGACCTGTATGTTGTTTTCAAACTGGTCTCATTGGAAATACGATCTTCTGTACACTTTTTGCAGTGTCACAAAATATGTATGACCAGGTACATATTGCAACCCGGTAGCACAATTTCCAACAACAGAAACTTTTACAACACCACATTATGTCGACGCCAACAGGCTTGTGGTTAGTGTGCCGATGTGAAATGCACCCCTGCCAGATTATGCACCCCCTTCAAAAACACGGCTGTCCGATTAGCACATTTTTCGTATTTTTTGTGCCTCTAAAATGTATCTAAGTTTTTGTTAATTCGTTTCAGAGGCAAATCTTGACACTGACACTTATTCTCTGGACGGTCCATTAGCTCCCCCAGTGGACTTTTGTGTCTCAAAACTGTAGCAATGTGTACCTGGTGATACATATTTTGTGGCGCTACAAAATGTGTACAGAGTTACATTGAGGTACAGTATGAGACCAGGTTGGTTGTATTCTAGGGGTTAAATAGAGAAAATGATCATTCAAAACTAAAGGATAATTGTGTTTGGCACAAAACCTTGACTAACATTATAATTGGATCTCAGAGGGAAAAAATATATAATTCATAACATGATCCCTCTAATGTTTCAGACCTTCTGTCTAATTTGATGGTGTTTATGGATCTAAGTTCAGCGTACTAAAGTTGAGTGTATGTTTTGCTGACCGTCAGCAGTTCAGTGTGTATAATATTATGGTATCTGTGGACTGTGTTTCACATCACCCACGCTAATGGACTTCATTAACTCATCCACTCCTGTGACACAGCATTAGAAGGGTCTCCGGATTATCATGCCAACCAAATACAGTCTCTCGCCCACTTCTGTTAGCGACGCCTGGTTTTCTGCACAGCGCAGCAAAAGCAAAGTTACTAAGCAATAAGAAACCTTTTATTTTATCACCCAGAGTAAAACCTGAACATGACTTTTTTGCGGAGAGTGTCCTCCCACAGACCACCCACAAGACTCACGATCACTCGTTCTGATTCAAAAGCTCTGTTAACTCTGTATGCTGCAGTCTGAAGCACCGTGAGTTGTGAAGGCCATTACAACATTACACTTTCTTTTACGATATGTTGTGTAATTTATAGTTGAATTTTGATTGTATTTTAATAATGTAGTCATGTTTTTGTTACTCAGGCAATGTTTGCGGGTCTAGTGGATCCACTCCGTTATTCGGGTTTTGAAGGGATAGTTCACCCAAAATTGAAAATTCTGTCATCATTTACTCAGCCTCTGATAATTTTGAATCTGTATGAGTTTATTTGTTGTGCAGAACACAAAATAAGATATTTTGAAGTGTGTGGCGGAACAATGGTGCTATCCATTGACTATTGTATAGAAACAAAATCAGTGTCAATGAGTCAATGGGTACCGCCGTTGATCAGTTACTCAAAATATCTTATTTTGCCATACAGGTTTGAAATGACATGAGGATGAGTAAATAATAACAGAATTTTCATTTGGAGGGTATTTTTAAATCTCCTTAAAATTAGTGAGTGAGAAGTGAATGAGATGATTTCAGACAAAACTTACACATCATCTGAACAGAAGTGTGTGTGTGAGCTGAAGATAGAGGGATGTTATAGCTCTTTGGTGTGAATTTGAGCACCTGCTTGACGTATTCCTGATGTGTTCTGTGTTGAAGAGAAAACACTTGTTGAAAAAACAGATCCATCACAAACACAACTGAATTCAGATTCAAGGGTGTGTTTGACACTGCAGGTGAGTTTTGAGATGATGTGGACTGCCAAAAACAAGCCTTAATCACTATTGTCTACCCAGTCAAAATCAAAACAAACATAAATAAAATAATAATAATACAAACAAATTTAAGCTAAATTGCCTTATGAATATTTTTCTATCCCTATTAGAAAATAAGGGGTTTAAAATTAGATTTATGCTTAAAACTGTAAACAATCCTAATCTGTCTCTCTCTGTCAAGTGTTTATCATTAACAAGGAGAAAAATCATCATCCAAAAACATGATCTTGCAGAGTTTCTCAGAGAGAGAGAGAGAGAGAGAGAGAGAGAGAGAG